>JAVHZZ010000006.1:234629483-235064483 GCA_036250195.1 Mixophyes australis
GCTCTTTCTTTACAGGAGGCAATACTTTACTTTTTGTACAGTGTATTTTCTCTTAATATTTAACCTCTAAATATTTTACGTTTTTGTTTTAGCGGCCCATTAAAATACAAAACATAATTTGATTAAAAATAATTGGAAAATTATTTTGGGGTTTAGTGGTCCTTTAATCTATTTATGCATCACCCTCACTCAATAGGCCCCTCACCCATTCATTACCTCTAAATGTTATAATTCCTGTTACTGCTCATTATGCCATAGAGGTGCTTACAGTTGTTTCGTTGTCTTGAGTTCTTAATTTAATAATTTCATATAAATATTGGTGAATGCCATCGTTAAAAATAACAAATATGTAAAAAAGGAAAAAATATACACAACTGCCTTTGCAATCTTGGTAACGTATTATGTGCACTTTTGCGTTACTATCATTACTAGGAGTATATAGGTATGTCCAAATGCATATTATAAACCTTTGGGACTATGTTTGTTAATCCAGAGCTGTAAAAAAAAAAAAACAGTCCAAAATAATGACCCAAATAGTCCAGCCTGATGGGAAAATAAAACAACCCTGGCTTGTTAAAAGAGGAAACAAACCTCTCCACCTCTGTTCTTCAGGCCACGTCCTGTTTAACTCTCTCAAATTCCCATGCCCCCAGGTGTTTGTCTAGTCTTTGGGAGCCATTGTGTCACATTAAAGGCAAGACTTTCCGGAACTTTTGCGATCTGCAACATTCAGTACGGCCTACCACGTAGATGCGGAATCTAACGAGGTGAAAGTATTCACCTGGGACTCCTGCAAGGAGGTTTGGTCTTAGCTGTTTGAGCACCACAGGTCACTGTTCTCTGGGAGGGCACCAAGCTCCAAGTTGGAGATGGTGTAGAAAGAACTAGTAAAGGTATCTAGATTGCCAGGTAAAGCTGGGAAGCTGGTGACTCTGGTTTTCCAAGTTTAACAGAGGACTGCAGATACAGTATGTCTGGATTGCCAGGTTAAGCTGAGAAGCTGGAGACTCTGGTTTTAGACAGGAAACTGCATGGAGCCAAGTAATCCTCAACTGAGCTGGCTGAAGGACAAGGACGTCTGTCAATCTAGGGAAAGGCACAGGTGCCTTAAATAAGAGAGTTGAGTAAACTAATTAGCCAATGCCTGAATGATAGAGGAGGCCAGGTAAGCGTGCCGGACCCCGGCAGGCTGGTCTGCGGGTCCATTACGTGACAGCACGTACCTATTGGGCTAGAAACTGGGAGAGTCACTGAACTTGGAAATAAAGGGAATTAAGGACCCTGCTCCTTAGTGAGCTTACATTCTAAGTGGAAGAGGGTACAGCCGAAACGAGTAAATGTGGCTCAGAGTGGAGATTGGGACAGCTGTGAGGGTGTATTAGTGTGATTAGTGTTATAGGGGATAAGGTCACCTCTAAAAAATAAAAAGTGATGGGTTTTCAAAGAGCATTTAAAGATTTGAAGGCTGTGGGAAAGTCTGATTGAGCGTGGTAGGGAATTCCATAAGTGGGGAGCAGCACGGGAGAAGTCTTGTAGGTGGGAGTGAGAGGTGGTTACCAGAGACAAGGCACAGGTCAGAGGTAGATCTAAGAGGGTGTGAGGGACAGTATTTTGATATGAGATTTGAGATGTATGTAGGGGTAGAGTTGTTGAGGGCTTTGTAGGTAAGGGTGAGTAATTTAAATTTGATATAACCTTTATGCTTATTTGGTTTGCACTGTACATTCTCCATGTTCTCTGCAAAGAGATACATCTAAGTAGAGTTGAGCAGAAATGTTGTGCACAGTTGGCTGAATCTTTCTAAAATTATAATGTGCCATCATACTGCTGTGGTTTCTGTGTAAAGCAGACAGGTTATCTTACACCCAATAACCATCTGCATACTGCAGAAGGATGCAGGGAGTTGAGGCATTTGGCAATGCCCGACCCTGATGTCCCAGTAAGTGTTCTGACCTATTCTCTCCCAGAACGTATCATCATTATCTTTACCAGGGCATGGGCACTGATTTCACTGCATGTTTGCAGGGTAGTAACTGACATACGCTATGTTTTGTCATTTGAATCATCGGTAGTATATTAGCTGACCAATGTGTGTGTGCTCCATACAAAACTAGCCAGTGTTTTGTTTCTATACAAAGATAATATGTTTGCACCCCTTGCTTTGTAAAATAGTTTGTCCTGGAGAAAATTTGCTCTTTTTCTTTTTTTTTTTTGCTTTCCTCCTAATTCTAAATGAGTATCTATATGTCAAACTTACAAATAAAGTATTCATAGACGCAATCAAATTCATGCCAGGAGAAGTTCAGGTTCAGAGGACAATTCTATAGCATATAAGAAGATATATTCCAAAGCTGCTGAGGGCTTGTAATTAATTCCTTATTAGAGCAAGTACCATTCCCCACGCCATCTTCCGATGCCCTCACTTAATTTCTTCCAGAAGAGGGTGAAAAACCTCCAGTTTGTCCCAGCTGCTAGTTGATCTCCTTCATCGATGTAGAGTGTAAAACCTGGGGAATAATGTTGGTGTATTCATGGGGACCAGCTGGGTTTATGAGAATTTGAATCACTCAATAATTTCAAGACAAACTTAAATGGAGAGGTGAGGGATTCTGGGAATGTCACATTGACATTACTCATCACTATTAATAAAACAAGGATCTTACTGGGGAGGTCAGGGATTCTGGGAATATATAGTGATATTAATCACAGGAGTACACAGGAGTACACAGTTCTTAATAAGACATCTGGTGAGTGTGAGACACCCAGCAGCCGTTCCTGTGTGTCAGGAGGATTGAGCAGGACCCAGAGCCCCATCACGGAGCCTCCACCTCACTAACTGATACATGAGAGAAACAATGACCAGAGGATTCTAGAACTCACCAACAAGATCATTCAGCTGCTGACTGGAGAGGTGACTGCTGGGAATGGGACATTATACAATAACACCAGGGGATGTGTCTGGGTGATGACTGTATCATTGTGTGTGTCAGGTTCCTATAAGGTGTGAGGATGTCACTGTCTATTTCTCCATGGAGGAGTGGGAGTATTTAGAAGGACACAGGGGTCTGTACAAGGACGTGATGATGGAGAATCACCAGCCCCTCACATCACTGGCTAAAGGGAGACTTCCATTTATTGTAAAGAAGAGAGCAGTTTTGAGGGCCACCTAGACACACATTGTCTGATAATCATAAACAATGTATTCAGTCCCTGTGTGTCTGCTACAAATGGATCCAGTAACAGAAATACCTCAGAGAGATGTCCACATCCTCATTATACACAGGATAACACAGAGGAAAATAACAATATCCCACAGGAGTATCAGGTATCATCATCACCCATTTATATAGCACCACTAATTCCACTGCGCTGTACAGAGAACTGACTCGCATCAGTCCCTGCCCATATTGGAGCTTACAGTCTAAATCCCCTAACATATACACACAAACACAGACAAAGAGAGAGAGACTAGGGTTAATTAAATAGCAGCCAATTAACCTACTAGTATGTTTTTGGAGTGTGGGAGGAAACACAGATAAGGCCATGGTCAGAAATCAAACTCATGACCCCAGTGCTGTGAGACAGAAGTGCTAACCACTGAGCCATCATGCTGCCCAGGTAAATGGAATTGAGGGTCTCAACAAATACCAAAATACAGATATGACTACTATGTGATGTGTAGAGAAGCTGTGTGGTTCTTATACACTGATATTCTTCTGTTTTAAATCCAACATTAATAAATATGTTAGTTTATTATTTTGTGGATTATTTAGGGTGAAGAGCTGATTGTTATTAAAGTAGAAGATATAGAGGTAGAAGAAGAGACGTATGTGAGGGGTGATCAGCAGTGTAAGGAAGAGGAAATCCCTACAGATATGAGCACAGGTGAGTAACACACACTAAATACAGAAGTCACATATTCTCCTTGTTCAGTCACTACAACAATCTCTTATTCTACACCCTCCTCTGTCAGTACAAACTAATGAGGAATACAGTCTGCCCAGTGGGGGAGTCAGGAGCCATCAGTCCCTATTAGAGACTGATTCTTCACATCACATGATATCATTGTGCTACCAGCCACGAGATCAGATCAGTTGTGATGAGAGAAGTGGTTTGGCCAGGAAAGTATTATATCATGTAAAGGTGGTTGCAGGGGAGGGGAGGTGCACCCAGACCCACATGAGAGGGCACTTGCAAGTTGTTTGGGTAAGAGACCGGGAAGTCCAAAATCTTAGGGACTCTGGTGCTTCCCTCATTCTTGTTTTGCCCGACTTGGTCCCTGAGGCCCAGGTGGTACCCCACCAGATGGTCTGGATAGCTACAACAACGGGGCAAATCCAGGACATTTCAGTGATCCATGTTCCTTTGGACTAGGGAAATTATTATGGGATTGTAGAGGTGGAGGTAATGAATGGATTGCCCACTAAGGTTATCTTGGGTAATGGACTGTTAATGCACTTATTGTGTCATCCATAGTCAAACTCAGACCCACCGTATTGGCCCTGCCAGAGCTGGGTAGGACGTCCCTAGTACATTTTTACTGACTAGGGCTCACAATTCCAAGGGGAGTACATGCTGACTTTGTGGGAAATATGTGGGGTTAGGCCCCTTTGCACCACCCCATATCACCCCTAAACTAACTATGTGAAAGTTTTCACAACCAAAAAGAATGAAAGAAGTTACATTGTGTTCTGGTGCACAATTAGGAACCTGTATTGAATAAAACAAAACCTTTACCAATGTTCTTTAAATCTTGATTTTAATGTCGAAACAAAAAAAAACAGCAAAATAATTCAAACAAGTATAGAGTCTGTCTCAGAAATGTAACGATGATTTATCTAAACATCATAACAGAGGAAGGATATTTTCTCAGAGTGATTAAACTTTTAGGGGCATATTCAATTAGCTTTTGGATTCGCGGTAACGCGCCGGAACAGCCGCGAAACGTAATACACGGTACCGCAATAACGAAATAGCCCTATGGGCTGCGAACGAAAATCCGCGTTAATGCGGTACCGTAATACCCGCAAGAACGCGCACTTTTCGCGGCAACGCGCGTTGCCGCGAATCCAAAAGCTAATTGAATATGCCCCCTAGTGTGTTATTTTTGATAATTCCCCCAGGTTATATGTAGTAATAAGCCCACGAGGGTATGGGAGAAGAGGCTCTTCTTTCTATGAGTCTTGTCTACATATCCAAATAGCCTCTAATATAAACTGTGTTATTAGTATAAATAATATACATGCAACAGAAAATAGTGATTTGTAATAAATCTGAATACATATTAGGTCCTCATCATGTCAGATATAAGTTATTGTTTTAAAAATGTTCATGTCCTGGGCTGTAGCCGGTTTTGCTGCTATCGCTCAATGCAGCTGTTCTCATACAATGTTTTACTTGATTATTTTAGAAGTACAATCTTCCCCTCCCGAAGTACCTGTGAGAGCACTGATATAATTAGTGCCTTAGAACTATTATTTTGTGACATGGACAGTCCCACTAATTATTAATTGTAAAAGTGTCTCTGGTTTCTAATCAGTATAATACAGTGAATGTGAATCACTGCCGCAGCTACTGTTTGCATCACCTATTTATATAAATGACACCACTTACACCTAAATAGGTGTAAGTGTTATAGGTGTAAGTGTTATAGGTGTAAGTGGCATCAGTATTGTTAAAAATTAGATGTATACTTTTAAGGTACTGGTGATATAGATAATAGGAGGATGGAAGCACCATTTGCTTATGTTTCTCCATTGTCTATGGGAGAGCCTAGGTAGTGTGGATGGACCCTATCACTGACTAGTAAGGCTTCATGTCCTATGATGCTAGATGGGCAATGTCTATATGTAGGAAATGTTACTCACCAAAGTCTGCATTTTATCTGGAGTTGTACAATGTGTCTGTAGCTGGGTCTTGGTAGTGGGCTTGTGTTCAATTTTAAGATTTTATCTGTTTAACAGACCTTTCATAATTACTATATATATATATTTATAATTGTAATAAAACATTCATAGTTGCATTACTTCAAAAATCTATATGCCTTGGGCTGTAGCAATTTTAATTATTATTGTACAATGAAGCTGATATAGTTATAAAGTAATATAAAGTTATAGTTCTAAAATAATACTTAAATCAGTTGAACATCACAAACTCGCTCAAATTGCAGAAACAGTACATTGCAATCTGTCTCAATGTAAACAAATAAGATGTTTATTTGCATACATTTATTTTTCTTTCTAGCAGATGGACACAAAAGCTGGAATAAGTCGGAGGGACATCTAATTTTATATTCAGATTTTAAAATAGAAGATGACAACATCACAGGACAATCTCCAGGAGAAAATCCCATTAATATAAATATATATCCACTACTTAACAGTGCAGATATATCAACTGATCCCTCTAATCATGAGGAATGTTCTCCTGATAACTTAAATATTCTTACACATACCACAGCTCATAGAGTGGATAAAATATTTCACTGTTCTGAATGTGATAAATGTTTTAGATATCAGTCACACTTTGTCAGACATCAGAGAACTCACACAGGTGAGAAGCCATTTCCATGTTCTGAATGTGGGAAATGTTTTACACAGAAATCAGAACTTGCTGCACACCAGCAAATTCACACAGGTGAGAAGCCATTTTCATGTTCTGAGTGTGGAAAATGTTTTATACGCACATCACAACTTATTATACACCAAAGAATTCACACAGGTGAAAAACCATTCCCATGTCCTGAGTGTGGGAAATGTTTTACAGATAAAGCAACTCTTGTTCAACATCAGAGAAATCACACAGGTGAGAGGCCCTTTCTGTGTTCTGAATGTGACAAAAGTTTTAAACGAAAATCAAGTCTTGTTGAACATCAGAGAGATCACACAGGAGAGAGGCCATTTCCATGTTCTGAGTGTGGGAAATGCTTTAAACGCACGTCACATGTTATTATACACCAAAGAATTCATACAGGTGAAACACCATTCCCATGTTCTGAGTGTGGGAAATGCTTTTCAGTTAAAACAAATCTTGTTAAACATCAGAAAATTCACACAGGTGAGAAGCCATTTCCATGCTCTGAGTGTGGAAAATGTTTTATAAGCACATCACAACTTATTATACACCAAAGAATTCACACAGGTGAAACACCATTCCCATGTTCTGAGTGTGGGAAATGTTTTGCAGATAAAGCAACTCTTGTTCAACATCAGAGAAACCACACAGGTGAAAAGCCATTTTCATGCTCCGAGTGTGGGAAATGTTTTAAACGAAAATCAAGTCTTGTTGAACATCAGAGAGATCACACAGAAGAGAGGCCATTTTCATGTTCTGAGTGTGGGAAATGCTTTACAGTTAAATCAACTCTTGTTGACCACCAGCGAATTCACACAGGTGAGAAGCCATTTACATGCTCTAATTGTGGCAAATGTTTTACACTTAAATCAAATCTTGTTGACCACCAGAGAATTCACACAGGTGAAAAACCATTCGGATGTTCTGAGTGTGGGAAATGCTTTACAGTTAAAACAAATCTTATTAGACATCAGAAAATTCACACAGGTGAAAAGCCATTTTCATGCTCTGAGTGTGGGAAATGTTTCACAAATAAATCAACTCTTGATCAACATCATAGAACTCACACAGGTGAGAGGCCCTTTCTGTGTTCTGAGTGTGACAAAAGTTTTAAACGAAAATCAACTCTTGTTAAGCATCAGAAAAGTCACACAGGTGAAAAGCCATTTCCATGCACTGTGTGTGGAAAATGTTTTATACAGACATCAGATCTTCTTAAACATCAGAGAACTCACAGAGGATACAAACACTTTTAATGAGCTGATGGACATGAAACAGGATTTCAGCAGTACTCAAAATATTGCAAAATCAGTGAATTTTACCAATGTAAATTCTAAAAAGAATCCTAAATACATATAGACTCTATGCTGAAAGATATATTGTCATCACTGAGTAATGGAGGTTAATTCAAAGTTCCAGTCACACATATATAATATAATTCAGTTACCATCCACAGACATATATATATATATATATATATATATATATATATGTCCTCAACAATATTCCTTATTATGTAGTTTATGTAGATATCAGCATAACTTTCATAGTATTTACAAGACCACATTGTCATTATGTAAGGTCCTAACTAATATATATTAGTTATATTATAATAATATATTACATCATGTTTGGTCATACTCTAATTGTATATCTTAAGAAAGTTACAGAAATAGAAGCACCAAAACACATCCGGCATGTACGATCAGGAGGATACATATAATCACAGTTGTTTTGTACTACATGAAGCAAGGTTTTTCCAAACAATTACAGCTTACCACTTAGTGGTGGCTGACATTTTGTGGGCTGAACCTACATCCATGAGAATGCCGTCTATCACTGACCAGTGACATCACTGAGATACTTCATGACTAATATTCATGTGACCAGGTTATTAGTGAATGGGTTAGCTGTATTCTAAAGAATGCCGACAATTCTTTCCTGAAGTGTGTAGGTTACAAATGTGTTTTAATTAATGTGATGAATATATGTAACATCTTAAACATTAGAATTGTTTCTCTTTCTGGGCAAGTTAAAGTGCACTGTTCGCCCTTGTTTTATACCTCATATATTGTGTATCATAGTTTATTCAGTGACTGATGGAAATTACAGTACAGTGCATATATGGACATTACATGCAATTATGTGGTCACTACACAAATGTAATAAAATCTAAAATTAGCCAACCAATTTTACTTTTGTTTTTTCTTAAGATTATTTAAACGAGGGAAAAAGGGAAATGAAGAGCTGATAAGGGGTCCTGTGTACAAAGTATTGGTTGGCAATATACAATCTAGAGTCCAGATTTAGATCTACTATGCCATTAGTTTCCTAATAGCCAGTTGCCTCTGGATCTAAATCACCAAGCCATGAACACCGGAGAGTGTTCAACAACACAGGATATTGATACAGTCAGTCTGCATAAGTTTCTGGTCGTGACGTATTCGACCCACTGGTTACTTCGTCTTTGGGGGTTAGTATTGGACCCATTTTGCAGTCATATGACCAGGTTGAATCTCGTGATTGGCACTTGTTGCTTATTTAAATGTAGCTCATCCTTATAACTGCGTTGTTCTGCCATTTTTATGTTTACCAACTGTGAGGATACCAGGTTAATTCTTGCCAGCTGGTTAGTTTGCCCATAGACAGACTTTTGTACCAGCCTGACACCTGGTATCCCTAATTGGACAAAAATTCAATTTGGCAAACTGTTACAACAAGGAACAGTTTTGCTTTTACAACTAATACTAACACATAGTTCACAGCTATTTCAAGGGAGAAATACCAGGGGTGAATTGCTAACCAAGGTGCCTAATATACAACCCTAACATAAAGGAGCTAGATTCACCATTTATTCTTGAGTGATCTCCCAGCTGCTGAGCCAAATGTAACTGCAAGGTAGGGACCAAACAGAAGTCTGCCCGCTTTTGGCAGGCTCACCAAGAGGAAAAGTCGGTGGAAGCTTGAAGATCCACTATACTGGCAACAATCCATGGTCAGTCCGACAGGAGCCATAACACATAGTCATTACTGTCCTAAGTAAAAGGCTCATCTCAATTAGGTGATGCCTTCTTTTAACTCTGTTTATGTTCACACTGTGTTTAGGCTTTAGCAGGACAGGCTCTATTTAGTGAGCCTTCACCAGATTGCTACTTGCTTATCGGAAGTGCTTTTACCTAGCCTCTACCTATTCCTCACGTAGGATTAATCACCTTGCAGTGTTTTCCCCTGGGCAGTCTAGGTGGTCTTTCAGTCATACAATGGGCACACACTTAACCAGGTAAGGGAGTGTGGTCACCTTAGTATCTAGGTATCTCAAATCCTGCCTCAATGTAACCCATTACAGATTTCTTGGGGGAATTTATGTTGTAGACCGATTGGCACTTCCACACACACCATCTGCAGCACTTTACCACCTTCTTCAAAAACGAAATCAACACAATTCAACAAGATATTTCTTCATGTCAGATCCCATTCACCCCCCATTACCTAATCCACCCACAGTTCATTCTCTCCAGTAACGGAGGACAGTGTCTCTACATTTATCTCACCATCAAACCCTATAACTTGCCCTCTCGACTGTTCCCTCCCAACTTCTCCACTACCTCTCCCCCAGTGCATACCAAACTCTAGCTCACCTCTCTAACCTATCTGCCTCTACTGGCACATTTCCATCCTTTAAACATGTGCTCATCTAACCAATCCTAAAGAAACATTGGATTTACTCAGACTCTCCAACTATTTATATCTACAATTTCCACTTCAACATGATATGTGCTCTTCTACACTGCTAAGATGCTGCCCAGCTTTTAGACGGCCTGCATCTCTTTCATGATCTAGTCCTGCCCAGTTCACAAGCGCCCTTTCTGGCTCAGTAATCTACTATAAACCGAAAACTATAAAACATTGTATACAATAGAACACTTCTCACATGAATCAAGCAGACTGGAACCTTGATCACCAGCCTCGGTCCACAGTCTAATCAATGATGCATTAGGACTAGTTAATAATTTTTCTTAAAGCTGCTGAATATCTGTCATTTGTATACAGTAAGACCTCCTTACTTAGATACTGTATTATTGCACCTTTCTGAATGTTTATAAGATTGTGTTTATATGTTTAAAATTTGAACATTGTCAATTAAAAAAACATTTCTACAGTATGGAGAGTGCATATTTACAGGGCCTTCCTGGTGTAGCTCATTGCCACAGAGCCTTTTTACCCGCTGCAAAATAGCTCAGACTTTTTGTGCATGCTCAGGGGTTGTAGAGATCAAACCTCGGCCACAGTCCTAGAGCACTTTATACGGAAAAGCACATTTATATGGACATAAATACACCTGAGATAAACATTTCACACACACAAATAAAAAGTTGACAATGAAGGGTCTTAACATAACAGGCAGGATTTTCGGGCAGAGGTTTTATTCTTTTCCACCATGTACATCGCTTCTAATCTTGTAAAAAAATTTGTAAAGTATTTTTACACATGCAGTTCCCAGAAGCAGAATGTGTATATGCAGCTACATATTTATAGTGCTAGATGGAAAATTAGGTTCATTTGTGTATAATTAAAAGCTTAATTTCTCTTCCCTGCCATTGGGGGACACTGCGAGACATTGGGGTATAGTAGTGGGCTCAGGAGTCTTGTCACTTTAACTGCTAAGTCTTTGGACTCCTCCCCTGCTATGCCCCATCTCTCCAGAGAGATCCTCAGTTGTTTTGTAAGTGACTGGAGAGTTAAGGTCACTAGAGTATAGGCTCCTGCCTATACTCTGTTTAGTCTTTAGAATGCCATGTTTTTATTTTATTATTCATCCCTTCAGGTGCAGCGCGGAACACCAGACAAATAGACCCAGAAGAGTGAGTAGGACTCAGCTCTGCTCACTCTGGGTCCCAGCGGAGTATAGAGAAGCCTAGCGCTCTCCTCACCAGCACCTCTGCCGGCATGCTGCCAAGTAGATTAGATAGGGGGAGGCTGTGTGAAAAAGAAAGAAGAAGTTAAGCTGTCACAGGCTCCCTCTCAGTAGCGACAGGGGAGTGAGGCTGTTTCAGTCTCTCCTCCTCTGCCGCGCTTACATGCCGGCAGGTCCCCGCTCTCCCTGGACATAATGAGCAGTTTTTATAGGGACATATGCAGCGCTCACACTCAGTAGAGGTGAGTTGGACTGCAGAGAGGACGCGCAAGAGGTCTGGGCATGCTGTATATCGCGCGTCAGGCGCTCCTAGGCGGCCATTGATGGATGGGGCCAGGAGACTCTCAGGAAGCAGAGCGGGCAGCGCCAGGAAGGAGGAGGAGTATTAAGGTAACTTCCTTCCTCTGTTCTTCCCGCGCGGTTGTGAGTGAAAGCCTCTGGTTGAAAGCGTGCAGCGCTGCCCTGGAACTCTCAGCTTTCCTATCCTCCAGTGATAGCCATAACTGTGTACAGATTTCAGGCTTGTGTGACTAGAGGAGTGTTGTCTGGAGGTGTTTTATATGTTTATATTTGTCTTGTGAGTTATTTCAGGAAAAGGAATTTTCACAGACAGTACTGTAAACCCTTTTTGATATTGGAGTGGTGCTCTTATTTTAGAGAGACTTCCTAGCACAGGAGACTTCTATTTCTGTAGTCTCATTTTGTCTGCATTTCTTTTAATAATTATTTTAAGAACCAGGATAATGGCTGAGAAGGGGACAGCTAAAAGCAAGGGTCACTCGGTGCCTTCTGCAATGTATTATACCTGTGCAAAATGTAACACAAAACTTTCTGTTGGACACACAGACCGAAACGCCCTTTGCGCAGCTTGTACTGTGGACGCTCAGAGGCGAGACAGCTCAGTTCAGGAGGTATCTTCAGCAGTGGTGGTGGAACCGCCTTGGCTGCAATCTTTCTCTTCGGCTGTGGAAAATCTGACGTCCGTTATGCTGCGGGTGACAGAGGTACGTGAAAACACTACCCCACTTACACTTGCAGGCAGTCAGTCTGACGAAAACGCTTCCACATCACAGGCGGGGTCTGATAGAAGATAGGTTATTAGCTATTTCACAGAGGGGTAAGAGAGCTATTACTGATTCAGGTCTGGACATAGATCAGTTCTGTGATCTTTCCTCGGCAGAGGAAGGTGAGGTAGATGTAGACCCAGAAGGGCAGGGCCGTTATGACTCTGACTCGGTCTCCACGAGTGTAGATAGTCTTATTTTAGGAATCAGGCATACCTTAGGGGTTGCTGATCCGGATCCCTCAGCACCCACGGGTGTCTCTTTATTTAAAAGAGCTAAGGCTCAGTTGGCTACTTTTCCCCATTCTCCACAGATGTTGGACATTATTTCTGAAGCTTGGCATAAGCCAAGTAAGCAATTTATGATGCCGGGAAAATTTAAATCTCTTTATCCTCTGCCACCTGAGGACACAGTAAAATGGGAGACTTTACCTAGGGTTGACACCCCGGTAGCCCGTTTAGCTTCCTCTTCTGCTATTCTTGTTCAAGAACGGATAGCTCTTAAGGATTACACCGATAAAAAGTGTGATTTAGCTCTCCGCTCAGCATACACTGCTGTGGGAAGCTTGTTTAGACCAAATATGGCTGTGGCCTGGGCTAACTAGGCCGTGCAATTATGGATGGAAGCTTTGATTAAAGGTCTTAGAGACAATACTCCGCATACAGAACTCTTAGATCTTGCAGAGCATGTACTAGAGACCTCAGAGTATTTGGCGAACGCATCCATGGCTGTAGTGTCAGTGAATGGTAAGGCCTCCGCTCTTATTGTAGCGGCTCGTCGTAACCTATGGTTACGGACATGGTCGGTTGGTGCAGACTCTAAGAGAGCATTAGAGAATTTACCTTTTGACGGATTAACACTATTTGGGGTCGAGCTCAAATGGGTTATTCAGGAGACTACGGGGGAAAAGAGCACTTCTCTTCCCACTGTCTCCAACAGGTCCCGTCAGGGTAGGTTTCGCTCCTTTCGGAGTTTTGTCCCGTGGGGGTGGTACGCTAATAGAGGGCAGTACTCAGCGTCAAGGGCATCCGCTAATAGAAGCAGAGGAGGTAGAGGTAGGGGTGCAGACAAGCTCTCCGCGTGACAGAGTTCTTTGGGGGGGAGCATCAGGTGGGGGCACGTCTGCTTCAATTCAGGGATCAGTGGTGGAAATCCACAACGGATCTCTGGGTTCGAGGAATTGTGTCCCGGGGTTATGTCAAAGACCGAGCCCACTCCCCCCGTCACAGATTCTACGTCACTTCACTCACCTCTTGTTCCCTCAGACGTGTTGCACTTCAGGAAGCTATTGAAAAGCTTCTGACTGCGCAGGTAATAGTTTATGTTCCTCCTCTAGAAAGGGATCTAAGTTTTTATTCAAACCTCTTCCTGGTGGCAAAGCCAGATGCATCCTTCCGGCCCATCCTGAATCTTCAGTCATTAAACAAGCAGCTGAGTATTCAGAAATTTCGCATGGAATCCCTTTGCTCAGTGATAGCAGGGATAGAGAAAGGGGAGTTTTTGGCATCCTTAGACATCAAGGATGCCTTACCTGCATGTACCGATTTGGGAGGGACACCAGAGTCTCCTTCGGTTCGCAGTAGGAGAGGCACATTTTCAGTTCAGGGCTCTCCCCTTCGGCCTGGCTACCGCCCCCAGAGTCTTTACCAAGATTATGGCAGTCATGGCCAGTCTTTTGCGCCAGAAGGGTATAACAACTATCCCTTATCTAGACGACCTCTTGTTGAAGGCACCGTCTGCACTTCTTATGTCCCAACAGATTCAGACTGTTATGCAGTTTCTTCAGAGACACGGCTGGGTGTTGAATTTTCCCAAGTCATCTCTTAAGCCAACTCAAAAGATGCGCTTCTTGGGTCTGCTTTTCGATACTCAGTCTCTGAGAGTTTATCTTCCAGCAGAAAAAGTCTTAGCTCTGCAGAAAAGGACCAGAGCCATGCTAATGAAAAAGAGAGTCTCGGTCCTCAGTTGCATGAAACTTCTGGGGACAATGGTCTGGGTGTGCTGAACCAACATTTGTGAGAATGCATCCTATCCGTTCACTGGTGAATAGATCAACATTCTAGAGAATCTCCACAAAATTGCTGCCTATGAGTGTGTAGGTGACCATTGTGTTTCATTGAGGTGATATTTAAATATAAGTAACAACAACATCAGAATATGATTTTAGAACAGGGGTGTCACACCCACGGGCCGCATGCGGCCCAAACGCATAGTTTTTGCGGCCCCATCAGAGCCCAGGAAAAGAAAAACGTATCTTACACCACCGTGCCAGATATCACTTCGCACTGAATGTTGACGTCATCATGCCTGACACTTGCAGTGAGGAGAGCACAGAGAGGAGCCTCGAGAAGAAGACAAGAAAACGAGAAGAAGGCAATAGAAAGGTAAGTGATGGGGAGCTAAAGCAGCATGGAGGGCACAGTGTGAAACGGGAGAGAGATGAAGGGGAGCAAAAGCAGCATGGAGGGCACAGTATGAAACGGGAGAGAGATGAAGGGAGCAAAAGCAGCATGGAGGGCACAGTGTGAAACAGGAGACAGATGAACTTTATTTATTTTTTTCTCAATAATAAACCTTACAAAATTGCATATGAGACTTTTGCTTGCGGCCCACACAATGTTAGCCTGTGATTATTTGGCCCAATTGGGGTTTTGAGTTTGACATACCTGCTTTAGAATGTTATAGTTTCTGCTCTTTATATACAACTTATGGTATATTGATGGCATGTGTTCTATAATACCTCATATTGTATACAGTAATCTGCACATAGACTAATGTATTATATTGTGTATCCATGCTTTTTATTCTTTATTATTCTCTTTTATTTAGTGAATAAATACATGTATATATTGCCATGACACACAATTACGTTGTGTTAGTATACAAATAAGATAATAAAATGTATAATTACCATCGCAGTACTGATTGTAAGGTTTGTGTTCTTTTTCAGATATATATCCCCATTTTTATCAGTCTTAATATCATATTTTCATAAACCTCCCTGTCCATAATGCCCACACACACCTTTATCAGCAGACTTGATGACAGTATTGGTGTTCTCATGTAATTCCTTCACAGCATTTCTTTCAGATAGGGAAGATTAAGATATTTGCTTTGATGTTATGGAATTAATATCAATTATTACCATCTCCCCAAACATTACCCTCTCATATGGACCGGATTGAACTTGGATTTCCTTTCAATAACTCCTGATTCATCATCATTCTGCATATCCAATCCTCTTCTTGTCCTCACCTTCCTTCATCATTATTCATCAACAATTATTTTATTGAGGGCTTTCTTAGAAACTTCTGCACATCCAAAAATATGTCAAATGGTTTTATTCTATTGGTGGGGGAAAGTCCTTTTCTGAGACCTGAAGTCTCTTCAGTGGTTAAAACATGTTTGATTAAATTGAATATCTTATTATGGGTTGTCTATAATAATTCAAACAAAACTGCACCCATTCTACTGGGCAAAAAATTAATTTGATGAGCACAAAACAATGGAGTACACTGGGCCTTCCATATTCCTTACCATTCACAAGCTACCAGTTTGATTGAGCATATGAATAGTTTGTTATAGGAGGAGATAATTAAGCTTACATTTAAATACAAATTGAGGGAGTGGGCATGGTGCTTCCAGAGGCTTTGACATAACTGGTAACACTCCATTACAGAATATAACTGGACGAGGGTGATGAAAAACAGAAGGTTCAGAGACAAAGGACACCCCAAAAGAGGACTGTGGCACTAGAGCACAAAATCTAACACGGGGTTAATATCTATGAATGCATGCACATAGCCCAAGTATCTTATCATGGCAGGTTGTTCCTGAAATATCTAGCCTATAGTTTTCCATGTCTTTGTCAAAACCACATCTTTGCCCACTTAGTGGGGGGGGGGGATCCAGGAAGGTGTCCCTTCATCTCATGCCCCTGCATGGTCCAGCCCATCTACAAGTGCCAATGGCAGGTCAATACCCAAAGTCCTTTAATGAGTTGATCCCCCCTCCCCCCAGGGAGTATGGAAATAAATATCTGTCACATAAAAGATCACATCTGGGAAGGTCAATTTGGAGCGAGCCCGTCAATAGTGGGGTGAATCAGCGCTGCTGATATTAGTGTGAATGTGAGGGATGTGTGCAAAATATATATATATATATATATATATATATATATATATAATATGTATATATGTGTACAAGGATAAAGATATAAAATGGCGCTTCTTCAGGATCAAACCCAAGAACAGTTCTTTGTAATCAAACACTTGTAATCATTCTCTTGTTTATCAAGCGGCAAACACAGTGCGATATAACTGGATGGTATATCTGGGGAATAAATCTAAAACAAAGTAAAGGCAGGACGCATCCTAGTGTAATATCATAGGTAAATAACCTATATATATGGTGATAATATTATGCGTACCAATTATTTTCTTGTCATCGAGCGTATCACAAATTACTCAGGAGGTCATCTAGGATCCGAAAGTCATATACCAGGGAAAACAGATGTGGAAAACCAGTAATAGTGTATTACCTTTTTATATGTAAACAACCTTACACCGTGCACCCAGTGGTAGATATCATAAAAACACTCAATAGTGCTCAGACGTACCAGACAAAAAATAGGATAAGTTTATCTGTATAATTTCTTTGGCTTCACTGGTGAAATTCAGCAATTTAAAAGAAATGTAGACAATAGGTCAGGGGGTACCAGCCCAGGTGCCCAGCAATGGGGTACACTATCAGCGAGAGTTACCCACAAAGAAGCGGTTCTAGGTGCCGCAAAGGAGCCTGGTGGTGGCAGCAGAGCCCCTCACTGCATTTAGAGGGGCACGATTTGGATAAAGAAAGAGGACGGTGGCAAGGCAAGCCCAGCTGATCCCCAGCAGTACGGACAGGGTGGCATTGATCCATCCTGTCACAACCATTCTGTCAGGGTTCCCACGGAGAGAAAGTGTCACGGGCACTAGTTCTGCCAAGGATTTCACCAGATGACTATGCTTACCAGAGGGGCGGATTTTGCACAGCGGTCCTCTAGCAGTAGGGTGAATAGTGGAACATATATAACAGCAGATGGAGAGAGGATGCCAATGGAGTTGATGATAGTCAGCGACTTGCAGCTATATAGGTAGATGAGTCAGCGACTTGCATCTATAGTGGAAAGGCAGGTTAGAACCACGGAGACCAGGGTGGATGTGAGCAGGTAAAGGAAGGTAACGGGAGAGTCAGTGGTCTGCGGATAGCAAGTTGTACCACTGCTGTGATGGGCAGACTTGTCCAGGTGCAGGTAGGTAGCTGGGAAGTCAGTGGTCTGCGTACAGCAAGTTGTACCACTGCTGTGATGGGCAGACTTGTCCAGGTGCAGGTAGGTAGCTGGGAAGTCAGTGGTCTGCATACAGCAAGTTGTACCACTGCTGTGATGAGAAGACTTGTCCAGGTGCAGGTAGGTAGCTGGGAAGTCAGTGGTCTGTGTATAGCAAGTTGTACCACTGCTAGTAAGTGAGGACTTGTTCAGGTGCGGATAAGTGGAGGCATGAAAAGAGTCAATAACTGTATGAAGACAATGAGAGCACAGAGGAACTTGTTATAAACAGATATGCAGCGTTATTGCTAATAGTCTATAGCGGGTATGGATACCACTGCTGAGTAGAGAAGCTTGTCCTAAGCGGATATGCAAAGTAACAGGTGATAGTCAATAACAAGTAAGATTACCGCTGATGAGTAGAGAAGCTTGTCCACGAGGATATGCAGGCACAGCAGGAGCGCTGAACGGCTGTAGCGGGTATGGGAACCCCAGGTGAGCAGAGCAGGTAATCCAGCAGACAGCTGAGGACACGAGCAGGATACAGGAATCAGTAGCGGGTATGGGAACCCCAGGTGAGCAGAGCAGGTAATCCAGCAGACAGCTGAGGACACGAGCAGGATACAGGAATCAGTAGCGGGTATGGGAACCCCCGATGAGTAGAGCAGGTAATCAGCAGGAAGCTGGAGACACTAGTAGGACACAGGAGATACCTTCAGAGACTCACAGGGAATGAGACTCAAGATCAGGCAACGATGTAATGAGCACAGGTGCCTTAAATAGGGAGAGGTGCCTGATCCACCAATTAGATTAAAAGCAAAGGTCATAAGTTCTTGGATGCTGCGCATGCGCAGTCCATCAAGATGGCGGACAGCCGCGGCTCAGGACAGACGCCGGCAGGAAGGCTAGAGAACCACGCACTAGCGCAGAGGCACTCACGGTCCGGTGAGTGACAGAAAGTAGGTGAAAGAAGTGGTTTATTAGAAACGCAGGTAATACAGGTTCAGGATGCAATAACTGGTAAGGCAGAAATACAACCACAGTTCTTAACAGTGGAATAGGCAATACTGTAAAGCGATGGAGAGATGCTGTAAACAGTGGGTTGCAGCGTTGGATACCTCTGGAAAGGTGGAGAGACGAGTAGCCTGTGAGTTGCGGGGTTGGATACTTCTGGAAAGGTGATGAGATGAGTAGCCTGCGGGTTGCAGGGTCGGATACCTCTGGAAGAGGTGGTGAGGCGAGTAACCTGCGGGTTGCAGGGTTGGATACCTCTGGAAGAGGTGGTAAGATGAGTAGCCTGCAGGTTGCAGGGTTGGATACTTCTGGAAAGGTGGTGAGACGAGTAGCCTTCGGGTTGCAGGGACAGATACCTCTATGAAGGTGGTGAGACTCAGAAGCCAGGTAATGCTAAACCACTTGAGAGCAGACAGTAGGCAACGGTAGAAGTAAGCGGAACAGGATACACTGAGACGCAATGAGCTGTAGAGAGCAGAAGCACAGAGATCCACACAGGTGTATAACTCAGGAACCAGATAGATGATGAGCTGTGTCTGCAGCAGTGGAATTAACAGCAAAACCACAAGGTCAGGTACACAGGTAAGAATAACCAGGAACAGGAGTCAAAGGACTGCTTCCTATCAGATTGAGTGACCTGATGATCTGGCTCAGACTGCTGGGCGAGGCTGTCTTATAAGTAGGGGTAGGTGTGATTCATCCTGAGAAAACGAGCTTAGCTCAGCAAGAAGGGAAACCGTTCAAGCACCACAGTAGCCCCTTTGGTGGCATGGTGGTACTGCAGGCTAAATGTATCCAGAAAGACCAACATAGATCCTGGCAAACAGGAGCTGCAGGAGGCAGATCGTGACACATTCACTATATTTCCTTAATGTATGAGTGTTTCTAACAATCTTATATAGAGACTAAGTACAATTATAAATACTATCGTTATGAACTTGACCTTAGAATAGACCTTATCCAAAATTGCAAGGACTGTTCCATGAGAGTCCATCTTGGATCTCATTTCCTATATGGGCCTAAAAGACTCTTCATGACTGAAGCCTTTGCTTGTGTATTGTGTATTAAAACTAGATGTTTTCACTGAACCTTGCTCACTCTTGATTATGATTTCACTTCTTTGATACTTTCACAGGACCTTTCTCTGCCTTGTCATTATGGACTTGTTAGCCACCTTAGATCTGGCTTATGAACTAAATCCTGTTTCTCTTTGAGTATCCAGCTATTGGATTTCCCTCTGATACCAGTATTGTAACAACTATGATATGATGGGGCCTCCTCTCTCTATATATTTATTTATATTTTAAATCAATTTATTTAAGATTTTTTTCAAATTTTATAAACAGTAAACTTGTATGACAATACAGTGAACATGCACAATACAATGTACACAAAATCTACCAAATGGATAATGAGCACAAATAATAATAAATAGGGAGGAAAAAAACAATCCAATATAGCCAAACAGAGATATGTATGTGAAAAGCATTAAAGGCAAAAAAAATCACTGTCAGGAGAACATATTAGGAAGGATATGTAAGGAAATGCGCCTTCTCTATTTTATATATCTTTCAAAGACGGCATTTCTCTTGAACTTTCCTTCCCAATATTCACAGACTAGGTCCAGCGAGCCCTGGGCCTGTCGCCCTTACAACAACTCGAATGGGGAAAATGCTGTGGTGCCTCCCATTACCAGTTGTTGCTGTATGGCTCTGTCCAAATCTCACCCCACCATGCAGATGTATGCTTGCAGCAGGCACTTGACCGTCTCTCACACAGTATGTTCATCTGAGGATGGTAAATGTGGTCCACAGAGGAAGAACACTGAAGTGGTCTGAGAAGGCCTGCATCAGTTCTGCCTAGAATAAAGGTACCGGAAAATCCAACCACCTAAACTCATATCTTCGGCATTGATGGAGGACATCGCTACAGCTTCAGGGTACTACATCGCATTGATAACAATTGTGAGGATATATATGGTTGCGCTGCCACAGGGGCCTATAAAATTCCACTGTGACCCCCTCAAAAGGGCTCTTTCATAATGGTCATTGGCTTTGCAGTGGAGGAGGCCCATTGATTTGCTGGCAGACCTCGCAAAAAGCAACAAACGTCTTTAGTGATACCGACCCAGATAAAGTTTAGCTACTGCTTTGTTTCTCCCGAGGTGCTTGACCTGTGAAGGTCTAGCATGCTTCACCTGATACACCTGGGTCCACCTGCCCAGTGTCAGACCTATTGGCTACGTGCTGATGGCTTGCTAGGGTTCCGCATCTACCAGGTCTAGCCCTGGACCCTATCTATCAAACTCACTTCTGGCTGGTCCCTTGGGTAATAGGTGGTGGCACGACTATCGGGCTGGGTGGAGACCTCGTCATCTCTGACTGACCTGACTCTTCTTACAGTTTTGTTGCAGGTGATGGTTCCAATGAATCCGCTGGCCAGTGGTGTCCTAGGTCGTTCCCCAGGAGTACCTCTTTGAGGAGGCCATACATGATCACCATTCCCACATTATCTTGGCTCTATCCCCAAATCAGGTGAAATTAGGGCATGAGAATAATCATTTGCTGGCTACTGGCCAATACATTTCTTTCCGTGGCTACGCATGTGAGGTTGGTGTATAAGGTGAGAATCACTAAGGTGAGGAACTTTCTTGCAATCATTCTACTTCCTGGTCACTCACCAGTACAGACCCATGCGGTTTGATGCCCTTCATTAGTTCACGCTCCGGTGTAGTAGAGCTGAGGGTTGGCTTTGTGGTTCTCCACATACATTAGAGATGGTGCCTCGAGATTGGGCTGCAGCCATGACAACAGTCCCTCAATATATGACCTTGGTTGGCGGTACAACAGGTCATTGCGCTGTCCCATGCTCCAGCCTTTCTGATTTGTTCCTGGTTTAGTGACCGCTCTAAGGACTGGCACCTGGGGTAGGGCCTTGGTTGCTATTCCTAGGGGGAGGGAGGTTGAGGTAGTGAATGCTGGAGACGGGGCAGTTGACCAGGTATTCATAAGTCAGTTTGGCTAAGTGTTTTGAGTAGATGATCTTCAGTCCACCAACCCATTCTCAGATGGGTCAGAACTAGCCCATCTTTAGTCCAAAGTGAAACTGGTTAATACACCTGTATAAGTATTTCAGCTATATGTATGTGTATAAATAATAATAAACTGCGCTCATACCAAGCTCACATAAAGTGAATTATTTAGCAGTATGCTGTCCTATTATGTAAATTGATACAAGTAAGATCTTATATATAAATACTGTAATAAATGAATATTGATTATAATTGATTCTAAAATGTACACAAATTATATAAATCAAATGGTTACAAACAATCAAAACCTGAGGATACTGTAAACTAATGTCTTCAATAGACACAGGAATTTTCCGCTAATTAAATACATTTCAAAGGTCATCAATTGTTAAGTCAATTATGACAAGGTTCAACTGTGGTATCTGGTGTTTGGAATACAAGTGTTGTTCTGTCTTGATTTTTAAGGTTTTTTAGAGGAATAAACCTTGGCTTGAAGACAGCCCAAGGTGGCCCAGTATGAATGTTCCAGTTGTGCCAATTTGCAAGTTGTTAGTATAAGAAGAAATTGCAATATTTCTTTCTTCAATCAAACGATTTATTACAGTATTTATGTAAGATCTTGCCTTGTATCAATTTACCTACCTTTATCAATAGGACAGCATACTGCTAAATAATTCACCTTTTTGGACACTTGTATGAGAGCAGTTTATTTATTATTTATTTGCTGCAGTCAAAGAGGGATACCTTGAAATTTACTTGCTGCTCTATCAAACGGTGGTTTCTGAGGTTTTGGGCGCAGTATACCCCAGCAACTATTATAATATGCATGTGTGTATTATATATATATATATATATATATATATATATATATATATATATATATATATATATATATATATACTTATACATAGTAACATCCCTGAAACCATTCAATATATTAAGATCTTAATGTTAGGTGTCAGCTCTGTCTGTAGTGACACTGACTCTTTACACAGACATTACATTCATATCACTTACACTGCTGTCCCTGTAATACCCAGCATGCACTGCGCTGACTGATGACGCCACTGACTGCTGCTTAGGATGATGGGTGATGTAGTTTCTGGTATTTCCTGTCTCATAAACAACATGGAGACCGATTTATCCCCGCAGCAGCTACCACATAGTCGGCCATTCTGTTGAAGCCCATCTGCAGTGGGACAGCAAAAACCGGAAGTGGGGCGGCCACAATAACGGAAGTGGGGCAGGCAACACGGACCGGAAGTTATGTTTGTAACATCTTCCGGGTGAGAGAAGGCAGTGATTGGCAAAGGGTAATGTTACTGAGTACAAGCTCTTATTACATACAACATACGTATCTCATGTACATACTTATCACATATAACCTGTCATGTTTATATTATTATACAGTCTCATCATACAGCATGTTATGCCCCCAGCTACCCACCTCTCCTATATATATATATATATATATATATATATATATATATCACATACAGGATTGCATATTACATGTCTTGATACATTTACACAGATACTTAAATAGATATAACTATATCACATACATATATACTTACATTTATATAGACACATTCACTTAATGGACAAAAGTATCTGGACATCCAAACATCACATCCATACGCTATGTTTTGTCATTTGAATCATCGGTAGTATATTAGCTGACCAATGTGTGTGTGCTCCATGCAAAACTAGCCAGTGTTTTCTTTCTATGCAAAAATAATACTTTTGCACCCCTTGCTTTGCAAAATAGTTTGTTCTGGAGCAATTTGCGTCTTTTTTTTTTTTTGCTTTCCTCCTAATTCTAAATGAGTATCTATATGTCAAACTTACAAATAAAGTATTCATAGACGCTATCAAATTCATGCCAGAAGAAGTTCAGGTCCAGAGTATTATTATTATTATTATTAATATTACTATTCTATAGCATATAATAAGATATATTCCAAAGCTGCTGAGGGCTTGTAATTCCTTGTTAGAGCAAGTACCATTCCCCACGCCATCTTCCGATGCCCTCACTTAATTTATTCCAGAAGAGGGTGAAAATCCTCCAGTTTGTCCCAGCTGCTAGTTGATCGCCTTCATCGATGTAGAGTGTAAAACCTGGGGAATAATGTTGGTGTATTCATGGGGACCAGCTGGGTTTGTGAGAATTGAATCACTCACTAATTTCAAGACAAACTTAAATGGAGAGGTGAGGGATTCTGGGAATGTCACATTGACATCACTATTAATAAAACAGGGATCTTACTGGGGAGGTCAGGGATTCTGGGAATGTCACTGATGTCCTTCTTATCTGTATAAATAAAAGAGACCTGAATGGAGAGGTGAGGGATTCTGGGAATATATAGTGATATTAAACAGTGTCTCTCAATACACAGGAGTACACAGTTCTTAATAAGACACCTGGGGAGTGTGAGACACCCAGCAGCCGTTCCTGTGTGTCAGGAGTATTGAGCAGGACCCAGAGCCCCATCACGGAGCCTCCACCTCACTCACTGATACTTGAGAGAAACAATGACCAGAGGATTCTAGAACTCACCAACAAGATCATTCAGCTGCTGACTGGAGAGGTGACTGCTGGGAATGGGACATTATACAGTAACACCAGGGGATGTGTCTGGGTGATGACTGTATCATTGTGTGTGTCAGGGTCCTATAAGGTGTGAGGATGTCACTGTCTATTTCTCCATGGAGGAGTGGGAGTAATTAGAGGGACACAAGGGTCTGTACAAGGACGTGATGATGGAGAATCACCGACCCCTCACATCACTGGATAAGGGGAGACTTCCATTTATTGTAAAGGAGAGAGCAGTTTTGAGGGCCATCTAGATACACATCATCTGATAATCATAAACAATGTTTTCAGTCCCTGTGTGTCTGCTACAGATGGATGGGTCCAGTAACAGAAATACCCCAGAGAGATGTCCACAGGAGTATCAGGTATCATCATCAGCTATTTATATAGCACCACCAATTCCACAGCGCTGTACAGAGAACTGACTTACATCAGTCCCATATTGGAGCTTACAGTCTAAATTCCCTAACATACACACACACAAACACAGACAAAGAGAGAGAGACTAGGGTCAATTAGATAGCAGCCAATTAACCTACTCGTATGTTTTTGGAGTGTGGGAGGAAACCGGAGCACCCGGAGGAAACCCACGCAAACACGGGGAGAACATACAAATTCCACACAGATAAGGCCATGGAGGGGAATCATACTTATGACCCCAGTGCTGTGAGGCAGAAGTGCTAACCACTGAGCCATCATGCTGCCCAGGTAAATGGAATTGAGGGTCTTACCAAATAGCAAAATACAGATATGACTACTATGTGATGTGTAGAGAAGCTGTGTGGTTCTTATACACTGATATTTTTCTGTTTTAAATCAGACATTAATAAATATGTTAGTTTATTATTTTGTGGATTATTTAGGGTGAAGAGCTAATTGTTAATAAAGTAGAAGATATAGAGGTAGAAGAAGAGACGTATGTGAGGGGTGATCAGCAGTGTAAGGAAGAGGAAATACCTACAGATATGAGCACAGGTGAGTAATACACACTAAATACAGAAGTCACATATTCTCCTTGTTCAGTCACTACAACAATCTCTTATTCTACACCCTCCTCTGTCAGTACAAACTAATGAGGAATACAGTCTGCCCAGTGGGGGAGTCAGGAGCCATCAGCCCCTATTAGAGACTGATTCTTCATTGTGCTACCAGCCACGAGATCAGATCAGTTGTGATGAGAGAAGCGGTTTGGCCAGGAAAGTATTATATCATGTAAAGGTGGTTGCAGGGGAGGGGAGGTGCACCCAGACCCACATGAGAGGGCACTTGCAAGTAGTTTGGGTAAGAGACCGGGATGTCCAAAAACTTAGGGACTCGAGTGCTTCCTTCATTCTTGCTTTGCCCGACTTGGTCCCTGAGGCCCAGGTGGTACCCCACCAGATGGTCTGGATAGCTACAACAACGGGGCAAATCCAGGACATTTCAGTGATCCATGTTCCTTTGGACTAGGGAAATTATTATGGGATTGTAGAGGTGGAGGTAATGAATGGATTGCCCACTAAGGTTATCTTGGGTAATGGACTGTTAATGCACTTATTCTGTCATCCATAGTCAGACTCGCACCCACCTTATTGGCCCTGCCAGAGCTGGGTAGGACGTCCCTAGTACATTTTTACTGACTAGAGCTCAATTCCAAAGGAGTGCATGCAGACCTTGTGGGAAATATGTGGGGTTGGGCCCCTTTGCACCACCCCATATCACCCCTAAACTAACTATGTGACAGTTTTCACAACCAAAAAGAATGAAAGAAGTTACATTGTGTTCTGGTGCACAATTAGGAACCTGTATTGAATAAAACAAAACCTTTAGCAATGTTCTTTAAATCTTGATTTTAATGTCCAAACATAAAAAAACAGCAAAATAATTCAAACAAGTATAGAGTCTGTCTCAGAAATGTAACTATGATTTATCTAAACATCATAACAGAGGAAGGATATTTTCTCAGAGTGATTAATCTTATAGTGTTTTATTTTTGATAATTCCCCCAGGTTATATGTAGTAATAAGCCCACGAGGGTATGGGAGAAGAGGCTCTTCTTTCTATGAGTCTTGTCTACATATCCAAATAGCCTCTAATATAAACTGTGTTATTAGTATAAATAATATACATGCAACAGAAAATAGTGATTTGTAATAAATTTGAATACATATTAGGTCCTCATTATGTCAGATATAAGTTATTGTTTTAAAAATGTTCATGTCCTGGGCTGTAGCCGGTTTTGCTGCTATCGCTCAATGCAGCTGTTCTCATACAATGTTTTACCTGATTATTTTAGAAGTACAATCTTCCCCTCCCGAAGTACCTGTGAGAGCACTGATATAATTAGAGCCTTAGAACTATTATTTTGTGACATGGATTGTCCCACTAATTATTAATTGTAAAAGTGTCTCTGGTTTCTAATCCGTATAATACAGTGAATGTGAATCACTGCCGCAGCTACTGTTTGCATCACCTATTTATATAAATGACACCACTTACACCTAAATAGGTGTAAGTGTTATAGGTGTAAGTGGTATAGGTGTAAGTGTTATAGGTGTAAGTGGCATCAGTATTGTTAAAAATTAGATGTATACTTTTAAGGTACTGGTGATATAGATAATAGGAGGATGGAAGCACCATTTGCTTATGTTTCTCCATTGTCTATGGGAGAGCCTAGGTATTGTGGATGGACCATGTCACTGACTAGTAAGGCTTCATGTCCTATGATGCTAGCTGGGCAATGTCTATATGTAGGAAACGTTACTCACCAAAGTCTGCATTTTATCTGGAGTTGTACAATGTGTCTGTAGCTGGGTCTTGGTAGTGGGCTTGTATTAAATTTTAAGATTTTATCTGTTTAACAGACCTTTCATAATTACTATATGTATATTTATAATTGTAATAAAACATTCATAGTTGCATTACTTCAAAAATCTATATGCCACATTCTCTCTCTTGCAAAAACTTGCTGCTTCCAGCTGCGCAACATCGCACGCATTCGGCCCTTCCTCTCCCAAGATGCCACTAAAGCTCTTGTCCACTCTCTTATTATCTCCCGCTTATACTACTGCAACCTCCTCCTTACTGGCCTCCCCCGCTCTCATTTCGCTCCGTACTCAATGTTGCTGCTCGGCTCATTTTCCTTTCTCGCCGCTCCTCCTCTGTCTCCCCACTCTACCAATCCCTTCACTGGCTCCCCTTCCCCTACAGAATCGTGTTCAAGCTCCTTACACTTACCTTCAAGGCCCTCTCCAACTCCACTGCTCCCTACATCTCCAGCCTCATCTCCATTCATGCTCCATCCCGCCCTCTGCGTTCGGCCAATGACCGTTGCCTCTTTTCTACCCTGGTCACCTCCTCCCATGCTCGCATACAAGACTTTTCCCGTGCTGCCCCCCTCCACTGGAACCAGCTCCCCCGCTCTATCAGAACTTCACCCAACTTGTCCAGCTTCAAACGGGCCTTAAAAACCCACCTCTTCCTTATAGCCTTCCAGTCCCCCACTTAACTGCTCTCCTTCCAGTCTCCCACCTACCTCCCTCCTCGTCGCTCTCCTCTCCCCCCCCTCTCCGTCTATGCCTCCGCTCTCCCCCTTTCCACCTCCTACCCTTGCATCTCTGTCCGTCCTACCCTCCCCTTAGATTGTACGTTCCTTCGAGCAGGGCCTCCTCTCCTCCTGTTCTCCACCACCTTAACTCTGCTCTCCAGCTCCTTGTCTCTTCCGTGAGGCCCTTCTACCCCTCTCTCTACCCCCGGGGGCTCTCACCTTTCATCTAGCTTTACTTTGAGCTTCCGAGTTACTGTGCTTTTTGTTAACTGTTCCGTGCTGTCTCACCCTGTACCGTGTTTCTGTCTGTCCCTGTACGGCGCTACGGATACCTAGTGGCACCCTATAAATAAATATTAATAATAAAATATTAATAAATACACTGCAGCTGATATAGTTATAAAGTAATATAAGGTTATAGTTCTAAAATAATACTTAAATCAGTTGAACATCACAAACTCACTCAAATTGCAGAAACAGTACATTGCGATCTGTCTCTCAATGTAAAAAATAAGATGTTTATTTGCATATATTTATTTTTCTTTCTAGCAGATGGACACAAAAGCTGGAATAACTCGGATGGACATCTAATTTTATATCCGGATTTTAAAATAGAAGATAACTACATCACGGGACAATCTCCAGGAGAAATTCCCATTAACATAAATATATATCCACTACTTCACAGTGCAGATATATCAACTGATCCCTCTAATCATGATGAATGTTCTCCTGATAACTTAAATATTCTTACACATACTACAGCTCATAGAGTGGATAAAATATTTCACTGTTCTGAATGTGGTAAACGTTTTAGATATCAGTCACACTTTGTCAGACATCAGAGAACTCACACAGGTGAGAAGCCATTTCCATGTTCTGAGTGTGGGAAATGCTTTACAGTCAAATCAAATCTTGTTGACCACCAGAGAATTCACACAGGTGAAAAACCATTCCCATGTTCTGAGTGTGGGAAATGCTTTATACACACATCACATCTTATTATACACCAAAGAATTCACACAGGTGAAAAACCATTCCCATGTTCTGAGTGTGGGAAATGTTTCACAAATAAAGGAACTCTTGTTCAACATCAGAGAAATCACACATGTGAGAGGCCATTTCTGTGTTCTGAGTGTGACAAACGTTTTAAACGAAAATCAAGTCTTGTTGAACATCAGGGAGATCACACAGGAGAGAGGCCATTTCCATGTTCTGAGTGTGGGAAATGTTTTACAGTCAAATCAAATCTTGTTGACCACCAGAGAATTCACACAGGTGAAAAACCATTCCCATGTTCTGAGTGTGGGAAATGCTTTACAGTTAAAACATATCTTGTTAGACATCAGAAAATTCACACAGGTGAAAAGCCATTTTTATGCTCTGAGTGTGGGAAATGTTTCACAAATAAATCAACTCTTGTTCAACATCAGAGAAGTCACACAGGTGAGAGGCCCTTTCAGTGTTCTGAGTGTGACAAAAGTTTTAAACGAAAATCAAGTCTTGTTGAACATCAGAGAGATCACACAGGAGAGAGGCCATTTTCATGTTCTGAGTGTGGGAAATGTTTTACAGTCAAATCAAATCTTGTTAAACATCATAAAAGTCACACAGGTGAAAAGCCATTTCCATGCACTGTGTGTGGAAAATGTTTTATACAGACATCAGATCTTCTTAGACATCAGAGAACTCACAGAGGATACAAACACTTTCAGTGAGCTGTTGTAATGTAATTTCTAAAAACAATCATAAATACATATAGACTCTATGCTGATATATTGTTATCACTGAGTAATGGAGGCTAATTCAAAGTTCCAGTCAAACATATATAATATAATTCAGTTACCATCCACAGACATAGATGTATGTATGTCCTCAACAATATTCCTTATTATGTAGTTTATATAGATATCAGCATAACTTTCCATAGTATTTACAAGACCACATTGTCATTATGTAAGGTCCTAACTAATATATATTAGTTATATTATAATAATATATTACATAATGTTTGGTCATACTCTTATTGTATATCTTAAGAAAGTTACAGAAATAGAAGCACCAAAACACATCCGGCATGTACGATCAAGAGGATACATATAATCACAGTTGTTTTGTACTACATGAAGCAAGATTTTTCCAAACAATTACAGCATACCACTTAGTGGTGGCAGACATTTTGTGGGCTGAACCTACATCCATTAGAATGCCGTCTATCACTGACCAGTGACATCACTGAGATACTTCATGACTAATATTCATGTGACCAGGTTATTAGTGAATGGTTCAGCTGTATTCTAAAGAATGCCGACAATTCTTTACTGAAGTGTGTAGGTTACAAATGTGTTTTAATTAATGTGATGAATATATGTAACAGCTTAAAGATTAGAATTGTTTCAGAATCTTATATTTGCCTCTCTTTCTGGGCAAGTTAAAGTGCACTGTTCGCCCTTGTTTTATACCTCATATATTGTGTATCATAGTTTATTCAGTGACTGATGGAAATTACAGTACAGTGCATATATGGACATTACATGCAATTATGTGGTCACTACACATATGTAATAAAATCTAAAATTAGCCAACCAATTTTACTTTTGTTTTTTCTTAAGATATTTAAACGAGGGAAAAAGGGAAAGGAAGAGCTGATAAGGGGTCCTGTGTACTCAGTATTGGTTGGCAATATACAATCTAGAGTCCAGATTTAGATCCACTATGCCATTAGTTTCCTAATTGCCAGTTGCCTCTGGATCTAAATCACCAAGCCATGAACACCGGAGAGTGTTCAACAACACAGGATATTGATCCAGTCAGTCTGCATAAGTTTCTGGTCGTGACGTATTCGACCCACTGGTTACTTTGTGTTTGGGGGTTAGTATTGGACCCATTTTGCAGTCATATGACCGGGTTGAATCTCGTGATTGGCACTTGTTGCCTCAGTAAACGGAGCTCATCCTTATAACTGCGTTCTGCCATTTTTATGTTTACCAACTGTGAGAATACCAGGTTAATACTTGGCAGCTGGTTGGTTTGCCCATAGACAGCCTTTTGTACCAGCCTGACACCTGGTACCCCTAATTGGACAAAAATTCAATTTGGCAAACTGTTACAACAAGGAACAGTTTTGCTTTTACAACTAATACTAACACATAGTTCACAGCTATTTCAAGGGAGAAATACCAGGGGTGAATTGCTAACCAAGGTGCCTAATATACAACCCTAACATAAAGGAGCTAGATTCACCATTTATTCTTGAGTGATCTCCCAGCTGCTGAGCCAAATGTAACTGCAAGGTAGGGACCAAACAGAAGTCTGGCCGCTTTTGGCAGGCTCACCAAGAGGAAAAGTCGGTGGAAGCTTGAAGATCCACTATACTGGCAACAATCCATGGTCAGTCCGACAGGAGCCATAACACATAGTCATTACTGTCCTAAGTAAAAGGCTCATCTCAATTAGGTGATGCCTTCTTTTAACTCTGTTTATGTTCACACTGTGTTTAGGCTTTAGCAGGACAGGCTCTATTTAGTGAGCCTTCACCAGATTGCTACTTGCTTATCGGAAGTGCTTTTACCTAGCCTCTACCTCACTGGGGTGCCGCCGGCCAGCCCTAGAAGAAAAGAAAGCAAACAGAAACTTACCAATCCGCGCGGCGCTAGGACCCTGCAGCCTCCTTTCTCCTGCAGCTGTCACTGAATATCGACGTCAGTGACAGCTGCGCGAGAGAGGAGGCTGCAGGGTCCTAGCGCCGCGCGGATTGGTAAGTTTCTGTGCTCTTTCTTTTTTTTTCTATACCTGGCAGAGGAGGAGGGCAGATGGCAGAGGAGGAGGGCAGATGGCAGAGGAGGGGGACAGAGAGCAGAGGAGGAGGGCAGATGGCAGAGGAGGAGGGCAGATGGCAGAGGAGGGGGGCAGATGGCAGAGGAGGGGGACAGAGCGCAGAGAAGGAGGACAGAGGGAAGAGGAGGGGGACAGAGGGCAGAGGAGGGGGACAGAGGGCAGAGGAGGAGGACAGAGGGAAGAGGAGGGGGACAGAGGGCAGAGGAGGGGGACAGAGGGCAGAGGAGGGGGACAGAGCAGAGGAGCAGGGCAGATGGCAGAGGAGGGGGACAGAGAGCAGAGGAGGGGGGCAGATGGCAGAGGAGGGGGACAGATGGCAGAGGAGGGTGACAGCGTGAGAGAGGGCAGAGGAGGGTGACTGCTCAGTAATTATTTTGGAGGGGTGCCTTGAAAAAATTTGGAGACTAAGGGTGCCGCGAACTGCAAAAGTTTGGGAACCACTGGCCTAGCCTCTACCTATTCCTCACGTGGGAGTAATCAACTTGCAGTGTTTTCCCCTGGGCAGTCTAGGTGGTCTTTCGGTCATACAATGGGCACCCACTTAACCAGGTTAGGGAGCATGGTCACCTTAGTATCTAGGTATCTCAAATCCTGCCTCAATGTAACCCATTACAGATTTCTTGGGGGAATTTATGTTGTAGACCGATTGGCACTTCCACACACACCATCTGCAGCACTTTACCACCTTCTTCAAAAACGAAATCAACACCATTCAACAAGATATTTCTTCATGTCAGATCCCATTCACCCCCCACTTTATACAGAAAAGCACATTTATATGGACATAAATACACCTGAGATAAACATTTCACACACACAAATAAAAAGATTACAATGAGAGTTGTCTTAACATAACAGGCAGGATTTTGGGGCATAGGTTTTACTCTTTTCCACCATGTACATTACTTCTTGTCTTGTAAAAAATTTTGCAAAGCATTTTTACACATGCAGTTCCCAAAAGCATCATCATCATCAACATTTATTTATATAGCGCCAGCAAATTCCGTAGCGCTTTACAATTGGGAACAAACATTAATAAGACATTACTGGGTAATACATACAGAGAGGTAAGAGAACCCTGCTCGCAAGCTTACAATCTATAGGACAATGGGAGTTAGAAACACAAGGGCATGTGCTACATCATATTACACAATGGACCAGCCAGACTGCAAAGGTAAAAGTACTGAGTGGGCTGTGTGTGTTGCAATGTTGGTCAGAAGGTTGTTGTCTTGCGTTAGCAGTGTAGAGGATGGTAATAGGGTAATCTGGGGAAATTAAGATAATGGTTGAGGAATATCACAACCTTGTCTGAAGAGGTGGGTTTTCAGTGAACGCTTGAAGGTTTAAAGACTAGAGGAAAGTCTTGCTGTGCGTGGGAGGGAATTCCACAAAGTAGGTGCAGCCCGGAAAAAATCCTGTAACCAAGAATGGGAGGATGTGATGAAAGCGGAGGAGAGACGTAGATCTTGTGCAGAATAGAGGTGTTGAGTATGGAGATATTTCGAGACAAGTGAGGAGATGTATGTCGGTGCAATTTTGTTGATGGCCTTGTATGTTAGTAGAAGAATTTTATATTGGATTCGTTGAAATACAGGCAGCCAATGTAGAGACTGACAGAGTGGCTCAGCAGAGGAATAACGGTATGCAAGGAAAATCAGTCTAGCCGCTGCGTGCAAAATAGATTGTAGGGGTTCAAGTCTGACTTTGGGAAGACCAGTAAGGAGGGAATTGCAATAGTCGATGCGGGAGATGAGTGCATGAATTAATGTTTTTGCGGTGTCTTGTGTCAGATATGTGCGTATTCTGGAAATGTTCTTTAGGTGTATGTAACATGATTTAGATATAGAGTTGATGTGGGGAATAAACGACAGTTGTGAATCAGGGATTACACCTAGGCAACGAGCTTGCGGGGTGGGATTTATGGTCATGTTATCGACAGAAATAGAAATGTCAGGCAGGAAGCTACTGTTTTTGGGTGGGAATATTATTAATTCAGTTTTTGAAAGATTGAGTTTGAGTTGGCGAGAAGACATCCAAGATGAAATGGCAGAAAGACAGTCAGTAACGCGAGACAACACAGATGGTGAAAGATCAGGAGAGGATAGATAAATTTGTGTATCATCCGCATAGAGATGATACTGAAATCCAAAGGAGCTTATTAGTTTTCCAAGAGAAGTGCCGTAGATAGAGAATAGCAGAGGACCTAGGACTGAGCCTTGTGGAACTCCAACTGATAAAGGAAGCGGAGCAGAGGTGGATCCAGACAAATTAACACTGAAAGAGCGATTAGATAGGTAGGATGAGAACCAGGATAGGACAGTGCCTTCAAGACCTAGGGATTGTAGCGTTTGTATGAGGAGAGAGTGGTCAACAGTGTCAAATGCAGCAGAGAGATCCAGGAGAATTAGAAGAGAGTATTGGTTATTATTTTTTGCTGTGATCAAATCATTGACAACTTTGGTCAGCGCAGTCTCTGTGGAGTGTTGAGAGCGAAAGCCTGACTGAAGAGGATCCAATAGGTTGTTTCCTGTAAGAAAGTGTGTGAAGCAGAATGTGTATATGCAGCTACGTATTTACAGTGCTAGATGGAAAATTAGGGGCATTTGTGTACAAAAAAGCTTAATTTCTTCTGGTTGGTAAATTAACTTATTATCTCGGTTGCTAAACTATGCTGTTCACTCCTCTACCCACGTGGTAAGGACTGAGCTCAATATCGTCCTGCTTTTACAGGTCAACAAAAAATGCACAGTCTGCAGAGGCTTCACACAGGCACGATCCATGTGTGAGTACTACAGTGCGCATGGATGAAAACAGGTAAGTGGTGGGGTATGTTAATTGAGTGAGTGTATATTAATATAGAATGTGTGTGTGTGTGTGTGTGTGTGTGTCAGTACATTAATATAGAATGTGTGTGAGAGGGCAAGTATATTAACATAGAATTTGTGTGTGTGTGTGAGGGGGGCCAGTATATTAATGTAGAATGTGTGTGTGTGTGAGGGGGTGCTGTATATTAATATAGAATGTTAGGGGTTGAAGTATATTAATATAGAATGTGTGTTAGGGGTTGAAGTATATTAATATAGAATGTGTGTGAGGGGGCCAGTATATTAATATAGAATGTGTGTGAGGGGGCCAGTATATCAATATAGAATGTGTGTGAGGGGGCCAGTATATTAATGTAGAATGTGTGCGAGGGGGGCCAGTATATTAATGTAGAATGTATGTGTATGACGGGGCCAGTATAATAATATAATGTGTAAAGTGCAGGTGGTGGCCTATTATTAGGCGCTATTTTATTTGTGGGATGACGGTGGGGCAATTTAATCTAATAGTGGAATCTATAAGGTTAAGATGGGTGATTGGACCTTTAATTTAATGCTGGGGTGGTTTGGGAGCTATTAATTGAATGTGGGGCTGTTTGGGGAAAATGAGGTCTATTTATTAAATGTGATTATGAATTAATGTCTGGGATTGTTGTGGGAAATAGTTATATTTATTAAATGTAAATGCTATTTAATTTATTGCTGGGGCTGTTTGGAGGGAGGGAAATAGTTTATTTATTAAATGGGAATACTATTATTATTATTATTATTATCGTTTATTTGTTAGGTGCCACAAGGTTTTCGCAGCTCCGTACACGGCACAAACAGTACACTATACAGGGTAAAACAATACAGAACAATAAACACAAAGTACCAGAACTTCAGAAACTCCAGGCAGGCAAATACTGTAAAGACGGAGTGGAAGTACAGGTGTGGAGACAGGAGGGGAGAGGGGCCCTGCTCATACGAGCTTACATCCTAAGGGAGGGTAAACAAAATCAGGCACAAGAGGAGCCAGTGAAGCAAAGGGGAGAGAAAAGGAGCCAGGGGAGAAACAAAAGAGGTGGGAGGTTAAGTGGATGGTTGGTAGACCTTAAGAAACAGGTGAGTTTTAAGTGCCCGCTTGAAGGAGCACAGATTGGGTGAGAGACGGATGGAGCAAGGGAGGTCGTTCCAGTGAAGGGGGGCAGCTCGGGAGAAGTCTTGTATTCTAGAGTGGGAAGAGGTGATCAGAGTGGAGGAGAGGCGACGGTCATTAGCCGAGCGCAGGGAGCGGGCGGGAGTGTGAATGGAGAGGAGGTTAGAGATATAAGGGGCAGTAGACTGGGAGAGAGCCTTGTACGTGGTGGTGAGTAGTTTGAAAAGGATTCTGTAGGGGAAGGGTAGCGAAGTGTAAGGCAAGACAGAGAGGGGAGGAAGATGAGTCTCGCAGCCACATTAAGTATAGGGCGGAGGGGGCCGAGGTGGGAGCAGGGGAGGCCAGTAAGGAGGAGGTTGCAGTAGTCGAGGCGGGAAATGATGAGAGCATGGATGACAGTTTTGGTGGCATCTTGAGAGAGGAAGGGACGGATGCGGGCAATGTTACGGAGTTGGAAGCGACAGGCTTGGGTAAGGGATTGAATGTGGGGGGCAAAAGAGAGAGAGGAGTCAATGGGTGACTCCTAGGCAGCGGAGTTGGGTGACAGAGGAGATAGCGGAGTTGGGTGACAGAGGAGATAGTGGAGTTGTTAACGATTATAGAGAGGTCATGATGGGAATGGAGTCTATCAATTTAAGATTATGATTTATGCCCGATTATAATCAGCCAGGTATGTAAAAAAATGCTGTTGAGAGAATGAAAAAAATAAAAACGCAATATAAACTGAGGTTTGTTCTTTGTTGCATTATTTGTTTTCATTAAGATGTATTATTTATAATTATTATTTCGCTGGGTTAAGCAACTCTAAAATAGCCTATTTCTATATTGATAAATATATATTGTACCAAAACCCAACCTTTAAGGAAGGCCCACTACTTATGGGCCAGTGCGATGTGCTTGCCCCCCCGGACTAAAGTCTGCCAGCATCCTATTTCACGTTCTCTCTTACCAAGGGCTGTCTGTGGTTCTCCCCAACAGACATCACTATTGTGTACTGTATATAATAATAATATAATTATTATATATTTTTTTCAATTATATCTCTGTTAAAGAATAATTTACAGCTAACTCACACTGTGCCCTCCTTCATCCACACTCTGTGCCCCCCTACATCCACACATTGTGTCCCCTTCATCCACACACTGTGCCCTCCTTCATCCACACTCTGTGCCCTCCTTCATCCACACTCTGTGCCCTCCTTCATCCACACTCTGTGCCCCCTTCATCCACACACTGTGCCCCCTACATCCACACTCTGCCCCCTTCATCCACACCTCACTCTGTGCCCCCTTCATCCACACCTCACTCTATGCCTCCCTCATCCACACCTCACTCTGTGCCCTCCATTTCCACTCCACACTCTGTGCCCTCCATTCCCACTCCTCTCTCGCTCTGTGCCCTCCATTTCCACTCCTCTCTCGCTCTGTGCCCTCCATTTCCACTCCTCTCTCGCTCTGTGCCCTCCATTTCCACTCACCTCGCTCTGTGCCCTCCATTTCCACTCACCTCGCTCTGTGCCCTCTGCATCCCGGGGGCCAGGAAGGGGGAAAACAAAACAAAACAAAAAAATACTTACCAATCCGGCGGCGTCCGGGACCCAGCATCCTCCTCTCTCCTGCCGCTTGTCACTGACTGAATGTTGGGTGTGATGACGTCACGCCCGACGTTCATTGAGAAGCGAGGAGGGAGGATGCTGGGCCCCAGACGCTGCCGGATTGGTAACTATTTTTTTTTTTCGATTTTTTTTCTCCACCTGGCTGTGGCACCCCTGTGACAGCGCGCCACGGTGCACACTTTGGGAACCACGGATCTAAGTATTTATATATGTATTCGTCTGCTCTATATGTATATCTATATATTGCCATAGAAATATGAGACCATGAAGAATGTTGAATGACCAGTTTATAATAATATATAATATGTATTCCATTACTGTCCTGTCCCTCCAGAGTCACATTTATATAATTTTCAGGAGAAATGTTACCGGGTAGGTTGTTATAATATATATTTTATATTCCTTGCCTCATACTGTACGTTTCCTCATATATAAAGTTATATTTTATATAATTTACAGGAGGTCTCTGCTACTCCAGGGCAATTTATACTATAAAATAATAATAATAATAATAATCTTAATAATCTTATATTCCTCTCTGTCCCTTCCTTGTTTCTCCATATACACAATTACATTTTAAATAATTTCCAGGAGGTCCCTGCTGCTTCCCGGGAGGTTATAATATGGTGTGTCCATGGAAATAATGGACATTTATTTCATCCATAGGTGACACTGGAAATACTGGTATAGAGGTGCAGTACAGGAGCTTGAGCACTTTAAATCTCCATCCGTAAATTTAAACTTCTTGCCCTCTTTACACCCATAGACTGCCAGGACTTCCATTTTTCCTAAATTTAATGGTTAAAAGTTTAACAGCTACTCTTGTTAAACTTGTATTTATTGTTTTAGTTTATTTTTCTCTTCCATCTTCTCTCCGGCATCCACACAGCTGTATCAGCTGGGGGAGCCTTGAGCAGGCTGAGGACGTCCCACACTGACAAGCAGCCAAAATGACACAGAAGCCAGCTCTCTGCTTTGTGTGTGAGGGTTGTGGGTACAGTTTTCCAGGCCTGTGTCTGCTTTGCAATCTCCACATCCACCTTAGATTGTGCACTGTAGCTGTCCTCATCTTCTACATTTGAGAAGAATGTAGGAGTGCTTCTATGTAGGAGTACATGAAGGACAGACAGTGGCAAAAGTTTTGGCCTATTTCAGATGCCAATCCAAATTGCTCTATGTCCAGACATGGTCTGTGCACTGCATGTGAGGCAGAAGACCAGTGATTGCTCTCCCTGTCACTGAAATGGCAGAACTAACCTGGACTAAGTCTTTGGCACAGGCTATTGCAGAGCTCATGCAGCTATCCGCACGTTTTAAGTAGCTGAACAAGGACCCTCCCTCTGCAGCCCCTTCCATAAGAGTCACAAGGAATAACTTCAACCCCTGATACTCTCAACCAGGGTCCTTTGGGATCTCCTGCAGCACCTGACGAGCTGACTTGGAGTCAAGACTAGGTCAGGTGTTGCAGGGTCTGATTTTTCTCTTCATCTGGAATCTGCCACTTCATCTAGACAGTGGAAGCGTCTGCTTCTCGTGGTTCTTTGGTTTTGGGAAGGGTCATTCTCCCATTAGGAAAACCAGGTGGCTGAAGTCTCTGAACCTGAGGTTTCATCATAGTCTCGAGAGGACTCACAACAGGAAGCAGGGAGTAGAGGATTTAGTGGGAGCTGTTTAATATGAAGAAGAAACAGAATGCTTCCTTCCCCTCTTTCCCCTGATTTGCAACCTTTTATGTGAAGCATGGACCAAGCCTGACATTAAGTTTCAGGGTTGCAGCAGGTTGCAGTCCCTTTATCCTCTCACTAGTAAGAATATACTGAAATGGGATTCTCCTTATAAAGGTAGATGTACCTATGGCTTGCCCATTTTAGACCACCACTATTCTGATTCCAAGTGCTGCCACCTTTAAGTCTGTTTACACAGCAACAAGACCCTCTCTTAGACTCATGTTAGCTTCGGCAATGGATAGATTGTCGGAGCATATGTCGGAGGGTTTGCAGTCTGGTCAGTCCAAAATGGATTTGTTAACTCTTGTGGAGCATATCTTTGAGGCTTCAGAGGCACCATTGATGCACACCTCATTGGGGCCCTCTGGCTTTGGGCCTGGGAGGTAGATGTAGTCTGTAGGGACTATTGAGTCCCTGACCTTCTCTGGGAACTCTTGTTCAGTCCTGAACTGGACAAGGTTATTTCCCTAGCCCCTCTTTTTCTCCCTCTTAATGTTCCTAGACCAATTGGTTCTGGGCTGCACTCCTTTCTCCCCACAGGGAAGGCAAGGAGTCAGACCTCCACAGGACAAACCTGTGCTCCATGTGGAAGCCAGTAGATAGGAAAAGAAGCTTAGGCAGGTATGCATCCATCTATCAGTACTTCAAACAAACATCATCTCCCATGGTGTGAGCCTGTCTGTTTCTCTTTGGGGCTTGGTGGTTTGATTCCACCACAGATGCCCAGGTGAGTGGAATAATTTCTTGGAGATGCCTCATAGATCTCCTGAAGTCCCCACACAGACGGTTTTTAACAATCTGCTTTACAGGAGACAAAACAAAGCGGTTTGCGATATGGTGAAGCCATTCCGTATTTGATATCATCAGGAGTAGTTATCCAGTCACAGAAGAGCAGAAGGGTTTGGGGTTTTATGCAAAACTCTTCTTGCTTCAGAAACCAGTTGGGTCTTTTTGTGTTATTATAAACCTGAAATACCTGAACATCTAGCTTCGGGTGGACAAGTTCAAGATGAAGTGCTTGAGGTCTTATCATCAACATGGAGCAAGGCGAGTTTATTGTGTCCATGGATATCAAAGACTCTAGCTTGCACATTACAATTTTGATGAGACACCAGTGTCTGCTCAGATTTGCTGTACAGTCCTACTATTTTCAGTTTCAAGCTCTACTCGAGAGCGCTAATGTTTTTCACCAAGACCATAGCAGTGGTGGCTGATGTTCAACACTGGACTGAAGAGAGTCTTCTTGCCATTCTCAGGGATTTCTGAAGTCCCTGTCAGCTTTCAGACGGGTTTCAGTTCACTTTTGCATGAACATACTTCGTGGTGGTGCAGTTTGCTCAGTTTCACTTGAGGGAGTTTCAGATCAAACTTATAATGCAGTGGAACAGATCTCACAATTGTCTGAGCAGACTCAGTCTCCAAAGGTGCACCAGTTGCTTGTCTGGTGGCTGATAGGTGACAAACTCAAAAGAGGACACCCTTTCACAATTTAGGAAATGGACACTGGTGACTACAGACACCAGCCTTTGGGGTTGGAGGGCTGTCGCCCCTCAGTGCTGGTTCCAGGGTCTTTGACCCCCAGAGGAGTCAAAGCTCCCGATAAATGTGGTGGGACTCAGAGCAGTTTTCAACACCATAGTCAGATCACTCCAGTTCTTACAGGGAAGGTCCATAAAGATCCAGTTAGACAATGCTATGCTTATTCCACCTATATGTCCACCTGGAAATCTTCGGGTTGTGTAGACCCTTGGTCAGGTTTTTCTGCTATTTTCCCTGAGAGTACTCTGCTTCCGAGGCTTCAATGTTTGTGTGTGAGAGCAGAGTCTATGGAGAGGATTGTGTCTATGGCTGGGCATTGTGGTTGGACAATGTCACTGGCTATTGAGGCTTCCTATCCTATGATGCAGGCTAGGCAATGTGTATACAAAACGTTACTCACCAAAGTCTGCATTTTGCCTAGAGTTGTCCATTGTGTCTGTGTGATCTGGGTGTCACTCTGGCTGGGTCTGTGTGATGTGCAATGGGGGTTGTATAGTATTTTAGGCAAATGTTTTATATGCTTAATTGTTCTATATACATTTATAATAGTAATCTAGTGTCTGTAGTTTGAAAATATAAATGAAATAATTTACCATCTTGACCTCACCTTATTGAAATTTTAGGGCGTTAGTCTGACTCCAGTAAAAACTAATGGGGTGATCCATTTAATTTTACTTTAGGTAACAAAGGTGTGTAGCGCATCTTGACAACATAAACTTTTTTGCACTATACCTTAAGTGAATCAGCTAAACACATTTGTGTCCAGAGTAATTACTTCTCCTGATGACTGAGCCTCAACCTTAGGTATCCAATCTAGTATGAAAATTTACAGAAATGTGTACAATAGATGAAATATAAGTAACTTATCCGGAAGTAATTCCTAACACAGCATCCAATCTCTTGGTGCTTCGGATCTATACCCATACATTTCTGGTCACTGGGTCCGGGAGGTGCATCTTTTGCTGGCATCTCGAGTCTTCGTAGCCATCAGAAAGTTCATACAGGTGAGAAGCCATTTTCATGCTCTGTGTGTGGGAAACGCTTTACAGCTAATTCAAATTGTATTGAACATCAGAAACGTCACACAGGAGAGAAGCCATTTTCATGCTCCGAATGTGAAAAATGTTTTTCAAAGAAATCACATCTTGTTGACCACAAGAGAAATTCACACAAGTGAGAATAGATTTTCATGCCCTGAATGTGGGAAATGTTTTACAAATAAATCAAATCTTGTTTACCATCACAGAATTCATATAGGTGAAAAACCATTTACATGTTCAGAGTGTTGGAAATATTTTCCAGTTAAAGCAAATCATCTTCTATCATCAACAATCATCAATCATCTTATCATCAACATAAGACTAAAATCGATCCCTTATGTGGAACTTTTGTGCCGTTTCCTTATTATGTTTGATATTGGTTTGACTCTCCACCATAACAAGACCACACAATGTCATAATATAATGTATAATACATCATGTTTAGTTTTATTCTCTAAGTAAAGGTGTGATATTGGTCATATAATTAGCCTGTAACCTCTGTTACTATTTCACATAAAGTCACTTAAAAAGTTGCAAAAGCCCGTGGTGCAAAATTTGTGATACCATGCAACTTTTTCTACAAGTTCACCCGATTATACATGTACTTGCATTTCTTAGAAGGTGCAGATGTGGCTGCAGGGGGGTAAAACATTGCTCCTTCTGAAGCTGGATTGGTCTGATCGTTCCTTGTAGATGGAGGTCTAGGTGAAGTCATGCAGGTCTAGGGGAAGTCATGCAGCTTATTTTGTGCCCACATGAAAAACAAGATTTTGTTTTGCAGGATGGGCTTCAAGGGGTGGAGATTGCATATTAACCCTTTTGCTGATTTGCCGATTTTTGGCACAAGGGTTAACGTAAGAGTTCCCAATTCAGCAATTCACACTCCCCTGCAAAATAACTTGAATTTCAGAATGCTTAGAGGTGGCTGAGATCAGGTCTTGGCCTATATATTTGGGGGCGCCTGTTACACAATCTAGTTGCACTTTATATGGAAAATCACATTTAGAGGGACATACATCCACATAAAACAAAAAAGTTCAAACACAAAAATGTGATGATAATAACATAGTCCTTATTTGTGATCAGTATATTTGTGAATATACGCCTATGTATATTTAAAATCTGACAATAAATGGGTGCATTTGTATATAATTAAATGCCCTGGGGATGCCTTTGTTCTGGTTGCTGAACTACCTCCAGCGGATCCAGTACTTTTTCTTGATGGGTTTTCCTGGTAACAATGTTACTGGTAGATGGATTCTTCATCTCCGTTCAGCAACCGGATGTCTTATTCCTTCCAGCTGATACAAACTTCTCTCACCTTCTCCTTGGACTTGAATGAGAAAGTTAAAGATATTTGTTTAGTTGACCTCCTGACTGCTCCTTTCATTTACATATTAGACATATTAAATGGTGCTAAGATTACATGGGACACAGGAAACTGATGCTTGTCCATCTTCATATACAACATTTAAATGCTTCAGACTCAGACCAATATTCTTGGTAACAGGGAGGATTTCCTTGAGGGATCCTGATAGAGACTTCGGCAGTGTATGGATTAAGAAGTGTACAAGGTTAGATGCACCGATACAAAGACCTCATGCCACCAGGAGGCCAAATTTATTAAAAATATTTAAAAGCAGAAATTCAATTGAAAAGATGAAATAAACCACCAAACTCCAAACCACCAGCTATAAGTTATGTCGTACAAATATCCAACAACACCCCACAGATGTGATGTACTAAATGTAGAATGATTCTTCTAATAATTCCAGCTTACCACAGTGAAATCAGCCATTCTGTGCGCTGAACCAACATTTGTGAGAATGCATCCTATCCGTTCACTGGTGAATTGATCAACATTCTAGAGAATCTCCACAAAATTGCTGCCTATGAGTGTGTAGGTGACCATTGCGTTTCATTGAGGTGATATTTAAATATAAGTAACAACAACATCAGAATATGATTTTAGAACAGGGGTGTCACACCCACGGGCCGCATGCGGCCCAAACGCATAGTTTTTGCGGCCCCATCAGAGCCCAGGAAAAGAAAAACTTATCTTACACCACCGTGCCAGATATCTATCAGGCTCACTTCACACTGATTGTTGACGTCATCATGCCTGACACTTGCAGTGAGGAGAGCACAGAGAGGAGCCTCGAGAAGAAGACAAGAAAACGAGAAGAAAGAAGTGATGGGGAGCTAAAGCAGCATGGAGGGCACAGTGTGAAACGGGAGAGAGATGAAGGGGAGCAAAGGCAGCATGGAGGGCACAGTATGAAACGGGAGAGAGATGAAGGGGAGCTAAAGCAGCATGGAGGGCACAGTATGAAACGGGAGAGAGATGAAGGGGAGCTAAAGCAGCATGGAGGGCACAGTATGAAACGGGAGAGAGATGAAGGGGAGCTAAAGCAGCATGGAGGGCACAGTATGAAACGGGAGAGAGATGAACTTTATTTTTGTTTTTTCTCAGTAATAAACCTTACAAAATTGCATATGAGACTTTTGCTTGCGGCCCACACAATGTTAGCCTGTGATTATTTGGCCCAATTGGGGTTTTGAGTTTGACATTCCTGCTTTAGAATGTTATAGTTTCTGCTCTTTATATACAACTTATGGTATATTAATGGCATGTGTTCTATAATACCTCATATTGTATACAGTAATCTGCACATAGACTAATGTATTATATTGTGTATCTATGCTTTTTATTCTTTATTATTCTTTTATTTAGTGAATAAATATATGTATATATTGCCATGACACACAATTATGTTGTGTTAGTATACAAATAAGGTAATAAAATGTATAATTACCATCGCAGTACTGATTGTAAGGTTTGTGTTCTTTTTCAGATATGTATCACCATTTTTATCAGTCTTAATATCATATTTTCATAAACCTCCCTGTCCATAATGCCCACACACACCTTTATCAGCAGACTTGATGACAGTATTGGTGTTCTCATGTAATTCCTTCACAGCATTTCTTTCAGATATGGGAAGATTAAGATATTTGCTTTGATGTTATGGAATTAATACCAATTATTACCATCTCCCCAAACATTACCCTCTCATATGGACCGGATTGAACTTGGATTTCCTTTCAAACACATGTTTAATAACGCCTGATTCATCATTATTCTGCATATCCAATCCTCTTCTTGTCCTCACCTTCCTTCACCATAAACAATTATTTTATTGAGGGCTTTCTTAGAAACTTCTGCACATCCAAAAATATTTCAAATGTTTTCTTTCTATTGGTGTGAAAAAATTTAAGTAATTTTCTGAGACCTGAAGTCTCTTCAGTGGTTAAAACATGTTTGCTTAAATTGAATATCTTATTATGGGTTGTCTATAATAATTCAAACAAAACTGCATCCATTCTACTGGGCAAAAAAGTACTACGATGAGCACAAAAAAATGTAGTACACTGGGCCCTCCATATTCCCTACCATTCACAAGCTACCAGTTTGATTGAGCATATGAATAGTTTGTTATAAGAGGAGATAATTAAGCTTACATTTAAATACAAATTGAGGGAGTGGGCATGGTGCTTCCAGAGGCTTTGACATAACTGGTAACACTCTATTACTCCATTACAGAAAGTAACTGGACGGGGGTGATGGAAAAACAGAAGGTTCAGAGACAAAGGACACCCCAAAAGGGGACTGTGGCACTAGAGCACAAAATCTAACACAGGGTTAATATCTATGAATTCATGCACAGAGCTTAAGTATCTTATCATGGCAATTTGTTCCTGAAATATGTGTCCTATAGTTTTCCATGTTTTTTTTCGAAACCACATCTTTGCCCTCTCAGTGGGGGGCGGGGGGGTATGTCCAGGAAGGTGTCCCTTCATCATGCCCCTGAATGGTCCAGCCCATCTACAAGTGCCAATGGCAGGTCAATACCCAAAGTCCTTTAATGAGTTCATCCCCCCTCCCGCCAGGGAGTATGGAAATAAATATCTGTCAGATCACATCTGGGAAGGTAAATTTGGAGTGAGCCCGTCAAAAGTGGGGTGAATCAGCGCTGCTGATATTAGTGGCAATGTGAGGGATATGTGCAACATATATATATATATATATATATATATATATATATAGTATATATAATATGTATATATGTGTACAAGGATAAAGATATAAAATGGCACTTCTTCAGGATCAAACCCAAGAACAGTTCTTTGTAATCCAACACTTGTATCCAACAATTGTAATCATTCTCTTGTTTATCAAGCGGCAACCACAGTGCAATATAACTTGATGGTGTATCCGGGATAAAAATCTAAAACAAAGTAAAGGCAGGGCGCCTTATAGTGTAATATCATAGGTAAATAACCTATATATATGGTGATACTATTATGCGTACCAAATATTTTCTTGTCATCGAGCGTATCACAAATTACTCAGGAGGTCATCCAGGATCCCAAAGTCATATACCAAGGAAAACAGATGTGGAAAACCAGTAATAGTGTATTACCTTTTTAAATGTAAACAACCTTACACCGTGCACCCAGTGGTAGATATCATAAAAACACCCAATAGTGCTCAGACGTACCAGACAAAGAATAGGATAAGTTTATCTGTATAATTTCTTTGGCTTCACTGGTGAAATTCAGCAATTTAAAAGAAATGTAGACAATAGGTCAGGGGTACCAGCCCAGGTGCCCAGCAATGGGGTACACTATCAGCGAGAGTTACCCACAAGGAAGCTGTTCTAGGTGGCAGCAGCAAGCCCCTCTTACTGCATTTAGAGGGGCACGGTTTGGGATAAAGAAAGAGGACGGTGGCAAGGCAAGCCCAGCTGGTCCCCAGCAGCACGGAGAGGGTGGCATAGATCCATCCTGTCACAACCATTCACTATATTTCCTCAATGTATGAGCATTTCTCACCATCTTATATAGAGACTAAGTATAATTATAAATACTATTGTTATGAACTTGACCTTAGAATAGACCTTATCCAAAATTGCAAGTCCTGTTCCATGAGAGTCCATCTTGGATCTCATTTCCTATATGGGCCTAAAAGACTCTTCATGACTGAAGCCTTTGCTTGTGTATTGTGTATGAAAACTAGATGTTCTCCCTGAACCTTGCTCACTCTTTTGATTATGATTTCACTTCTTTGATACTTTCACAGGACCTTTCTCTGCCTTGTCATTATGGACTTTACTTGTTATCTACCTTATATCTGGCTTGTGACATAAATCCTGTTTCTCTTTGAGCATCCAGCTATTAGATTTCCATCTGTGATACCAGTATTGTGAGAACTATACTATGATGGGGCCTCCTCTCTCTATATATTTATTTTTTAAAGTCAATTTATTTAAGATTTTTTTCACATTTTATAAATAGTAAACTTGTATGACAATACAGTGAACATGCACAATACAATGTACACGAACTCTACAACATGGATTGAGAGCACAAATAAATAATAAATAGGAGGATAACAAAACAATCCAATATAGCCAAATAGAGATATGTATGTGAAAAGCATTAAAGGTGAAAAAATCACTGTTAGGAGAACATATTAGAAGGATATGTAAGGAAACACGCCTTCTCTATTTTATATATCTTTCAAAGACGGCATTTCTATTGAACTTTCCTTCCCAATATTCACAGACTAGGTCCAGCGAGCCCTGGGCCTGTCACCTCCTTACAACAACTCAAATGGGGAAAATGCTGTGGTGCCTCCCATTACCAGTTGCTGCTGTATGGCTCTGTCCAAATCTCACCCCACCATGCAGATGTATGCTTGCAGGAGGCACTTGTCAGCCTCTCGCACAGTATGTTCATCTGAGGATGGTAAATGTGGTCCACAGAGGAAGAACATTGAAGTGGTCTGAGAAGGCCTGCATCAGTTCTGCCTAGAATTATGGTACCGGGAAATCCAACCACCTAAACACATTAATTAGTGCCTGACACATATGTTCGGCGTTGATGGAGGATATCGCTACAGCTTCAGGGTACTGCATCGCATTGTTAACAATTGTGAGGATAATTACGGTTGCGCTGCCACAGGGGCCTATGAAATTCCACTGTGACCTGCTGAAAGGGCTCTTTCATAATGGTCATTGGCTTTGCAGTGGAGGAGGCCCAATGAGTTGCTGGCAGACCTCACAAGAGGCAACAAACGTCTTTACCGGACCAGATAAAGTTTAGCTACTGCTTTGTTTCTCCCGAGGTGCCCGGTCTGTGAAGGTCTAGCATGTCTCACCTGATACAGCCACTTGTCCCAAACTATACAGGGACCACCTGCCCAGTGTCAGACCTATTGGCTGCATGGTGCTGGCTTGCTAGGGTTGGGTCAGTTCGTGGGACCTGCCTAAACTCCTCTCAGTCTGCCTCTACCAGGTCTAGCCCTGGTCCCCATCTTTCAAGCTCACTTCTAGCTGGTCCCCTGGGTAACAGGTGGTGGCACGGCTAGTGGGCTGGACAGAGGCCTCATCATCTCTCACTGACCTGACTATTCTTCTCTTCTTAGTTTTGTTGTAGGTAATGGTTCCAACAAATGCGCTGGCCAGTGATGTCCTAAGTCGTTCCCCAGGAGTACCTCTTTGAGGAGGCCATACATGATCACCATTTCCACATTATCTTGGCTCTATCCCCAAATCAGGTGAAATTAGGGCATGGGAATAATCATTTGCTGGCTACTGGCCAATACATTTCTTTTCGTGGCTCCGCATGTGAGGTTGGTGTATAAGGTGAGAATCACTAAGGTGAGGCACTTTCTTACAATCCTTCTACTTCCTGGTCACTCACCAGTACAGCCCCATGCGGTTTGATGCCCTTCATTAGTTCATGCTCCGGTGTAGTAGTTGAGGGTTGGCTTTGTGGTTCTCCTCATACATTAGAGCTGGTGCCCCGAGATTGGGCTGCAGCCATGACAACAGTCCCTCAATATATGACCTTGGCTGGCGGTACAACAGGTCATTGCGCTGTCCCACGCTCCAGCCTGTCTGATTTGTTCCTGGTTTAGTGACCGCTCTAAGAACTGGAATCAAGGGTAGGGCCTTGGTTGCTATTCCTAGGGGGAGAGGGGTTGAGGTAGTGAATGCTGGAGACGGGACAGTTGACCAGGTATTCATAAGTCAGTTTGGCTAAGTGTTTTGAGTAGATGATCTTCGGTCCACCAACCAATTCTCAGACAGGGGTCAGAACTAGCACATCTTTAGTCCAAAGTGAAGCTGGTTAATACACCTGTATAAGTATTTCAGCTATATGTATGTGTATAAATAATAATAAACTGCGCTCATATCAAGCATCCCATAAAGTTAATTATTTAGCAGTATGCTGTCCTATTATGTAAATTGATACAGGTAAGATCTTGTATATAAATACTGTAATAAATGAATATTGATTATAATTGATTCTAAAATGTATACAAATTATATAAATCAAACGGTTACAAACAATCAAAACCTGAGGATGCTGTAAATTAATGTCTTCAATGGACACAGAAATTTTCCGCTAATTAAATACAGTTCAAAGGTCATCAATTGTTAAGTCAATTATGATAAGGTTGAACTGTGGCGTCTGGTGTTTGGAATACAAGTGTTGTTCTGTCTTGATTTTTAGGACTTCTTGAGAAAAAAACCTTGACTTGAAGACAGCCCAAGGTGCCCCAGTATGAATGTTCCAGTTGTGTTAATTTTCAAGTTGTTAGTATCAGGAAAAATTACAATATTTCTTTCTTCAATCAGACAAACATATTTCACAAATTATAGTTAATTCCTCTATGGATGGCTTTATGGACTTATATATTTTTAAACATATTAGATTGATTATAACCAACATTGATTTATTACAGTATTTATATATAAGATCTTATCTTTTTCATCAATGTACCTACCTTTATCAACTGGACAGCATACTGCTAAATAATTCACTTTATTGTACACTTGTATGAGCTCAGTTTATTTATTATTATTTGCTGTGGTCAAGGAGGGGGATACCTTGCAATTTACTTGCTGCTCTATCAAAGCAGGGGTTTGGGCGCAGTATACTCCAGCAACTATTATAATATGTATTTATGTTTTTTTAAATATATATATATATATATATATTTATAAATTTACACATAGTAACATCCCTGAAACCATTCCATATATTAAGATCTTAAGGTTAGGTGTCAGCTCTGTCTGTAGTGACACTGACTCTATACACAGACATTACATTCATATCACTTACACTGCTGTCCCTGTAATACCCAGCTTGCACTGCGCTGACTGATGACGCCACTGACTGCTGCTTAGGATGATGGGTGATGTAATGTCTGATATTACATGTCTCATAAACAACATGGAGACCGATTTTTCCCCGCAGCATGTAACATATAGTCGGCCATTTTGTTGAAGTTCATTTGCATTTGGGACAGCAAAAACCGGAAGTTGGGCGGCCCCGATAACCGGAAGTGGGGTGGGCAACACGGACCGGAAGTTGTGTTTATAACATCTTCCGGGTGAGAGGAGGCAGTGACTGGCAAAGGGTAATGTTACTGAGTACAAGCTCTTATTACATACAACATACGTATCTCATGTACATACTTATCACATATAACCAGTCATGTTTATATCATTATACAGTCTCATCATACAGCATGTTATGCCCCCAGCTACCCCCCTCTCCTATATACATGTCACATATATATAAAACACACATACATGCATATCACATACAGGCTTGCATATTACATGTCTGGATACATTTACACAGATACTTAAATAGACAAATAACTATATCACATACATATATACTTACATTTATATAGACACATTCACTTAGTGAACAAAAGTATCTGGACATCCAAACATCACATCCATATCTGCTTGTTGAACATCTCATTCCAAAATCATTGGCAGTGATAGGGAGTTGGTCCCCCCTTTGCCGCTATAACAACCTCCACTTTCCACTAGATTCTGGGACATGGCTGTGGGGGTTCACATCAATTCAGACATAAGAGGTTTAGTGAGGACAGGCATTGATGTTGGCTCACAGTTGTGTTCCACCTCGTTTGATGAGGTTGAGGTCAGGGCTCTGCGCAGGCCTGTTAAGTTCTTCCACCCCAATTTCAGGAAACCGTTTTTTAATGGACCTCGCTTTGCGCAGGGGCATTATCATGCTGAAACAGGAAAGGGCTCCAAACTTGCCATAAAAAGTCAGACGCACACAATTCTCTCAAATGTAATTGTATACTGTAACATTAAGATTTCCCTTCACTGAAACTAAAGGGCCCAGGCCATCCCATGAAATAGCCCCAGACCATTATTCCTGCTCCACCAATCAGTTTTCAGTACGCATTCGGTCAGGAACCATTCTGGCATCCGTCAGACTGCTAGTTGGCGAAGCATGATTTGTCATGTCAGAGAATGCGTGTCCTCTGCTCCAGAATCAAGCCGACAAACAGTTTTTGTTTTGATGTTACATAAAGAGACAATTTGGAACTCAGTAGTGAGTGTTGTAATTGAGGACAGACATTTCTGTGTGCTACATGCTTCAGCACTTGGCGGCCTCATTCTGTAAGTTCGTGTGGACTACGGCATCATGGCTGAGCTGTTGTTGCTCCCACTTCACAATAACCACTTGCAGATGACCAGGGCTGCTCTAGCAGAGTGGAAGTTTGAGGAACTTGTTGGAAAGATGACATTCTATGAAAGTGCCACGTTGAAAGTCACTGTGCACTTCAGTATGACCTGTTCTACTGCTAGCATTTTACTGGAGATTGCATGGCTGTATGCTGACCTGTTAGCAATGGGTGTGGCTGACATGGCTAAACACTAACTTGGTGTCAGCATAGACTATAATTATAGATACATAAATACATACAATGATAGATACATAATGTGAGGAAAGGGGTGCATTTACCAGAAGGGTCAAGCAATTTCCCTAAAGTGTCATCACATACATGTGGATGTCCTCTGCATATTGTGTGATAACTGTGATTCTGGTGCATGCGCAAGAGCATCTCCTTGCTGGAACTCTCGAGACATCTCTACACACCCTGCAATATTATCGTTGGGGTATGGATGCACAATCCAAGTTATGTGAGTTTGAAGGGTTTGGACGCTGCTTTTTCTTTACAGGAGGCAATACTTTACTTTTTGTACAGTGTATTTTCTGTTAACGTTTAACATCTTAATATTTTACGTTTACGATTCTAGAACTCGCCAACAAGATCATTCAGCTGCTGACTGGAGAGGTGACTGCTTGGAATGGGACATTATACAGTAACACCAGGGGATGTGTCTGGGTGATGACTGTATCATTGTCTGTGTCAGGTTCCTATAAGGTGTGAGGATGTCACTGTCTATTTCTCCATGGAGGAGTGGGAGTATTTAGAGGGACACAAGGGTCTGTACAAGGACGTGATGATGGAGAATCACCGGCCCCTCACATCACTGGGTAAGGGGAGACTTCCACTTATTGTAAAGGAGAGACCAGTTTTGAGGACCACCTAGACACTCGCACCATCTGCTAATCATAAGCAATGTATTCAGTCACTGTGTGTCTCCTACAGATGGATCCAGTAACAGAAATTACACAAAGGAAAAGAACAATATCCCACAGGAGTATCAGGTATCATCATCAGCTATTTATATAGCACCACTAATTCCACAGCGCTGTACAGAGAACTGACTCACATCAATCCCTACCCCATTGGAGCTTACAGTCTAAATTCCCTAACATATACACACACACACACACACACACAGACCGAGAGAGACTAGGGTCAATTAGATAGCAGCCAATTAACCTACTAGTATGTTTTTGGAGTGTGGGAGGAAACCGGAGCACCAGGAGGAAACCCATGCAAACACGAGGAGAACATACAATTTCCACACAGATAAGGCCATGGTGGGGAATCATACTCATGACCCCAGTGCTGTGAGGCAGAAGTCTCACCAAATACCAAAATACAGATATGACTACTATGTGATGTGTAGAGAAGCTGTGTGGTTCTTATACACTGATATTCTTCTGTTTTAAATAGACATTAATAAATATGTTAGTTTATTATTTTGTGGATTATTTAGTGTGAAGAGCTGATTGTTATTAAAGTGGAAGAGATAGAGGGAGAAGAAGAGACGTATGTGAGGGGTGATCAGCAGTGTAAGGAGGAGGAAATCCCTACAGATATCAGCACAGGTGAGTAATACACACTAAATACAGAAGTTACATATTCTCTTTGTTCAGTCACTACAACAATCTCTTATTCTACACCCTCCTTTGTCAGTACAAACTAATGAGGAAAAAATATCTGCCCAGTGGGGGAGTACATGCAGACCTTGTGGGAAATATGTGGGGTAAGGCCCCTTTGCACCACCCCATATCACCCCTAAACTATGTGACAGTTTTCACAACCAAAGAGAATGAAAGAAATTACATTGTATTCTGGTGCACAATTAGGAACCTGTATTGAATAAAACAAAACCTTTATCAATGTTCTTTAAATTTTGATTTTAATGTCCAAACATTAAAAACAGCAAAATAATTCAAACAAGTATAGAGTCTGTCTCAGAAATGTAACTATGATTTATCGAAACATCATAACGGAGGAAGGATATTTTCTCAGACTGAATAAACTTATAGGACCTCATTTAGAGTCGGACGCAAAGTCCGTTTTAGGCGCATCCAACAAAATAACACTACCAGCATGTGCAGAAAGCACCAAATCCGCCTGCGTCTTGGACGCAATTAACACTTGCGACAGCTTGCGACTCATTACGAGAGAATGGGTGGAACACGGAATTGTGAAGGCGTGACCATGTAAATACATCCTAGTCGCAATGAGGCGCAGACGCAACACACGTCAAAACGGCTAAAGCTGTGCGGCAGGAATTAGGTGGCGCAAGCGTTAGCTGGCTGCAAGAACTGCTGGCAGCTTGATAGGGTATTAAGAGTGGGACGCAACTGGGGTTGCTTGCCACTCGTAATACCCTACCAAGCTGCGGCACACTCCCACTCCTACAGTTCTTAAACGGACTTTGCGTCCGACTCTAAATGAGGTCCATAGTGTATTATTTTTGATGATTCCAACAGGTTATATGTATTAATAAGCCCAAGAGGGTATGGGAGAAGAGGCTCTTCTTTCTTGGAGTCTTGTCTACATATCCAAATAGCCTCTAATATAAACTGTGTTATTAGTATAAATAATATACATGCAACAGAAAATAGTGATTTGTAATAAACCTGAATACATATTAGGTCCCCATCATGTCAGATATAAGTTATTGTTTTAAAAATGTTCATGTCCTGGGCTGTAGCAGTTTTGCTGCTATCGCTCAATGCAGCTGTTCTCATACAATGTTTTACCTGATTATTTTAGAAGTACAATCTTCCCCTCCCGAAGTACCTGTGAGAGCACTGATATAATTAGAGCCTTAGAACTATTATTTTGTGACATGGACAGTCCCACTAATTATTAATTGTAAAAGTGTCTCTGGTTTCTAATCAGTATAATACAGTGAATGTGAATCACTGCCGCAGCTACTGTTTGCATCACCTATTTATATAAATGACACCACTTACACCTAAATAGGTGTAAGTGTTATAGGTGTAAGTGGTATAGGTGTAAGTGTTATAGGTGTAAGTGGCATCAGTATTGTTAAAAATTAGAAGTATAGAAGAAACAGGGAACGGGGTTGGTTAAGGAGGGTAAACGGGGGAGGGGGGTTGGGAAGGGCAGGCACGTATATCGCTATACCTATTACAAAGGAGATTATAAGCAACATATCTAGAGATTAACGACCTATGAAATAAATAAAAAGTAGACAGCAAGATATATGGGTCTCTTACCCATTGCGCAGGACAACCAGCCTGGAGGATCTGGAGACGGCCCAGAGTCTATGTACCATTAGAGGGCGAGAGAGCCAAAGGGAGTAAACAGTTATGGCTTCCATGAAGATACCACTGGGGCCCAAACCTTGTCAAAGTTGTAAGATTTATCGTGAAGGTAGTAGCATGTGATACTCTCCATGCTTGCGATATGCCAGATGTAGTTCCGTAAGGCCTGCATAGAGGGAGGGTTAGGATCGTTCCAATGTTTAGTTATTAGGGATTTGGCAGCTGCCAGTATGTAGGAGATCAGCTTGTTTGAAGGGGCGCTCTCATCAAGGATAGGGCGAGAGAGAAGGAACGACCAGGGATCCTTAGTGATATGTTGTTCAGATACGGAGTTAATAAGTGCAAGGACCATGTTCCAATAAGGAATTATACAGGGGCAGGTCCACTATATATGTAACATTGTGCCTTTCTGGCCACATTCCCGCCAACAGCTTGGAGTGGCCGTGGGAAACATTCTAGACCGCCTATCAGGGGTGCAGTACCACCTATAGTACAGGTTGTATGCAGTTTATTTAATGAGCTCTTGGCAATCCCCTCTCTGGTCTCCTCCCAACAAAACTCATCCGGAGGGGGTCCCAGATCTCTCTCCCATTCCCGTTCGTGGCACCTGGAGCGTTAAAGGTTATCTCTATTAGCCAATTATAAATCCTCAACACCATCCCTTTGGTGTGTGGGGAATGCAAACACATGTACTCAAAGGGAGTGAGGGGCCTAAGAGTGTCAGAGGCGGGCAAGGACATAGCAAAGTGTCGGACCTGGAAGTACTCAAAGAAAAGCGGGCAAAAAAAAATAAAACTTATGATGAAGATCTGAGATAGAGGCCCAAGTTCCATTAACCACCAGGTCCGAGACCACACGTATCTCCGCACGTTTCAAAGTATACTTTTAAGGTACTGGTGAAATAGATAATAGGAGGATGGAAGCACCATTTGCTTATGTTTCTCCATTGTCAGTGGGAGAGCCTAGGTATTGTGGATGGACCATGTCACTGACTAGTAAGGCTTCATGTCCTATGATGCTAGCTGGGCAATGTTTATATGTAGGAAATGTTACTCACCAAAGTCTGCATTTTATCTGGAGTTGTACAATGTGTCTGTAGCTGGGTCTTGGTACAGGGCTTGTATTTAATTTTTTGGTAATTTTAAGATTTTATCTGTTTAACAGACCTTTCATAATTACTATATGTATATTTATAATTGTAATAAAACATTCATAGTTGTATTACTTCAAAAATCTATATGCCTTGGGCTGTAGCAATTTTAATTATTATTGTACAGTGCAGCCTATATAGTTATAAAGTAATATAAAGTTATAGTTCTAAAATAATACTTAAATCAGTTGAACATCACAAACTCACTCAAATTGCAGAAATAGCACATTGCAATCTGTCTCTCAATGTAAACAAATAAGATGTTTATTTGCATACATTTATTTTTCTCTCTAGCAGATGGACAAAAAAGCTGGAATAACTCGGAGGGACATCTAATTTTATATCCGGATTTTAAAATAGAAGATAACAACATCACAGGACAATCTCCAGGACAAAATCCCATTACCATAAATATATATCCATTCCTTCACAGTGCAGATATATCATCTGATCCCTCTAATCATGAGGAATGTTCTCCTGATAACTTAAATATTCTTACACATATTACAGCTCATAGAGTGGATAAAATATTTCACTGTTCTGAATGTGGTAAATGTTTTAGAAATCAGTCACTCTTTGTCAGACATCAGAGAACTCACACAGGTGAAAAGCCATTTTCATGCTCTGAGTGTGGGAAATGTTTTGTACAGAAATCAGGCCTTGTTAAACATCAGAGTGTTCATACAGGTGAGAAGCCATTTCCATGTTCTGAATGTGGGAAATGTTTTGCACAGAAATCAGAACTTGCTGAACACCAGCGAATTCACACAGGTGAGAAGCCATTTCCATGTTCTGAGTGTGGAAAATGTTTTATACGCACATCACATCTTATTATACACCAAAGAATTCACACAGGTGAAAAACCATTCCCATGTTCTGAGTGTGGGAAATGCTTTACAGTTAAAACAAATCTTGTTAAACATCAGAAAATACACACAGGTGAAAAGCCATTTTCATGTTCTGAGTGTGGGAAATGTTTCACAGATAAATCAACTCTTGTCAAACATCAGAGAAATCACACAGGTGAGAGGCCCTTTCTGTGTTCTGAGTGTGACAAAACTTTTAAACGAAAATCAAGTCTTGTTGAACATCAGAGAGATCACACAGGAGAGAGGCCATTTTCATGTTCTGAGTGTGGGAAATGTTTTACAGTTAAGTCAACTCTTGTTGACCACCAGCGAATTCACACAGGTGAGAAGCCATTTACATGCTCTAATTGTGGGAAATGTTTTACACTTAAATCAAATCTTGTTGACCACCAGAGAATTCACACAGGTGAGAAGCCATTTTCATGCTCTGAGTGTGGGAAATGTTTTACAGTCAAATCAAATCTTGTTAAACATCAGAAAAGTCACACAGGTGAAAAGCCATTTCCATGCACTGTGTGTGGAAAATGTTTTATACAGACATCAGATCTTCTTAAACATCAGAGAACTCACAGAGGTGACAAACACTTTCATTGAGCTGATGGACACGAAACAGGATTTCAGCAGTACTCAAAATATTGCAAACTCAGTGAATTTTATCAATGTAAATTCTAAAAACAATCATAAATACATATAGACTCTATGCTGAAAGATATATTGTCATCACTGAGTAATGGAGGCTAATTCAAAGTTCCAGTCACACATATATAATATAATTCAGTTACCATCCACAGACAGATGTATATATGTCCTCAACAATATTCCTTATTATGTGGATATCGGCACAACTTTCGATAGTAATTACAGGACCACATTGTCATTATGTAAGGTCCTTACTAATATATATTAGTTATATTATAATAATATATTACATCATGTTTGATCATACTCTTAATGAAGGTGTGAAATGGTTCATATAATTAGTCCATAATCTTACTTTGTCACTGGTGGTTATATATGGAGCTGGAAAAATGTGATATACAGTTATGTACATGTCTTAGTGAATGAAGATGTGTCTGTAGTAGGTGGGTGCCCCAGTTGTTCCTTGCTGAACATGGTCTAGTTGCAATAAGCTTTTGTTTTGCAGGATGGTATATAAAGGGTCTAGAATATATATATATATATTACCGCGTGGCTGTAGACTTTTTCTCACCCTGTCGGTGGTCTTAGAACAGTAGGCAGGATTTTTAGCATACGCTTTACTCTTTTCACCATGTGTATTTATATCTTAGCTTGCAAAAGGTTTTGCAAACCATTTATACAGAGGCAATTCCAAAATGCAGAATGTACCTTTGTAAGCGCTCAGTTAATTTTCTCTAGGGGATCTCATAATTCTCTGGTTGAGTTTTCCTGGTAAAATATTGCGGTAAATGGATTCCTCGTCTCCTTTCAGCACACGGATGTCTTCTTCCTTCTAGGTACTAACCACTCTCGCCTCTTCTTGGACTTGATTCAGAAAGTTAAGGACACCTGTTTAATTGATATTTTGTCAACTTGTTTCATTAACTTGCTGAACAAGTTATGTAGCGTTAAGGTGTCATGGGGGACAAACTAATTTATTAAATACTTCATGTTCAATTAAGGAGAACATTTGGACCTATATGGTCTTTCCAGGGATCTGACCAGGATGGAGAATCTGAGGCATTGCATATATTAAGAAAGTTACAGAACTAGAAGCACCAAAACACATCCGGCATGTACGATCAGGAGGACACATATAATCACAGTTGTTTTGTACTACATGAAGCAAGGTTTTTCCAAACAATTACAGCATACCACTTAGTGGTGGCAGACATTTTATGGGCTGAACCTACATCCATGAGAATGCCGTCTATCGCTGACCAGTGACATCACTGAGATACTTCATGACTAATATTCATGTGATCAGGTTATTAGTGAATGGTTCAGCTGTATTCTAAAGAATGCCGACAATTCTTTCCTGAAGTGTGTAGGTGGCAAATGTGTTTTATATAATGTGATGAATATATGTAACATCTTAAAATTAGAATTGTTTCAGAATCTTATATTTGCCTCTCTTTCTGGGCAAGTTAAAGTGCACTGTTGCCCTTTGTTTTATACCTCATATATTGTGTATCATAGTTTATTCAGTGACTGATGGAAATTACAGTACAGTGCATATATGGACATTACATGCAATTATGTGGTCACTACATAAATAATGTAATAAAATCTAAAATTAGCCAACCAATTTTACTTTTGTTTTTTCTTAAGATTATTTAAACGAGGGAAAAAGGGAAAGGAAGAGCTGATAAGGGGTCCTGTGTACTTAGTATTGTTTGGCAATATACAATCTAGAGTCCAGATTTAGATCCACTATGCCATTAGTTTCCTAATAGCCAGTTGCCTCTGGATCTAAATCACCAAGCCATGAACACCGGAGAGGGTTCAACAACACAGGATATTGATACAGTCAGTCTGCATAAGTTTCTGGTCGTGACGTATTCAACCCACTGGTTACTTCGTCTTTGGGGGTTAGTATTGGACCCATTTTGCAGTCATATGACCAGGTTGAATCTCGTGATTGGCACTTGTTGCTTATTTAAATGTAGCTCATCCTTATAACTGCGTCATTCTGCCAATTAGGTGATGCCTGCTTTTAACCCTGTATATGTTCCCACGGTATTTAGGCTTTAGCAAGACAGGCTCTATTTAGTGAGCCTTCACCAGATTGCTACCTGCTTATCAGAAGTGCTGTTGCCTAGCCTCTACCTATTCCTCACGTAGGAGTAATCACCTTGCAGTGTTTTCCCACGGGCAGTCTAGGTGGACTTTCGGTCAAACAATGGGCACCCACTTAACCAGGTAAGGGAGCGTGGTCACCTTAGGATCTAGGTTTTATGGCAACCAGTGCGGCATAAACTTGTAGAACTATAGCAGAAGAGGTCTTTACCTATAGCAGCCGCCTTTCCCGTAGAGACTTGTTATGCTCACAGGTACTCGGATGCCCCCAGGACTTACACTCAGTGTAGTACAAGTTTATGTTCACACGGCAGCGTACAGGTACAGGAGGTAATACACGAAATAGGGACTGTCCAGAGATCTGCGGAGCGGACCGAGCACCAGTGGAGACCTAAGGTGCTAGCTGGGTCAGGGTCACAGGCAAAGATTCAGAGTCCATGAACAGGCAGAGGTCATACAAAAAAGGCAATCTGTAATGATACCCTTCCTCGCTCCCCCGCCGCTCCATCGGCACTTCCGGGTTCGGCGGTCACATGACCGCAAGAACCAAGGGTGGGGAATTCAAACAGACTTCCTATATAAACAGCGCTCTGACACCTTAGGAGTGTAAGAGCAACTTACCAGTTCCTGGCTCCTGATTGCTGTTCCTCCTTGTGCCTGCTCCCTGTTTATTGGACCTCCTGTGTAACGACCCGGCTTGCTGACCTTTCTGGACTCCATTTCTCCTGTGTACCGACCCGGCTTGCTGACCACCCTGATTGCCTGTGCTCCTGACTCGGATTGCCTCACGCTTCTCTCTCTACACGTTTATCTGCCATTCCTGTATACCGACCCGGCTAGCTGACTTTGCTTCTGTTCTGGTGACCCGTGTACCGACCCGGTTTGATTGACTCCGAGATTGCCTCCTGATTCTGTCTACATTGCCTTCCTGTGTACCGACCCGGCCTGTCCGTCTATTCTCATCCTGCTCCTATTCCGCTGTACTACATCTTGGGGCAAACCTGAGGACCGCGACCTGCGACTCCTGGCAGCAAAGCCCACCCCGCCTTGCGGCGGTTCTTGGTGAATACGGGGGAGATCGTTAGACTCCGCACCTCAGGTAAGCCAGCGCTCATCAAGATTAGTAGTGTTATCCAGTATTCCGTAACACAATCTAAGGTTAAACACCAATACAGCAAAGAAGCAGGCAGCAGTACTGAGACAGAACGCTATAACCGGCAATGAGGCTCAGTCCTCACTGCCTTGAATAGTACTAAGGGCCAATCAGGGCAAGAGCCTGCAAGTGCTCCCAGAGCTAGCATAATTAATTACAGGCCCTGTGGCCAATGAAAGAGCAGTGTGCTCAACAGGGTATAAACTAATCAGCCATTAATTGGCTGAGCCTTAACAGCCCTGTTCCTCGCGTGCCTTGCTGTTTGACAGCTGGCCGGGCAGGGCACCAGGGAGCCTGAAGCGTCCCAATTGTTGCCAAGGCAACCAGAGTGAGGAAACATGAAGAAGGCCGGGACGCCACCAAGAGAAGACAGGGACTCGCGGCGGTGCCTGCGGCTGCTGACACTAGGTATCTCAAATCCTGCCTCAATGTAACCCATTACAGATTTCTTGGGGGAATTTATGTTGTAGACTGATTGGCACTTCCTACACTTCCACACACACCATCTGCAGCACTTTACCACCTTCTTCAAAGAGGAAATCGACACCGTTCAACACAATATTTCTTCATGCCAGATCCCATTCACCCCCCGTTCCCTAATCCACCCACAGTTCATTCTCTCCAGTAACGGAGGACAGTGTCTCTGCATTCATCTCACCATCAAACCCTATAACTTCCCCTCTCAACTATTCCCTCCCAACTTCTCCACTACCTCTCCCGCAGTGCATACCAAACTCTAGCTCACCTCTCTGACCTATCTGCCTCTACTGGCACATTTCCATCCTTTAAGCATGTGCTCATCTAACCAATCCTAAAGAAACAATGGATTTACCCAAATTCTCCAATTACTGTCCTATTTCTCTCCTCCCTTTTGCCTCCAAACTACATGGGCAACTTGTGTACAACCGCCTATCTCAATTTCTCTCCTCTCACTCTACTCAACTCTCTGCAACACGGCTTTTTCTCCTGCCACCAAGCTCTGTTTCACTTTTCAGGTGGGTTCCTTAGGGCAGTACGAGAGTTGCGTGTGTTAGTTTTTTAGACTTTTGAAAATATTAAGATCTACAATTCACAACAATGTTGTACTACACAAATGTTGTTAAGATGCTGCCTAGCTTTTAGACGGCCTGCATCTCTTTCATGATATAATCCTGCCCAGTTCACAAGCGCCCTTTCTGGCTCAGTAATCTACTATAAACCGAAAACTATAAAACATTGTATACAATAGAACACTTCTCACATGAATCAAGCAGACTGGAACCTTGATCACCAGCCTCGGTCCACAGTCTAATCAATGATGCATTAGGACTAGTTAATAATTTTTCTTAAAGCTGCTGAATATCTGTCATTTGTATACAGTAAGACCTCCTTACTTAGATACTGTATTATTGCACCTTTCTGAATGTTTATAAGATTGTGTTTATATGTTGGTATGTTTAAAATTTGAACATTTTCAATTAAAAAAACATTTATACAAGTATGGAGGGAGATATACAAGGCCTTCCTGGTTTAGCTCAAGGCCACAGAGCCTTTTTCACTGCTGCAAACCAGCTTGGAATTTTTGTGCATGCTTAGGGGTTGTAGAGATCAAACCTCGGCCTGTGTGTTTAAATGGGGCACAGTCCCAGAGCACTTTATACGGAAAAGCACATTTATATGGACATAAATACACCTGAGATAAACATTTCACACACACAAATAAAAAGTTGACAATAAAGGGTTGCCTTAACAAAGCAGGCAGGGTTTTGGGGCATAAGTGTCACGAGCCGCGGCGGTACGCCGCATCCTGGCGTGATGTAGCAGCCAAGCACGTGCATTAGTAACAATGCATTGTTATCTTTGTGGCATAGAGTAGGAGGGTGTAGGGACATCCTCCAACTCCAGGGGGAGCTCTCGTATGATTCTAATTTGTTCATTTATATATTTATACATGTTGCTGGTTTATGATATGACCTAAGCTAGTTATAAGCTAGTAATTAATTAGGAGCCTCCTGAGGCTGATTGTCAGCCCTGTCCTCCTCCTTTCTGATTTGTCCATCAAAGTATTTAAGGCAGTGAGGACTGGGCCTCACTGTTGGTTATAGCGTTCTGTTCCCAGTATTGCTGCCTGCTTCTCTGCTGTGTTGGTGTTTAACCTCAGATTGTTCTCTTGTGTATGACCTCAGCCTGTCCCTGGATTCTGAATATTTGCCTGTGACCCTGATCTTCTGCCTGTACCCGAATTCTGAATATTTGCCTGTGACCCTGATCTTCTGCCTGTACCCGGATTCTCAATATTTGCCTGTGGCCCTTATCCAGCTAGCACCTGTCATCTCCACCTGTACTCGGTCACTCCGCAGATCTCCGGCCGGTCCCTACTCTGTGTATTACCCCCTGTTCCTGTGCGCCGCCGTGTGGACATAAACTTGTACTACACTGAGTGTAAGTCCAGGGGGCATTCGAGTACCTGTGAGCATAACCAGTCTCTATGGGAAAGGTGGCTGCTATAGGTGAAGACCTCTTCCACTAGTTCTACAAGTTTATGACGCACTGGCGGCCATAACAATAGGTTTTACTCTTTTTCACCATGTACATTACTTTTTGTCTTGTAAAAAATATTGCAAAGCATTTCTACACCTGCAGTTTCCAAAAGCAGAATGTGTATATGCAGCTACGTATTTGCAGTGCTAGATGAAAAATTAGGGGCATTTGTGTACAATTAAAAGCTTAATTTCCTCCGGTTGGTAAATTAACTTTAACCATTCTCTGAATGGGCTTTCCTGGTGTGAGGATACTAGGTTAATGTTTAGCTCTTTAGCACCACAAGCTAACTAGTCTGCCCAGTCTTGTGTGTCATCCCTGGCCTTCCCGGTACCTCAATGTGGGTTAAATAAATCACCTAGGCAAATAGTTGGTGAAATAGACACCCTTTTATTAGGTATAAAACACACAGCACACAATAAAAGCACAATACTGTGACAATACCAGTGGGTTCACCACACTGCAAAGTACACACTCCTATAACTCCTCAGCGTCAGTCTCAAGCCAATTTGATGCGCGATCTCGGATGCTAAGCCACACTCTTCATTCCTCTACCCACGTGGTAAGGACTGAGCTCAATATCCTCCTGCTTTTCACAGGTCCACAAAGAATGCACAGACTGCAGAGGCTTCACACAGGCATGATCCTGAACCAGTCCAACAGGAGTGACCCCTAGTTAGCACTAGCCTGAAGAACCATCTACTCTGCATCCAGGGGAGGGCAAAAAATACTATTTTGGGCTGGTCCCTAGTCTCTACTTGGTGGAAGACTACACAGTGTGCGTGGATGGAACCAGGTAAGTGGGGGGGGGCATGTTAATTGAGTGAGTGTATTTTAATATAGAATGTGTGTGTGGGGGCAAGTATATTAATATAGAATGTGTGTGTGTGAGGGGGGCAGTATATTAATATATAATGTGTGTGTTTGAGGGGGCCCAGTATGTTAATATAGAATGTGTGTGTGTGAGGGGGCCAGTATATTAATATAGAATGTGTGTGTGTGAGGGGGGCCAGTATATTAATATAATGTGTGAGGAGGGGGCTTATTATTAGGTGCTATTTTATTGGTGGGGTGATGGTGGGGTGATTGGACCTTTAATTTAATGCTGGGGTGGTTTGGGAGCTATTAATTGAATGTGGGGCTGTTTGGGAAAAATGAGGTCTATTTATTAAATGTGATTATGAATTGATGCCTGGGAGGGTTGTGGTTATATTTATTAAATGTAAATGCTATTTAATTTATTGCTGGGGTTGTTTAGAGGGAGGGAAATAGGTTTATTTATTAAATGGGAATACTAATAATTTAATGTTGGGTCTGGTTGGAGGGAAATAGGTCTATTTATTAAACGTGTATGTGTTACGAGCCGCGGCGGTGCCCAGCCGCCGTGACTCAGCTGCGTCCCGGCCGTCGCTATGACGACCGGGACGTCACTTCCGGGTCCTGTCAACGGTCAAGATGCTACAGTGGATAGCGCCGCGTACCGGCATTAGGTGCAGCCGGGCGCGCGCTTCTCTCATGTGGAATTCATTATGACAGCCCTTAGGGCTGATTAGTTCTTGTCTCCTATTGGGCAGTGCCTATTTATAAAGCAGGGAGGGCTTAGCCTCCCTGCCGGTTATAGTTCTGTGTTTCAGCTTATAGCCTGTTCCTGTCCTTGCTGCTATGTACCTTTGTTTGGATTTTCCGTGTATGACCTATTGCCTGTCCCTGGATCTTGAGCCTTTGCCTGTGACCTTGACCTATTTGCCTGTCCCTGGATTATGAACCTTTGCCTGTGACCTTGACCTATTTGCCTGTCCCTGGATCTGAACCTTTTCCTGTGACCCCGACCCTGCTGTAACCTGACATCGCCTCTGGTTCTCCGCAGCCAGTAAACATCTCCCGACTCTCAGCTGTCTGCGGCCAAGTCTGTCTCCACCACTAGGGGCTCCAATGAAAACCAGACTTCTGAGTAGACTCCGGGTTTTGTGGTGCTGACTGCTGGGGTTCCTAACAGTATGCTATTAATTTAATGTCAGGGTTAGTTTGGGGGAAATAGATCTATTTATCAAATATGAATACTATCATTTTAATGTTGAGGCTGGAGGGAGGCCTAATTATAAAACGTGGGAGCTATATTGATTTAACACCGTGGCTGGTTGGAGGTTTCTAAATTTCATATACCCATTTTTTTCCCCCCAAATAGGGCCCCCAACATTCCAGGATTCAGACAAGCAGCAACTGATCTAAAGACACCAGCAGCCACAGTTGGTGAAATTTACAAGAACAGGTAGGAGAGAGCAGGACAGACTGCCAACTGTCCTGAATCTGGTGGAGCAGTCCTGAAGTTGGGTGACTGTCTCGCTTAGTCAGGATTTGATCTTACTGAAAGGACAGTTGGGTGGTATGTCCCGCTTCACAGTATACTGTTCATGATGGCAGAGCTGCGTGCACCTAACAGTAGTGCACACAGTATTGCCTGTGTATTTGTCTAAAATGATAACCATGTTACATCATAGGGCCCCCCCTGTCTAAAGTACACTGGGCCCCCGAGATACCAGCTCTGGGCCAGGGTATCAGATTGACACCTTGTGCTCTGCTCCTCCTCCCAGTAGCATCCCTCATATTAATTGTTTTAGGTTAACCCTGAAGAAAATAACCTTGTTAGGTTTGTTTTTTGTTGTATTATTTGTTTTCATTATTTAAGACTTATCATTTATAATAATAAAGTGTCGCTGGGTTAAGCACCACTAAAATAGCCTATTTTTATATTGATAAATATATATTGTACCAAAACCCAACCTTTAAGGAAGGCCCGCTACTTATGGGCCAGTGCGTTGTTCTTGCCCCCCGGACTAAAGTCTGCCAGCATCCTATATCATGTTCTCTCTTACCCAAGGGCTGCCTGTGGTCCTCCCCCAACAGACGTCACTATTGTGTACTGTAGTGTGTGTCCATACTTTTTAATTCATTATTTAGTGAATAAGTAGATGAAGTAACAGACCAGTGCATATTTGGACATGACAATTATGTGCCAAATAAGATAATACAAAATATAGTTTGCAACCAAGTTGACTTTTTGTTCTTAAGATTATTTAAACATAAAGAAGGAACTGAGTAGCTGATAAGGGATACCCTATATAAAGTATGGAGTGGAATAATGAGTGTGTGTGGGGTCCACAATGACTGTTTAGTCTGAGCCAGGCATCTATTATGCATGGTGAATTAAATAAAAGGAAACTTGCTTTCATCTAATCCTTGTTCATATATTTTGATAAGTGTGTATATATACACACACATTATATTACATATTGAATATAAAATTCCAGTAAAAAGTTTCTGCAAACAAATTGGGACCTTGCATTCCAAGTCACAATATGACTACACCTAGTATTATATTTGCAGCAAAATATATTTTGGGGTGGTCTGTGCCTTTTGAGGAAATAAACATTAGAATAACCTTTAATATGTATTGCTGCTGCCATCTAGAGTTGCATGTAATGATCATATATTTTGAAGCCAGTATCACCGGGAGTATTTTGAAATCTCTCCAGTTGACTTACAAAGCTGTCATGGTTCCATCATCACCCCCTTTAAGGTCTCAGAACATTTTAAGTGTATTTCCAGGGATTTTCTGTACTGGTTCTTGGCGCTTGTACTTGTTTGATAACCTGCAATCGAAGTTAAGTAAACAATCTCTTTCATCGTTAAACCTCAGTGTGTTGTTATTCCTTATGTGTATCAATATTTCACAATTGTAAAGTCGGACCTCAGTTTAAGTTAAACTGAAACACTTTATTTCACACACACTGCTGGACAACCACATTGGTTATGACATCATACATTACCTCCATCACCTTCCCTTGCACATAGTATAAGACAAACGGCTCTAGGTCTTTACCCAGAAACAATAAATCAGTACTTGCCTACAGTGGTGCACTAACATCATTATGAGCTGGTTAAAGCGATCTTACTAATCTGTCCCTTGATAGGTTCTCAACTAGGATGCGAAAACGTTACAGTTTTTATAACACAGGGCACAATGAAGCTGGTTCAATAGGATCTATAAGGATCCTGGACATATGGCTGTTTTCTGGGCATTTGAGCTGTTTAAGTATATCGGTCATATAGCCAGCATAATCATGCTGGTGTAAATTGGCACACTTCTCTAAATAATATCAGAACCACAGGGAATCTGATCACTAAGGTTGTACTACTTGGAAATGTCGCCTGAGCTCTCCACTGAGGTCCAGAGTCTGGTCTCCTTATCCTGAGGAGTAGCCCCCCGCACCTCTCCGTTGCCTGCCTACTTCATCTCCACCCACCCTGCCTTCCGCCGATTTTCAGCACCCATTTGGCTACTCTCCTCTCTGGCCCCTCCGGCAGTGCTTTCTAAATTGGGTCCCCGGCTCTGGCCCAGCTGCCTCCACCATTCTTACCTGGCTCCATTATCGATCTTCAGTGCTTCCTGGCCCTGCCCTTTTTTCCTGTGGACTTCCATCCGGCAGTTTCCCCGGGTCCTCCCGTGCCTAGTCCGCCCGTCCGCAAGGCCTACTTCTGGTTCAATCCCCGGTCTTGAGTGCTGCTCCTCTCCACCTTGTGTGCCTCTTCCGGTTCCTAACCCTGGCCTCTAACTGCTGCCTCGTTCCACGCTGCTGTGACCGACCTGCATTGTGGCCTGTGGACCACACCTCTATGCTGCTTCAGCGATACTCCCGGTCCTCCTGACGACTGACCTGCAGTTTCCTGCTTGATGCCACCTACTGTTCCTGCTTTGGCTCCCCCCGCTGCCATCAGCTCCTACCTCAGGTGGAGGCTCGGGCCCACTCTCTGTTTGGACAGTCTCCTCCGGTCCTGATGCCTCATTACTCATCCTGACCCGGTCTCCTTTTCCAGCCTCCTGGTCTGGACTCCATTGGCCTTTCCCGCTCCTCCGGTCCTGCTTGCCTCTGGCGGTCTTCCACGTGCTCATCCCTGCTTTTGATCTCTTTTCCTGCCCCGTGCACCCCTGTGATCCGTCCATCCACCCACCGCTTGGCCTCCACTGCTCCTGTGGACTTTCATCCTGGTCCTCCTGCTCCCGTGGACACACATCCTGGACATCCTGCTCCCGTGGACAATCATGCTCCGGATTTACTGGTTAACATTCTGCTTTCCTGATTATTATGTATGCTGACTGTTATTAGCTTCACCTGACTGCTTTTGCTCCACATTTACAGTTTTATTTTATTTTATGTTTACCCTATTTGCTCTGTCTTGCTCATTACTCGCTGTACCTTATTGTTTTAATTGGTCATTTGGTTATTATTGTTCCTCATTTACTGTTTTATCCTCGTTTCATGGAAACCTGTACACTTGTAACATCTTCTGGGTGCTTCTGATGCTCCTCTACACTCTGTCCTCTCATTCTGTCCTGTGCTCTCCTTCCTCCACGCCTGGTACCGGCTCCCTGTAGCCCTCCTTTGCCACCTCTACCTTGCTTTTCACTTCTACTTAGCATAGTTTATCTTAACCCTTATCTTATTCTTACTTCAATCTATAGTGCCTTTGCCACTGCCTCTCTGTTCTCTCCGTGCCCTACCCCGTTGTTTTACTCTGTTCCTCATCCCTATTTACTCACCTTCTGTTCTACTTCTTATCTACTTATTTACTGTTTTCTCCACTTCTGCTCTTTACACACTTACTTACTGTTTTCTCTGTTCTGTTAGTCCTCAGCTCTGCTCTGGCCGTTCTGCCCTTTCTCTTGCTCCCTGTTCCCCTGTCTCTCACCATGCCACCCCGTTCAGCTCCTATACCCATCCTCTCCCCTCGCCACCTCTATGGCCCCAACTCTCACTGTCCCATCTCTCACCCTCCCCCTCACTCCATCAACCCTGACAATCTTATCCACATCTCCACACTTCCCTCCCTCCCCTTCTCATGTGCCCTCTGGAACTCCAGGTCCACCCGTAACAAACTCCCCTCCATCCATGACCTCTTCATCTCCAACTCTCTTAACCTCCTCGCCATCACTGAAACCTGACTTTCATCCTCTGACACCGTCTCACCTACAGCCCTCTCCTTTACCCACTCCACCAGACCTGATGGGCGTCCGGGAGGTGGAGTGGGCCTCCTCCTATCCCCTAGCTGCACCTCATCTCTTCGAACTCTCTGAGTTCTCCAACTCTCCCTTCCCACTCTCTGACCACCATCTCCTCTCGAGAAGACAAGAAGACGTGTGAAACCACAACAGGTGGCAGTTTTATATTTAGCTTCCTATACTTGTCCGTTCTATAGCTGAATCTTTAAACTGGTAAACATGACTCCTGATCTGTTTTCTGAGCTTTGTGTTATAATACCATCATGTCCGTCACCAGAGATTAGGATGTAGCAGTAAATCGAACTATCACAATCATATGTTTTTATAATGTAACCCCAGTGTATTTCTTTCTAACAGGTTTACCTGGGAACACAGAAATATCTGGTGGATCCCACACCCGTATTTATTCACCGGATTATAGGGATCAGAGTATTGTTATAAATATCCAAAATATTCATCAACAGGTGAGCAAAATACAATCAACAGGCTGGAGATCGTTACGGAGAATTTAATTTCCTGTGAGGGTAAAACATGTATACACCTACAGATCCTGTACAGTATACATCTTCTCATATTAAGGAAGAATCAGTCTTGTGTGCAGGAGTAAACCTCACCAACACTGACTTTTATACACCCACAGATCATACACCATATACATCTACTCATATTAAGGAGGAAATTATCAAAATCATCAGTCAGCAGATAAAACAGTCTTGTTTTCTAAATCTGGGAAGCGTTTTAAACAGAGCTCAACACTCATTACCGAACAAAGTAATGACACTGGGAAAAAATCATATTGCTCTGAATGCAGAAAAAGTTTTAACAGTAACTCTACTTGTAACAGACATCAGAGAATTCACACGGGAAAGAAACCATATTCTTGTTCTGAATGTAAGAAATGCTTTAACAATTCCTCAGATCTTGTTACGCATCAGAGAATTAACACACAAGAAAAAACATATTCTTGTTCTGAATGTGACAAATGTTTTAAAAGTAAATCAAATCTTGTTAAACATGAGAAACTTCACACAAAAGAAAAATCATATCCATGCTCTGAATGTGGGAAATCTTTTATCAGTAACTCGAAACGTATCGCACATCAGAAAATACACACTGGAGAGAAGCCATATTCCTGCTATGAATGTGGGAAATGTTTCATCGGCAATGCACATCTTGTTAAACATCAGACAATTCACACAGGATGGAAACCATATTCTTGCTCTGAATGTGAGAAGTGTTTTAACAGTAATTCAGCACTTACTGTACATCAGAGAATCCAGACAGGAGAGAAGCCATATTCTTGCTCTGAATGTGGGAACTGTTTCATCAGTAAATACTGTCTTCTTCAGCATCTACGTATTCATGAAGAGAAATCCTATCTCTGCTCTGAATGTGGGAAATGTTTTGAGAGCAATTCAAATCTTCTTAAACATAAGAGAACTCACAATTTGGAAAAGCCATAGTCTTGCTCTGAATGTCAGAAATGTTTTACTAGTAATGCAGCTCTATGTAGACATAAAGTTCACCCACGGTTGGAATCTTGTGAATAAGGGAACTGTCGTTAACTCATATAAAATATCGAAGATAATCCCTGCACAGATTATGCATTTAATAAACAGTTACACAGAAACACATTTTCTTTAGTATTATTTATATGGTGTTATTTGTATTGAGGAAAGAGAAGTGAGTGGATATAGGAAATGTTTCAAGACAATATGCACCTAGTGCTCTGATTATAGTAAAGTTTCTAATATTTTAAGTTGATCCTGGAAATAGAAATGGTTGTAAGAAAGACAAGTTGTGTTTTAGGAGGCTCAACCCCCATTTGGTATACCTGTCAATGCTTTAGACATTCTGCGGGGTGGTGATGAGATCTTTGTATTCACCTGGTCCCTATTACTCAGTTGATTTGAACAAGGTAGCGGGAATGAGACCTCATCTTGATGTCAGCTCCTTGATGGACATCATTTCATTCAGATGCAGCAGTTAAGTTTGTGTACTCACATCAACTTCTAATGAGCTGCAAAGAGGCGGGTGAGAGAAAATTGTCAGCTGTTCCGCTATCTAGAATGTAAACATTTGTACTCGAGGCTTCAGGTTCACAGCCGATACTGGATCTGTAACCAGATACTGCTCTCAGGTTGGTATCTAACCTACATATATAGGCCAATGATGTTGTATGAAGAGGAATAGGAACAGGAATTAGGAGTACATTCATTTGTTGACGGTACTGCTAGTAGCAATCAATGCTCTGGGTGAAGCCACGTCTAGACATCTTGTATCATGCCACATATGTAAATATGTGTGGGTGTGTGCTTTTCCTGGACGTGTTCTTACCTATTATCAGAGTATATAGGGACGGTCAAGAAAAATTCTCTAGGGTACATGGTCCTGTCTTAAGATAACATTCATACAATGATCCCTGTTAGTACAAGGACATGTCTATATGTCCAGGACTGGTTTTAACTAGTGTCTGGGGAAGAAGGGGGTTGGATTCAGAAGTTTAATAGGCAGCTGATAGCCACATAGTGGTAGCTTCAATTGGAACATCGTCTGGAAAGCTGTGTCCAACAAATTATCCTGATTTCACTGAGTGCTATCAAAACAACGCGGCTCCTCAGATCAAGACATTAGTCAGCAGTCAAATTGAATTCCACAGCTAGGTATCTTTTGCTTTTAAATGTATCTTTTATATTAAACATTTGTATTATACCTTTTTTTTACAACTGTTGCCTGTCAATCATTGTAATCTCACACTAGAACATCTTGTGACATTAGGCAATTACTGCAGATTATAAGAACGGTAGCTGTGTGAGCCACTAGTATGGCAACATAATGGGTCAGATGAATTTGAAATAAGGTTGTTTTTGACTGACCACTACTTTTTTCTTTCAGCATATAATGAGGTGTCCTTGACGCTGGGATGCAGGCTTAAATGTTTTGATCAAAATATGAACTAATACCTCATGTTTTCATTTTGCTAGCTACACACAGATATGCAGTGTTAAGGATAAGCACTGACAACAACTGTCTTTTTGTGTTGTAACCATCAGAATAGATTTCAGGGCTTTCTGGAGGGATCATTTGATAGGATACCGGAATGTTTGTATAGTGAATCGATTGATTGTGGGCCATGTTGTACCTTGTAGTAATAAGAGTAAAAATCCAGTGTGATTAGGCCTTGTTAAGGTACTGCTTGATGGGTTATGCATCTGGGTGACTGGTCTTTCTCCAGATTTTGAGGCTACAATGACATGTAATGGATAATTATTCTCTTTGAATTGTTTATCCAATATTGAAACTTGTTTGTCATAGTCTGTAACTAAAGCCTTCTATTGTTTATTTAATGCAGCTGTGGAAGCCTAAATAAGTAGTGGAGTCCACTTGTTTATTCAAGGATTTTATGAAAAGAAAACCCATTATTATTATGTGACTGACACTGTAATTATTGTATACCATCCACAGAGAGTTTGAATGTACCTTATGGTAGACGCCATACACAAGTTGAGTTCCTATAACCGGCTAGATGAGCTTGTCACGTTTTGCAGCCACCATTCCCATAGAGCGCTTTGGGTTCAACAGTGCTTGGATGCTCCCAGGACTTAACTCGATGTAGTAGGAACTTATCTATGTGCCAGCTCTGTGTAGGGATATAGGAAATAATATGGCAGATTGCAGAATTACCAGGAGCAGACCGGAACGGTAAGGTAACAGAAGAGAATACTCTAGTTCTTTTGGAATTAAAATGTTTACTAATAAACCAAACTAGCAGGCGGTTGATGTTAACCATCATCATCAGACCTTTGCAGTGTGAAAAAAACTAAATAAATTAAAAGGGCGTGCCTCCTTCCCCCTCAAAAGTGATCTAAGCACCAGCACTCATAGCTTGGGCAGGCTTCAGCAAATGCAGGGGGACTAACAGCATGGACTTAATCTCAAGTACCGATAATTTAACAGGTGTACGTTGACACAAAAGGATACGAGCAAAGATAATAGATTGACCTGGGAGAACCGTGCCGGGTACCACGACCACTGGGAAGGATGCTGCACCAATAGGACACTGATATAACAGCTACGGATGATGGAACAGGATGGATGCAGTATCCAAGCTTATCCAGTACTAGTCTTGGTAGCAGAGTGTTCTGAGTATGATAGTAAGCCACAGAGTAATGTGCAAGTTACAAATTCCGGTGTTTGGCCAGTACTGCCGTGGCAGGATGGAGCAACACAGGTACTGATAGAATCTGACAAAACTGAAGCAGTAGGAAAAGCAGTAGTGTTGGTAAAGTAATGCTCAGGCACAGCAGGAGTGAGCTTTTTGGACAGATGACAGGTCAGCGGAATAGCAACCACGGAGATAGATAATCTGTCTATAAGCCAGGTGTGCAGAATGTGGAGAACAGGACAAACGGCAAAGCAGTGATGAACATGCAATGGGCAAAATGTTCATCATTGCTTTACCGATGGACACAGAAAAGGGCTATTAGAAGCCTGCATCGCGTACCTAATGACAGAACAAGGTAGGCTGCTGGGACGGAAAGTGTGCCACCGTTGTAAAGCAGGCAATACATAAGACAAAGCCAGTTCATTGCTTCGTGGTTTGCTAAAGACCTTGTCCTGCTCTCTTCTTTTGGTTTCTCTTCTGCTTACATAGCTGTTGACTTTGGGTTCCTGACCATCTATGACCCAGTGGCATTAGATGGCTGAGTGGCAGTTTTGCCCAGTACCTTGTACTGGTTTCAGTGAAGTAATAGTACAACAACAAAATGCAGTTTTAAATTTATTTATTAAGCAATATTAAGAAGTATACTTAGTTTCGGTTAGATGAGTGGTTAAATGATGTTACAGGTTGCAGAATCGGATAGAGGCCGAGCACATTCCTACGGATGCCACCTTTTAAGGACACCGATAAGCTTCAATTCTCAAAACTGAGCGTCCTGGGATAAGAAACAAAACTTACATAGTTGCTGTTGCAGAGCAATGAGATTGAAAGAAAAAGCATCTTAAATACGTCAAGACAAAGAAACAAAATGGAAGCACAGCTGCTCATAGTAAGCATAATATCACAACATCAGAGTAGACGGAAGGTTGCATATGAGTGCTGCCTAGTTTCATTCACATATAACATGTAACACCATACCCACAAATAATCATGCAGCAACACAATTATATTGATAAATTACAAAATACATACACTTAAAATGTGACAAAGTCACCAACCGATACCCAAATTGTACACATAGATATTACCAAACCAATAATGATGCAGCTAGGTTAGAAGACACTTTGGTCAACTCACCATACATGCAATGCCTCTGACTCATATAATTGCAAAAGCCTCTTATATTCAATGTGGGAAAAGGAGAAGGGCCATTTGCTAGCACCAGACCCTTTTATAGTAGCATCAGCTAGCATAATAATAATAATAATAATAATAATTAAATAATAGTAGTAATAATGATTTGTTATTAGTTGTAATTCTGTAGTTGTAATGAGGTTTGAGGGAAGGCTGCAGTACAGACCACAGGGGGCGCTGTTTGACAGGACAGTCTACTACTTGATTCCTATAGGTAACACAAGAGAGGTCACACTCATCTGGAATATTTTCTCTTACACTAGATAAAGCCTTCTGCAATACATTTCTGGGGTTTGTAGTCCGTCTGTCGCTATATATGAAAGAAACACTTAGAGTCCTGGACTACATCTCCCATAACTCACTATTTTCCCTCTACTGTAGCCCGAGAGTCAATTGAACGCACAGAGGGTAGAGATCAGGTGGAACGCACAGCCCAGAAGTCGGATGGAACGCACAGCCCAGAAGTCGGATGGAACGCACAGCCCAGAAGTCGGATGGAACGCACAGCCCAGAAGTCGGATGGAACGCACAGCCCAGAAGTCGGATGGAACGCACAGACCAGAAGTCGGATGGAACGCACAGCCCAGAAGTCGGATGGAACGCACAGCCCAGAAGTCGGATGGAACGCACAGACCAGAAGTCGGATGGAACGCACAGACCAGAAGTCGGGTGGAACGCACATGCAGGAAGTGGCTTGGAACGCATAGACCGGAGGTTTAACATTTTCTGGATGAGAAATGAGTAGGAGGAAGCAGACAGGAGACATTAATGTGACTGGCATAGATGGTAATATTATTTATAAGTATCTTTTATTATGTGTCTGTGTTTTGTTCTTTTCCACATACATATTGCAATGCAAAATTATAGACTTGTATGTGGGGGTCCTCATACTGGTGCTTTGTAGCCCAATCATTGCCAGTGCAAATCCCCTCTTACTGCAGGCAGCCAGATATTATTATTGCAGTGTGATTAGCCATGGCTGGTGGTATAATGTATCCTCTCAATGGCTTTAGAGTTGGGAGAAACTGGGATTCGTGGGGTTTAGGTATAAAGTAGGGTGTTGTCAGCTGAGGGTGTAGATAGGCAATAACATTGAAAGACATATTCACATGTTACAGTTTTATCGTCATCATTAATACGTACCCAACCCTTCATAGAGACCTGTGTGTGAGTTCTCTCATAATGCTGCTACTGTATGTGCACTGTAAACCGTACACATTTTCTGACATCGAAAAAGTCTATGAAGACATTCCAGTTACAGCCAATACAAATTTATAGCAGCTGCTTAAGATATTTCTATTTGTGTCTTTTCTTTGTCGTTTCAGTGTGTTTATAAATAAATATTTACGGTGTTTGTTATTGTATGTATGCCTACTTAATAAAACACCAACAACTTATTATGAAAATTCCACAGCAACATCCATCTTCTATCAATATTGCTTATCCAGAAAATCTCATTACTTGAGCAGAAAAGTGATGGCCGTTATAAGAGTGATTGTTTGAGATTTGTCAACTTTTTTATCTGAGAAAATCTCCCCCAACAACAAAAAAAATCTCTATTTCAATCTATAAATAATGACAGAATGGAGAATGAATTTGGCTGTCCAACAACCGCAAAACTTATATCTGGAGTTAAAGCTAGCAGTAACCTTATAAGAATTAGACGGGGACAAAAATAACCGAATATTTTGCTAAAAAGGATGGTTTGGAATTAAAAATTGCTTCTCTATGCTATGCAATTTGCTGTCGTATTTGCATCCACACATTTTTTTATATTGCTTATTTGTGCCCATATATGTGTGCTGTTCTCATCTACTTCTTTTTTTTTTCTTTTGCATGATCTGTCATGTACTCTACCTTTATCTCAGTTTCTGTAGCTGTCCTGTAAACATTTATTGTCAATCTCTGATCCGTCTACAGGGGATACTGTCCTGTATAGATCATCTGGCTCAATGAGGATGGAAAAGAACAGACATTACATGACTGAGAGAATATTGAACCTCACCCTGGAGATCATCTACCTGCTGACTGGAGAGGTGAGGGATTCTGGGAATGTCACAGTGACATCACTGTTATCTCTATTAATAAAACAGGCGCATGACATCAATTATGAAATTTATTAGTGGTTCTCTCAAAACACAGGATTACACAGTAGAAAAGAAGACAACTAGTGAGTGTGAGACACCCATCAGCCATCCCCATGTGTCAGGAGGATTGAGCAGGACCCAGAGCCCCATCACGGTGCCTCCACCTCACTCACTGATACATGAGAGAAACAATGACCAGAGGATTCTAGAACTCACCAACAAGATCATTCAGCTGCTGACTGGAGAGGTGACTGCTGGGAATGGGACATTATACAGTAACACCAGGGGATGTGTCTGGGTGATGACTGTATCATTGTGTGTGTCAGGTTCCTATAAGGTGTCAGGATGTCACTGTCTATTTCTCCATGGAGGAATGGGAGTATTTAGAAGGACACAAGGATCTGTACAAGGACGTGATGATGGAGAATCACCAGCCCCTCACATCACTGGGTAAGAGGAGACTTCCATTGATTTTAGAGGTCAGAGTAGATTTGAGGACCCCCAAGACACACATTATCTGATAATCACATATTGAGAATGTATTCAGTCACTGTGTGTTTCCTACAGATGGATCCAGTAACGGTAACACCCCAGAGAGATGTCCTCGTCCTCTTAAATCACAGGAATGTACAGAGGAAAATCACAGTATCCCACAGGACTATCAGGTAGATGGAATTAAAGCATCACCTGTTGCCATGAAGTGTTAATTCTCATACTTTTCTAGGAATACTGAACAGTATAAAACATCTTACAGATATGACAAACATGAGTACAATAAGTATTATGATATATTGATAATAACAGTGACAATTAAGCCTTAGAACATCTCCATGGATGTTCTCGAGCAAACATGAGGTATATGAGGCATGAATTCCATGAGGATGAGGTAAAGGAGGGTTCAGGTCATATGAGGGAGACAGAAATGAGTAGGAGAAGACCCTGTCCATGTGAGCTTACAATCTAGAGGATTTGTGTCAAGCAGACGTAAATGTAAGAGGTCCGCCCACTGCCTTGAGTGGCACCAATAACAATATGTAGACCATCTCCCAATCTCTGACCTAGCAGTCACAGACACCAGGTCCACCCATTCATATACCACAAACCAATCTCTTTATCTCCCTCTTCATGCCACTTATACCTCTTCTTTCTCCTGGCTGTTTGGTGACCTTCATATCATCTGACATTCGATCTCCAAGGTCACTTCCCTCTGTTGTTGTTGTTGACATTATATCAATTATTCTGTATCCCAGATTTTTGTGGTCCGCATGTATTATTTTACATTTTGGTGTATTATATTTTATAGTCCACGCTTGATTCCATTACCTGTACATCACTAAAACATTTATTATAACAACAAATTGAATATTTATAGCCATTTCAGTGTGAGTGTGTCAGGCGCCGTCCCCGCACTCACCATCGGTGCCAGGAACGGGCGCTTTCCTCTGACGGCAGCTCTGTCCGTTGCTAGGCAGCTGGACGCCGTCCTCTCTCCTCAGGATTGCTGTGCGCAGGCGTGTCTGCTCACGTCTCCGTTTCCTAGCAACGGGATGCTTCTCTGCACTTCCTATCGGCAGTCTACTGTTCAGGCCGCCGCCTCCACTGACACCAATCAGGGAATGGGCTCCACAATATAAACCCGCCTCTAACACTAGGTAGGCGCCAGAGTATCTAGGTCTTCCTGTGCTCAGCTTTCCAGCTTGTTTCCCTGCTCTCTGACTGATCTCCCGTGTACCGATCTGGCTTCCCCTGGTTCTGCTTCTGGATCTCCCTTCGGCCTGATTGCTCCAGCTATATCTGACCTTTGGCTTGCTGACTTGCACTTTGATACCACGTTTGCCAGTATGGTTTGACCTTTGCCTGCACGACCACGTCTGTTCACCATCCACTCCGGTGATAGCTAACTTGGAGGGCCGCGACCTGCATGTCCCGTGTAGCAAACTCCCTTGCGGGGGTCCCTGGCGAAGACCGGGGGCGTGTTTAGACTCCGCGCCTTCTAGCTTAGGAGTGCAAATATCAGCAAGTGGTCTTCAGCCCCTGTGACTCGTGACAGAGTGTCTCTCACATTCTAGTTTCTCAGTATAGAATAGTCATTAAAATAAATGATGCTGGGTAATTACATCATAACCCAGTATACCAGTGAGTCTAGATATATATAATGTGTACAGATGCTGTGTGGGTCTTATACTCCTATGTTTGATCTCAATTCATTAGCTCAGACATTATCGAATTGTGATATTTGCAATTTAATTTTGTGCTATTTAGGGTAAAGATCTAGTTATCATTAAAGTAGAAGAAATAGAGGGAGAGGAAGAAGAGGAGACGTATGTGAGGGGTGATCAGCAGTGTAAGGAGGAGGAAATCCCTACAGATATCAGCACAGGTGAGTAATAAACACTGATAGTACTTTTACCTGTGAATGTGATACTCAGCACTAACTATATATTACCCAATCTCCTCTAAACCAATTCTGTGTGTGCATATATATAAGGAAAAAAAAGCAAAGCACCAAAGGGATTCTGTTCTTGTGGACAAGCACCTCCCCCTTAACAGCACATACCCAATCACAGTACACAGTCTTATCATGCAATAACTATGAACTCATCACTACATCCCGAATCCCTATACCGTGCATTGCTTCAACACTATGTACTCCCTATATTCACACCCGCACCCAAAACACAAGCCCTAATTAGCAGGTCAACCCCTGGCTGTGGAACTACTCTACTTGTGAGTGACCAGAGGTTGCTTCAGTGCTTTATTCTGCATTCTATTTCACTCATTCTTCAACACCCATTTAGATAATGCACAAGGTAATTAAACCATGGGCTTCGACTTTCTCATAATTTTGTTATTTAACATCTTGAATACAATCATAGTACACATATATTGGAGCATTAAAATCCACTGCTTATAGTAGTACACAATATCTGTAGTGCAAAAATTCATATTTTCATGCATGCATTTTATTTACAGCAGATGGACATTACAGCAGCAATACCTTGGAGAAACATCACATATTATCTCCAGATTGTGAAGTAGAAGATAATGACATCACTCTAGATTCTCCAGGAGAAAATGCCCTTACCAAAAAACATCCATTTTCATGTTTTGACTGTGGGAAAGGTTTTACACATAAATCAACTTTTATTATACATCGCAGGACTCACACAGGTGAGAAGCCTTTTTCATGTTCTGAGTGTGGGAAATGTTTTACACGTAAATCAAGTCTTTTTGAACATACAGGAATTCATACAGGTCATACGCCATTTTCATGCTCTTACTGTGGAAAGTATTTTACACATAAATCCAGTCTTGTTAAGCATCAGGTAATTCACACAGGTGAGAGGCCATTTTCATGTTCTGAATGTGGGAAATGTTTTACACATAAATCAACTCTTAATACACATCAAAGAAGTCACACAGGTGAGAGACCATTTCCATGCTCGGAGTGTGGGAAATGTTTTACACGGAAATCAAGTCTTTATGAACATCAGGGAATTCACACAGGTGCAAAGCCATTTCCATGTTCTGAGTGTGGAAAATGTTTTACACATAAATCACATCTTGTTAGACACCAGTTAATTCACACAGGTGAGAAGTCATTTCCATGTCCTAAGTGTGGAAAATATTTTTCACATAAATCGTATCTTTCAAAACATCAGAGAATTCACACAGGTGAGAAACCGTTTACATGTTCTGATTGTGGGAAATGTTTTACAGAGAAATCAAATCTTGTTAAACATCAGGTAATTCACACAGATGATAACCCATTTATGTGTTCTGAATGTGGGAAATGTTTTACACTTAAGTCAAATCTCATTAGACATCAGCGAATTCACACAGGTGAGAAGCCATTTATATGCTCTGAATGTGGTAAATGTTTTGCCCGCAAATCAGAACTTGTTGTACATGAGAGTTCACATAAGCGAATATCCATGAGCTGATAGAGAGTTATGAAACCGGATTGTAGTAGTACTCAATATACCATAAATATAGTTAATTACATATAAACATTTTTAGAATATACATTCAGAAACTTTCATTGTCATTACTGAGTAAAGAAGTGGGATTTGAACCCCCAGACTCACAGAGTATATAATTACATTACAACTTAGTTACTATCCAAGGCTAGACATAACTGAGATATATGTCTTCAACATAAGACCGGAACATATTGTTCATGTGTGGAAATTAGTACAGTTTACTTATTCTGTTATATACTAACAGAAGTACCTGAAGTTCTGGGAATGTAGTGTTTGAAGCAGTCCAGATATATAGGCAAACCGAGGGGGGTTTTCTAGTGCCTGAAAACCCCCCTCCAAGCCTGGGGCACTGTATAACTGAGGTGGCTGGACCCTGCTCCCTCTTCACACAGCTTTGCTTGAAAAGGGAGAGCTGCGTGCACCTAACAGTAGTACATGCAGCATTGCTCATGTATATTATGGGGATAGGAAGAGTTGGAGAGTAGCCAAGCACTGTCTAATATTATAGCCACGCCCTCATGCATGCTGGTCACGCCCACTGGCGGTATTGTGTGGAAACCCCCCTCTACAAACCCTGCGTTTGCCCCTGAGATAAATAGAAATATGTGGATTAAACAAATTGCTTGGGGAGACAAAATTGTAGTATGTAGTATGTTTGCCTAAAATAACTGTGTGTAGTGATATTAGCTCATGTTGTTGAATTTGTCTATTGTCTAGAGTGTATTGGTGTGTGTAAGTGCTTTAGTGTGGGGAGTCTGGATGTTTTGTGGTGTTTAGTAAAATATTTTCAGAATATTAATGTAGCAGGAATTAATGGTCTGCGTTAGGGTAAGCCCCCTTACACTAATTCACTCCCCAACCACAAAAGACGGCGTAGGACTTGTACAGTGAGTAGCTGGTGGTGCATGGGTAAGGTGTGGTATGTGGTAAATTAGTAGGTCTATTGCTTTTGAGAACTGCCAGGGGGGAGTTGAGGAGTAACATACAGAGGAAAAGAGTGGAGGGTGTAATCTGGACAGCACTAGGGTGGGTAACTAATTTCCATGTATGTGTGTGTGTATTTTGATTGTTAATTTAGTGTGTCTGAGTCTCCGTGTGTGGCTAGTGCAGTGTCTGTGTGATTGAGAATGTGTGTGTCACAGGTAGGGAGTATTCACTTACCAGCCAGGAAGTTACTCCTTTGCAGAGCAGCTGCTTTCCGACTACATAAATTTTCATGCAATTTCACCACTGTGGTAATGTGATAACATGATATCATTATCTAAATTGTTCTGTCTCCTGATTGTCTCTAGCTCCCTTTTTATGGTATTTAGTATCTCACTGCTTTTCAGGTGTATAATATAGATTGACATTACTGTCCACAAATAGCACAAACATCATCTCCTTAATAATTCTAACATTTCCTCCTAGATATTTAATAATTATTTACGCTATTTTGTGTATTAAACCTCATCATCATTTAAATGTAAAAACATGCTTATGTTATTATTACTAATGGGTAATTTTTTGTCAATTTATGAGTAGATTATAAAAAATGTTTTTTCAAATGTAGTAAGAGTAGCAGACATGACGTAAATATAACATTGTTGAAAGAAGCACTTTTAAATTTTTTAACGTTGCACATAAATAAAGAGTTCTGTTTAAAATATTCACACAAAAAACATTTGTTACAAGGTGACTTTCGTGGTGGAAACACATTTGTTAATTGTTTGTGAATTCTCTGTTTAAGGAAAAGAATTATTAAAATATATTTTAAAACACATGTAATAGCTTTGTGTGGAATCCAGTTGCATGTTGAAAAGTGAACATTAATTCTTTCAGCTCAGCTGATGTGTACATCAACAATGTAATGTTTTGTATTACATTATTAGTCTTTATTTATATAACTCAATGTATCCCGCAGCGCTGTATAATCAGAACTTTATCCGTGCACATTGGTCCTTGTCCGTTGGGCGCTTAGCATATAATCTTTCCCTATATATAGACAATAAAATGCTCTTCTCCCTCATCACTTCCGTTATCAGGATCAGGTAAGGGTGTAGTTTCTGTTAGAAGTGACTATTTCAGGCTCACTTAAGGTTCAGCTGTACAATCATAAAGTATTGACACAGGAAGAATAATAACAGACACGGAAATGTATTGATTACAGAGTTAGACTTTCCTCTTAGCTTTGCAGGTTGTCAATCAGGAAATGTCTAGCGCTAGTGCAGGAAATTCCAGAAGCCCAATTAAAAGTTTCAAGACCTTTAGTCGGAGAGCGTCCAGGGCACTTGTATCTAGTCCACTGGAGAGATGTTAAAGTACGAAGACTTGTTTTTATACCGATAGTCATATACCATATCATTACGCTCCTTAAGCGTACAATACAGATAACGGTGATGCCAGCAGCACTACACAGTAAAGGTTATTCAATAACCGCCTCAAATAAAACTTGCTCCACTGACACACTGGGCATAATCGTACTTTCTCGTGAAATGCAAGGTGCCAGCTTGTTTTCAGAATCTTTTCTCTTGACTTTTCCAGCACTGATTATGTGGGAACAAATGGAGGAAAAAAGCACAGGTGAATGCATGGCTTTATGTTTAAGTAGCAGCAGTAAGATCTATAAATGATATAAGAGTCATGCAGAGCTTCCCACCTTTCTGTGTCAGGGCAAACCATTTCTAGATGGATTTCCTCTGTCATTCGATGGGTTTCCATGGTGGCACGGAGCTCTGCTGATATTGTAAAGACCCCTTCTACCAGATCGGTAAGGTATGGAATCTTGGTTGAGCTACTGTGTCAGCCACTTACCGAGTTTTACAGACTCAATGTGTTTACGTCCATAACATACAAAGACACAGAGAGAGAGAGGGACTAGGGTCCATTTAATAGCAGCCAATTAACCTCCCAGTAAGTTTTTGGAGAGTGTGAGGAAACCACACAAACACAGGATGTACATACAAACCCCACACAGATAAGGCCATGGTCGGGAATCGAACTCATGACCCCAGTGCTGTGAGGCAGAAGAGCTAACCACTAAGCCACCGTGCTACCCTTGCCATCCTGTCCTGTGGGGCTCGGCTACAAATAACTGAAGTTCCCTGAAGGAACAGGGTGTAACGGGGGGAGGAGTTTAACCTCTTGCAGATTATTTAAAGTGTCAAACTCCAGGTCTGAGCCTCTATACACCGTGGTTGCAGTGTCCACAAGGGACCCAGAGAAAAAGAATTTAACGTAAGATAATAAAATCCCTTTGTTGTCTGTGAACTGTGCCACATTGATAGCCTGGTTTCTGATAAGAATTTTATGAAATGTCTTTAAACATTCAATGTTGATATTAAGTAAGAGGGGGGATATTTTTGGCTAATCCCCTTCTGGAGTTGGAGTGCGTGTGAAAGCCGAATGTATATTGCTATAAAATACATTATGCCCCCATATTTTCACCAGATTCTCTTTCAGCCAAAACCAGTAATTATTATTGTAAAGATCTTTCAGCTTCCGAAGTTAGATTTGCATCAGGTTTCCTCCCGTCCATGGGGGGGCTGTGGTGGGAGAGATTTTTTAATACCATTAAATAACGCTGTAGTCGGCCACTTGTAGCCACCAACTGCAGACATTTTACTGATAAGAGAGAGCAATAACTTGAACTCAAGTTCCAATCAAATGTAGATATAATGGAATTCATTACCAAAGTGTACTGGATGTGCTCCACGCAATATCTTGGATTTCCACTGGTACAACTAGGTGTTCCTCCCAGTGAAGTTCAAGTTGCCTACTCTGAGAAGACCCCTCTGCAAACTAAATGAGGATTGCAAGGAGGTGAAAATACCTGAAGGTGCACTGTGCAAATGTTATAAAAGTAAACTTTAGAACCCCTCTATCATGAAATATTATTTTTTTTTTTACAAAAAACTGCTTTGTTGTTAATTCTGCTGATATCAAAATGGGCAGAGATCAATAGCAAGTCCAGTAATCAGGGTGAGCTCAGGGTGGCCAAAAGTCAATAACAAATTCCAAAACAAGCTGAGGTCAAGGGCAGGAGAAAGAACAGTCTGGGTGACAACAGAACACTGGCTGATCTGTAACTTTGCAACCTGTTTCAGCCGTCTCTATAAAAGCTTGGAGGGGCATGGCAGCTAAGAGATGTGCCAGTAATTTGAAACACAATTTGGGAAAGAATGAGTCTGTTTCAGAATAAATGGAATAACAGCATGCTGGAGTAATAAGGCAATGATACCAGCAGGGAGTTATTACACATGTTAGTTAAGGCCAGGGTGAGCACAGAAAACAGTGACGACTGATTTGCGAGGGGATAGGGTCATATGGACAGATGGTAGTTTGAGAGAAATTTTATTCATAAAGATGAGAGCAGCTGCAGTTCTTTAGTTGGACACCAGATGGCGGAGTAATGACATATTACGGAAGGCTGCAGTACTGATGCACAGCACAGGAGGCGCTGTGGTACAGAACGCTTTACATAAAGTCGTCACACTGATCTGTTCTCTTACGCTGGTAACGGAACATCGCAAAATATCGCAATGCATACTGGGGGATGTAGTCCGTATGTGCTGTATGTCACCAGAACTGAGAGAGACGTGGACTACATTTCCCATGACCCGAGGAGACAGACGGAGCTCAGACACAGGAATGTGAGTGGATTACATGGACCATATGATCCGCAGACAGGAAGCGGCGATCACCAGATCCCGGGGAACCACAGGGGGAACTGCAGCGGGTAATTATATACCCTTATATACAGGAGCATCCTTCCCTGATGTCCTGTTATTATTATACAGGTGGAGCAGACTCTGGTGCCGTGTTATTATTATACAGGTGGAGCAGACTCTGGTGCCGTGTTATTATTATACAGGTGGAGCAGACTCTGGTGCTGTGTTATTATTATACAGGTGGAGCAGACTCTGGTGCCGTGTTATTATTATACAGGTGGAGCAGACTCTGGTGCTAAGTTATTATTATACTGGTGGAGCAGACTCTGGTGCCATGTTATTATTATACAGGTGGAGCAGACTCTGGTGCCGTGTTATTATTATACCGGTGGAGCAGACTCTGGTGCTGTGTTATTATTATACAGGTGGAGCAGACTCTGGTGCTGTGTTATTATTATACAGGTGGAGTAGACTCTGGTGCTGTGTTATTATTATACAGGTGGAGCAGACTCTGGTGCCGTGTTATTATTATACAGGTGGAGCAGACTCTGGTGCTAAGTTATTATTATACAGGGGGAGCAGACTCTGGTGCTGTGTTATTATTATACCGGTGGAGCAGACTCTGGTGCTGTGTTATTATTATACAGGTGGAGCAGACTCTGGTGCTGTGTTATTATTATACAGGTGGAGTAGACTCTGGTGCAGTGTTATTATTATACAGGTGGAGCAGACTCTGGTGCTGTGTTATTATTATACAGGTGGAGCAGACTCTGGTGCCGTGTTATTATTATACAGGTGGAGCAGACTCTGGTGCCGTGTTATTATTATACAGGTGGAGCAGACTCTGGTGCCGTTTTATTAGTATACAGGTGGAGCAGACTCTGGTGCCGTGTTATTATTATACAGGTGGAGCAGACTCTGGTGCTGTGTTATTATTATACAGGTGGAGCAGACTCTGGTGCCGTTTTATTAGTATACAGGTGGAGCAGACTCTGGTGCCGTGTTATTATTATACAGGTGGAGCAGGCTCTGGTGCCGTGTTATTATTATACAGGTGGAGCAGACTCTGGTGCCGTGTTATTATTATACAGGTGGAGCAGACTCTGGTGCCGTGTTATTATTATACAGGTGGAGCAGACTCTGGTGTCGTGTTATTATTATACAGGAGGAGCAGACTCTGGTGCCGTGTTATTATTATACAGGAGGAGCAGACTCTGGTGCCGTGTTATTATTATACAGGTGGAGCAGACTCTGGTGTCGTGTTATTATTATACAGGAGGAGCAGACTCTGGTGCCGTGTTATTATTATACAGGTGGAGCAGACTCTGGTGTCGTGTTATTATTATACAGGTGGAGCAGACTCTGGTGCCGTGTTATTATTATACAGGTGGAGCAGACTCTGGTGCCGTTTTATTAGTATACAGGTGGAGCAGACTCTGGTGCCGTGTTATTATTATACAGGTGGAGCAGGCTCTGGTGCCGTGTTATTATTATACAGGTGGAGCAGACTCTGGTGCCGTGTTATTATTATACAGGTGGAGCAGACTCTGGTGCCAAGTTATTATTATACAGGGGGAGCAGACTCTGGTGCTAAGTTATTATTATACAGGGGGAGCAGACTCTGGTGCCGTGTTATTATTATACAGGTGGAGCAGACTCTGGTGCTGTTATTATTATACCGGTGGAGCAGACTCTGGTGCTGTGTTATTATTATACAGGTGGAGCAGACTCTGGTGCTGTGTTATTATTATACAGGTGGAGTAGACTCTGGTGCAGTGTTATTATTATACAGGTGGAGCAGACTGGTGCTGTGTTATTATTATACAGGTGGAGCAGACTCTGGTGCCGTTATTATTATACAGGTGGAGTAGACTCTGGTGCAGTGTTATTATTGTACAGGTGGAGCAGACTCTGGTGCCGTGTTATTATTATACAGGTGGAGCAGACTCTGGTGCCGTGTTATTATTATACAGACGGAGCAGACTCTGGTGCCATGTTATTATTATACAGGTAGAGCAGACTCTGGTGCCGTGTTATTATTATACAGGTGGAGCAGACTCTGGTGCCGTGTTGTTATTGTACAGGTGGAGCAGACTCTGGTGGCTTGTTATTATTGTACAGGTGGAGCAGACTCTGGTGCCGTGTTATTATTATACAGGGGGAGCAGACTCTGGTGCCGTGTTATTATTGTACAGGGGGAGCAGACTCTGGTGCTGTGTTATTATTATACAGGTGGAGCAGACTCCGGTGTCGTGTTATTATTATAGAGATGGAGCAGACTCTGGTGCCGTGTTATTATTATACAGGGGGAGCAGACTCTGGTGCCTTGTTATTATTGTACAGGTGGAGCAGACTCTGGTGCCGTGTTATTATTATACAGGTGGAGCAGACTCTGGTGCCTTGTTATTATTGTACAGGTGGAGCAGACTATGGTGCCGTGTTATTATTAAACAGGGAGAGCAGACTCTGGTGCCGTGTTATTATTGTACAGGGGGAGCAGACTCTGGTGCTGTGTTATTATTATACAGGGGGAGCAGACTCTGGTGCCGTGTTATTATTATACAGGGGGAGCAGACGTTGGTGTAATGGGGGAAGGGTCACTATGTGATGTGTCCTCTATGTAAACTCATGTGGAGTAATAGTGATGAGTGGGTGGATGAATCATCTCCACTTGTTAGATGAAAGGTCTTCCAGTATAGAGATAGATTTTTTTTTACTGTATATAATACAGCCAAATGGTAAGTTTGGTGACAATTATTCAGTCTGTACACTCCCCTGTACAGTGAAATCATTCAGGCAGAGACCTGTACATATAAAACAGACCCTTAGGGATTTTCCCAGTGGATTTGTATTAGTGTCAAAACTCAGATGCAAACTAAATGTGAAAACACATATAAACGTTAAGGGGTATATTTACTAAACTGTGGGTTTGAAAAAGTGGAGATGTTGCCTATAGCAACCAATCAGATTCTAGCTGTCATATATCTAGTACATTCAAGAAAATTATACCTAGAATCTGATTGGTTGCTATGGGCAACATCTCCACTCTTCCTTTTTAGAAGGTTTGGTGAATCTGCTCCACAAAGTATAGAGAGGTTCATGTTGAGATCTGATTTATACTGTACATTTTATAGTATGAATTTATATATGAAATATATAAATCTTTAGATTGTAAGCTCTAGTGAGCAGGGCCCTCTTCCCTCCTGTTCTCATTACCTATAACGTTTGCTCACCAGCTGCACTGCGCACCTCCTCCTTGGGCGCTCTGACCATTGATTCCTCTTCTCCATTATCTTTGCACTTCTTTCAGGTGCACTAAACTTGTTAGTTTAATTAACCATCGATAAATGCTGATAAAAGAGATTTGCAAACTGAAGGACAAATCACAAACCACAATATCTTGGTCCCCCTGCTCAGCCCTTACCCTGAGCTGTTAGAGTAACTGAAGATGAAAGTGCTGTCCTGTTAACACGGATGGGAAGTTTGTCTGTGTTTGTCCAGAGCGGATGGGAAATCTCAGTATTTATCTTCTGCTTTATAACTCTTTTGTAATTTATTATCATTTTCTAGGTTGCAATTTGGCTATTGATAAAGGGTCTGTATAGATTATCTGACAGACTCGCTGAGGATGAAAAAGGACAGCTGTCACATGACTGAGAGGATTTTAAACCTCACCCTGGAGATCATCTACCTGCTGACTGGAGAGGTGAGGGATTCTGGGAATGTCACAGTAACATCACTCATATAATAAAATATGAACCTGACTGGAGGAGTGAGGGATTCTGGGAATTTATTTAACTATATTTATTATTGTCTCTCTCAATACACAGGATTACACAGTGGTGAAGAAGACATCTGGTGAGCATGTGACACCCAGTAGCCATCACTGTGTGTCAGGAGGACTGAGCAGGACCCAGAGCCCCATCACAGAGCCTCCACCTCACTCACTGATACATGAGAGAAACAATGACCAGAGGATTCTAGAACTCACCAACAAGATCATTCAGCTGCTGACTGGAGAGGTGACTGCTGGGAGTGGGACATTATACAGTAACACCAGGGGATGTGTCTGGGTGATGACTGTATCATTGTGTGTGTCAGGTTCCTATAAGGTGTGAGGATGTCACTGTCTATTTCTCCATGGAGGAGTGGGAGTATTTAGAAGGACACAAGGATCTGTACAAGGACGTGATGATGGAGAATCACCAGACCCTCACATCACTGGGTAAGAGGAGGTTTAATTGTTAGATGTGTACAGTGTGAAGATGGTGGATTTGGGAATTTCATAAGATGAGCTAAACAAATTGGCTGGGCAGTATATCCATAGCTGTTATCATTGTACATAGGCATATTAAGAACACAATAACTGTCCATATCCTATTACTTTTACACAGAACTTACCAGTTCTGGTGGCCGGGAAGGCTCCCACTAATAACTGGGCCTAGCTGCCTGTTCTTCATCTAGGCCAAAGATGTAATTGCGGCATTTCTCCTGATTTGTGAAGGAATATGTGGCCAGCGACTGGATCGGGCTTCCTTGTATCCTTAGTTTCCTAGAGTATTCAATTTTTAGACATGCATACATTACATTATATATATATATATATATAGCGGAGAGATTGTTGTGTAGACTACATACCTTTACATTTATAGTACAAGACATCCGGACTTTAGATTCATTTATTTAGGTTTCCGAATTGCCCATAAAGATTACATTATTTACCCACTCTTAAATGTATACATACAAAGATCCAGGCATGGTGTATGCTCTCAATGTCAATCTTATGTACCGTTAGTTCTTAGCAAGTATCATTTATATTACAGAATAGTCCCCAATATATGTACAAAGGTGTGTTTTGTTTTTCCATTAAATGATCTCTTAGATGTCCTTTGTATGAAATAGCAATGAGTCCAGATGAAGCCAGCGTTTCCTTGGGAGTTGGGAATAGGTGGCTCTCTTTAGTGCCACACTTATGTACGTAAAATGTTCTATACAGTGGGTTATGATGCATATGTCTACAGGACAGTTCCTGCATGACTGAGGTATCGATCCTCCTTCTATGGGGTATTTTACATGGGCCAATTATACCAAGAGAATGTCCTCAAACTCAATTTGGTTGGAATTCTGAACTGTTCCTCTTGCATTTCCTCCAGTTGTGCTAAGTGCTGCATGCTCAATTTTATGACCCGACCCCTCTGTTGGACTAGATGGTCATTAGAAACAATAGCCGCTGGCATTCACCGCCATGAGTATCTGTTTCTCCCTGCCAGCCGCTTGGTTACCAGGGATGCTTCAGAGTGGCCAGGCGGGTAGTTTGCAATAACATGATCACTTGACAGCTGCATGTCGACCTTTCCAGTCAGATCTCCTGAGGAGACTCCATCCATCTTCTTTTGTCTCTGAAAATCTTTGTTGAACAGTACTTTGAAGTCCACAACAGCAGTTTGTTAGGACATCCTGGCATCACCAAGACCATTAATTCAGTGTCTCTAGTGGTATGGTGGCCTTCTTCTAAAAAGTATGTGAGAGATTATCTATCTGCTTGTGTATATGAGTCCTAGGCCATTAAGGGTCAGTTGATGCTTTGACTGGTGCCTATTAAACCATAGACACTTATAGTTATGGCTGGCTAGAATCATCCAGGTCTGTGGGTACTTGGTAGGTCAGTGAACAGAAGAGGGCAGTTCAACTGTTCATTCAGTTCTTGCCACATTGGTCCGTCAACCCAGCAACTACTTCCATTATAGCGATTTCCCAGTCCACCATCCAGTCCTTCACATTTGAGTTTTGTGTTTTTCAGAGATGGGGGACAGTCTATAATATATGTGTGTTATTGAGCTGTCATGTCAAGGGTTGGGAGAACAGAGTCAGGAGCTGACGAGGGGAAGAGGATGAGAGTGGAGAACTGAGAGTTGTCCGTGTCTTGCCCTAGACTACATCTCCTCCTCCCTCAGCCATTTACATTGTAAGCTAGAAGAACCAGAGGCTATAGTAATGTCACTCCTTGAAGCTTTCTCTTTTCTGTATTATCCCAGTGATTATAGCATCTAACAACTGTGTTTTTCCTCTTCACCAGATTTCACTGAGAATACAGAATTATCTGGAAGATCCTACACCTCTGTTTCTTCACCGGATTGTATGAAAGAGGATTACACGATTGGTTTAAAACTACAGACTGCAAAATACTCTACAACAGATGAAAAAAACACAACCAATGTTACTGAGAAATCAGTTTTCTGCCAGAGAGAAAACCTCACTGACATTTACACACCGTTTCCGTCTAATCATTTGTATGAAGAACCAGTCTCATGTGATGAAGGAAATCTCACAGATGTTGACATTTATACACCCACAAATGATGATACACAATGTTCATCTACCCATATTCATAAGGAATTGGTCTCATGGGAAAAAGGAGATCTCACAGATGTTGACATTTATACACCCACAGATCATACACAATATACATCTATTATTATTAAGAAGGAATTGGTCTCGTATGAAGAAGGAAATCTCGCACATACTGACATTAATACACACGCAGAACATACACAATATAGATGCGCTGACTGTGGAGAATGTTTTACAAGTTCCGCACTGATTGCTCTACATCAGAAACTTCACCAAGGGAAAAAAAGATATTATTGTAATATATGTGGGACTTGTTTTATGCTCATCGCACAGCTTAATGCTCACTTGACCATTCACACCGTAGTTAACTCATATTCTTCTAATGAACATGGAATATGTACCTCCAATATCGCTGAGTGTGCTTTACATCAGGAACTTCACACCGTTGCAAAACCTTTTCCTGCCTCTGACTGTGGTAAAGATTTTACACACAAATCATCATTAACTAAACACCAAGGAACTCACACAGGAGAGAAGCCATTTTCTTGCTCTGACTGCGGGAAATGTTTCAACCGTAAAGGACTTCTTTATATGCATCAGAGAATTCATACAGGAGAGAGACCATTTTCTTGCTCTGAGTGTGGGAAATGTTTTAACCGTAAATCAAATCTCACTGTACATCACAGAACACACACAGGAGAGAAGCCATTTTCATGCTCTCAATGTGGGAAATGTTTTGCCAGTGAGTCAAGTCTTGCTGCACATCAGAAAGGTCACGTAGACATGAGACATTTTTCTTGCTCGGACTGTGGCAAACACTTTACCCATAAATTTGCGCTTACTAGACACCAAAGAACTCACACAGGAGAGAAGGATTTTTCTTGCCCTGTCTGTGGGAAATGTTTCAGCCGTAAAGGACTTCTTGCTATTCATGAGAGAATTCACACAGGAGAGAGACCATATTCCTGCTCTGAATGTGGGCAATGTTTTAATCAGAAATCACATCTCATAGTACATCACAGAACTCATACAGGAGAGAAACCATATACATGCTCTGAATGTGGGAAATGTTTTGCCAGTGCTTCAGATCTTCCTATTCATCAGAGAACTCACACAGGAGAGAAACCATATTCATGCTTTGATTGTGGGAAATGTTTTACTCGTAAAGCTCTTCTTGTAATGCATCAGAGACAACATACAGGCGAGAAACCATACTCTTGTTCTGAATGCGGAAAATCTTTTAACCGTAAATCACATCTTACTATACACCAGAGAACTCACACGGGAGAGAAGCCATATTGTTGCTCTGAATGTGACAAATGTTTTATCAGTGATTCGGCTCTTGTGACACACCAAAAAAGTCACCTATACATTAGACCATTTCCTTGCCCTGACTGTGGCAAATATTTCACACATAAATCATCTCTTACTAAACATCAAATAACACACACTGGTGAGAAGCCATTTTCTTGCTCTGAATGTGGGAAATCTTTTAAATGTAAAGCACTTCTCGCTATGCACCAGAGAATTCACACAGGAGAGAAGCCATTTTCTTGTTTTGGGTGTGGGAAATGTTTTAATCGTAAATCAAATCTGATTGTACATCAGAGAATTCATACAGTAGAAAAATAATGTTCATGCTCTGAATCTGAGAAATGTTTTATCAGTGACTCCGTTCATTACAGATCAGAAAATTCACAAAGTCGTCAGCTCTTTTTCTTGCTTCAACTGTGGCAAATATTTTACAACAAATCATGTCTTGCTAAACACCAAATAACTTACACTGGAAAGAATCAATTTTTTTGCTCTGAATGTGGGAAATGTTTAAATTGTAAAGTATTTGTTGCTATACGTCAGAGAATTTACACAGTAGAGACTATTTTCTTGCCGAGTGTGGGAAATGTTTTTATTGTAAAGAAAATGTCACTATATGTCTCATAATTCTAATGGTAGAGAAACCATTCTTGTGCTATATATGTGGGAAATATTCACACATGATGAATATTTTGCCTTGAAGTTAACCAACAGTTCACACAATGAAGTGATGCTTCTGTGTAAACGTTAGAGGAGTTTTAGACCAGGCCTGTCCAACCTGCGGCCCTCCAGGTGTTGTGAAACTACAAGCCCCAGCATGCTTTGCCAGCCGCCAACCTGTTGATAGCTGGAAGGGCATGCTGGGACTTGTAGTTTCACAACATCTGGAGGGCCGCAGGTTGGACAGGCCTGTTTTAGAGAAATGAGATCTACTAGCTTCTCTTCATTATTGTTGTGTACTTCAAAATCACAGGTTATCAAGAAAGTACACATAATACTGCAATAAACACAGAGATCTGTTTTTACCTTTTTCTTTTGCTGCGTAATTAGACTTTCCCCTTATTACTTCTCCAGAATTTACAGCCGTTTTTCCTGCTCACTGTTAGGAGCCGCAGCAGCCGTGGGCACCTCTGCGACTCACTTCTGCCTCCTCCTGGCGTCCCAGCCGCCTGACGACCGGGACGCCAGGAGGACCCTGTACCTTGGACCTTGCCTGTTACCTGTGACCCTAACCTTTTGGCTTGTATTCTGGACCTTGCTGTTTTGCTTCGGACCTCTGACACCGGCCTGCCTCTGACCATCCGCTCCAGCCTGGCTAGCTCCCCCGATTCCACCTGCGCTGCGGCCATCTTTGATGAGCTTTTACTACTCTGAGCCTAAGACCTGGGGGCATCTGAGTACCTGTGAGCACTTACAGCTCTACAGGAAAGGCGGCTGCTATAGGTGAAGATCTCTACCTTATTTGATCTAAAAGCTCATCTAGGTGGTCGTAGGCCATAACAGTGTCCAGTTTGGATGGGTTTTCATCAAGTTCCAGCATACCCTTCCAGCAACAAGCTGCTATATATTGGTAAATCATGCTCGGACTTGTAGTTTCACAACACCTGGAGTGTCACAGGTTGGCCAACACTGACCTAGACCCTAAGCTGGTCAAGCGCCAAGGGATAATATAACATACCTCCCAACATTTGTAGTCTCGAAAGAGGGACAAATAAGTCACGCCCCCCATAGAGCCCGATCACCGCCCACGAATTTCCTGTTTGCGCACAGCTCGCGCATGTGCAGTAGCGGCTTTTGGACAGGTCCTGCCCCACTTCCTCCTATGTCCCAGTATCGGAGCATGCGCTCTGATACCGGGACAAATTGTAAGTCGGGCGGGACAGTCCACTGAAATCGGGACACTTGGGAGGTATGATATAGGGAAACTTTCCCCTTAAAAATTAAAGGCAACTCACAATACGACAACAGTAGACTATAAAACATTTCAGTACAAATGTTCCAATCACTATCATGATAAAAAAAAATGAGAGCTCTAGGAAGTTACTAGGATTCAGCTGCAATTCTTCCCTTAAGGGTTCTAAATTGGATTCACTTCCGTTTCTGTCCCCTTTTTCATGTCTATCCCTCTTGTCCTGGAGTACTTGTCATTGTTTTAAGTTTTGGGTGATGTCCAAAGTATTGAAAACTAGAGAGTTCTAGACATTGAATTATGAGATTTTGCATTATGTAAAACCTTTAAACATTTGTCTTTTAAAGCAGAAATTCCATGAAAAAATGATTTATAATTCTGCCCAGTGTCTTGTGACTACCATAACAACCGGTCACATGATGTAGAGAACAGAGAGGCTTTGGATCACCCCTGAGCTCTAACTGCACTGTAGAATCCTCCTTTAATTCTCCCACTTCTGCCATCATTAGACAAGCTGAGAGCAGTGAGTCTATGTGTGTGTGTCTGGCAGCCATACTTTTCTGGTTTCCAGAGAGATTTTGAAAATGAGATAAAGATTTGGAGGAGGACATCTAAGAAAAATTAGATGCATGCTTGAAAAATACTTAACTTGCTAAAGAAACAAAAAGCTTCAATGTGGGATTGCTGCTTTAGGTAAAGGCCTTTAACTCCCCCGTGAAGTGTACCCTTGTGATGAGTGCTCTTAGACGGAAGAGGGTTCACATAGCTTTCCTGCAAGAAACATATCCGACAGGTATACATTCTTCCTTAATAGGTAAATAGTTCACACAAACATTTTTTTTCATCAAATATTGGCTTTCTAGGACTCCAACACAGATTTAGACGGTAGGTACCCAATTGTCCTTTGGACCATTCAATCTGGTTACATAATCTTGGTTTGCATTTATGCACCTAATCAGGGCTACTATCACGCATCTCACCATGTGGTTCATTCTGTGCTTTGGTTTCCCTTGGTTACCGCTATCTGTTGTTCAGCCTGGTGTTCCTCTATCATCGGACACCCTCTTGCCTAGTGGTCTGCACATGTGTTACCCTGGGAACCTTCAAAACCTCCGCTCTGCAGTGATTGGATCATTCACAGCCAGTTCCTTTTATAAGGGACCTCCTCCCTTTTATGGGTGTCAGATCATCAGGTCTCTACCTGGTAGGAAGCATTCTCTCTGACTCCTATTGTTCCTGACATCGTGGATGGTGCAACTCATCGCTTCCCAGCATTATCGCTGCAGAGCATCGCTCATCATTGGTCCTGTTCCAGCGTTATAACACCTGTGTGGATCTCAGTGCTATTGCTCTCTGCAGCTAATCGCTTCACCACCTTATTGGTTCAGCTTCCCTTAGTCAAGACCGGTAGATTCACTGCAAAACATCGCTCACCATCGGTCCTGTTCCAGAGTTATACTCCTGTGTGGACCTCAGTGCTCCAACTCTCTGCAGTGCATCTCTTCACTACTTCTTCTGTTCTGCGTAACAGCTACTTGGTGGTTCTGCGCATTACCTGCTCTGCGCCCCCTAGTGGACCACGACCTGCGGTGGAGAGTAGCCAAGACCATATTCCCTTGCGGGAATCCCTGGTGAACACCTCTCTGGTGATAAGCGGTCACTCCAGCAGCGCTCAAGACCATTCCCATAATCTGGCTTTCGTGACAGTTAGGACACACTGAGCAAGTTTCGCAGGACAACATTATTTTGGGTGGTGATTTTAACTTATTGATCCCAAAAATAGAAAAGACAACAGAGCACCACTTCTTTACAGACTTCCTCTAGGGACTCAAAATTGGTCTCACTGCTCAAATGACATAACTCATATCACACATAGCACGACTATAGTATGAGAGTTTAAAATTATTTTATTAAATTGTTGTTTTTTTTCATTCTGATGGGACATATGCATGTGTTATCCTGCACTGTACTGTCTTCTACATACAGCAAGGAACGCAGACACAGAGCATACTTATACCCAGATTGTGTTATCCTGCACTGTACTGTCTTCTACATACAGCAAGGAACGCAGACACAGAGCATACTTATACCCAGATTGTGTTATCCTGCACTGTACTGTCTGTCTACATACAGCAAGGAACGCAGACACAGAGCATACTTATACCCAGATTGAAATGAAAAAGTTTATGGAGATCCGCTTGTATTTGAATACCGGTAGATGTGCTATGTGCATACAAGTTACACTGCGTTATAAATTACATCGGCCCTCATCAGTGTTTAATTAATACCCAAGGCTAAGATACAACTCCAATGGGAGGGAGATCTCCAAGTAGAACTGTCAGGAAAAGACTGGGAATCGCGTATTTTTGAACTCCTTCAAAATGTCTAAATGTATTAACCATACAGAAATGTTGGTAAAGCTTATAAATAGAATGTATGCGACTCCGGAAAAGTTGCTTAGATGTGCCCACTACTTCCCCAATATGTTGGCGTAATTGTGCAGAGAGGGGAGATATCTTCCATATGTTTTGGTCTTGTCCGCTATTAGCCCCTGTGGGGTGAGATATTTAAGCTATTAAGTACGATCCTTGGTTACTCGGTTCACCCGTCCCCTGAATTGGCTCTTCTACACCATTACACAGCTTCAGTGGGACAGATATGTGATGGGACAGGTCCATATATCTACCAGAGCAGCTATTGCCCAGGCGTGGATACAACCCCTTCCATCTCCAATGTCAAAGATTATCTCCCAAAAAAAATTCAGCTTCGAAATGGAAACACTCAGTATGCCTTACTCCTCAGCAGCTGCCTCCCCATTAGTAAAGTGGCATATTTATGTGACTGAGGGGGAGGGAGCACCAATTCGAGACTCACAACAGAGCAATGGAGGTATGCCCTCAAGCTCTTCGATCTTAGTCAACCTAAAGAATCCCATCGCTTTGGTTAGGCACCTGGGTATGCTCATGGATTGTGTAGGGAAAAACTGACCGGGTCTTCCTGCCTGCTCCTTAGTTATGCCATAATAAGGTGGTGATGCTGTGTATTTATTTGTCAAACCATGTATTCTATGATATATTGTTGTGCTCCACACCCACTACGTACCCTCCCCATTCCTTCCCTTATTTCTTTTTGTCCTTCTCTTTCTTTTTTCTGTACCCATTAAAAATCTAAAAAAAATTAAAAGTTAAAAAAAAAAGAAAGAAATTGGGATTGCAATTGAGAGGTTTTTATTTTTAATAATATTTTATTATACAATTACACAAAAGGGAATGCACAGGACATTGAAGGGTAAAAGGGGAGCAATAGAATAAAACTTATATTGGCTATACATCAGTCTTAATTACAACATACCTCATAATAGATTAATATTATAGGTCATAACAAAAATTCTAATTTATTAAGTACTGGAGGGATGAGACTTCTAGAGAAACGGACAGAAGGAATACTTGTTAGTATAGGGATGAACGTGGCAGGTGGAAGAAAGAGAGGACTGGTAAGAGAACAATTTCCCAGGCTACATATATACACAAGTAGATTCAGGGTGAGGGGATCTTCATTGATCTAAGCATTCAGTCCCAGGATTCCCACAAGATGATGTGATGTTGTCTAGTTTGTACATCTGCCAAACATTGTTGATAAGAGCAGATGTGGGGGATCCAGTTCCTCCCAATTCCGAACAATCAGACATCTAACTGCTGTGAGAATAGGCCGAGAGTTTCCATAGCCGTTTTGGCACTTGGAGGAGACCCACAAACTCCACACATAGATAAGGCCCTGGTATCAGACTCATGGACCAGTGCTGTGAGGCAGAAGAGCTAACCACTGAGCCACCGTGTATATGCTTTTCACACCTGACCCCGGGAGTGGGTCTTTGTTTTTTGTTTTTTTTTTGTTTTTGTTTTTTAAAACTAGCAACCATGACTGGGATTACCTTTTCACACTAGCGCCAGGACTAGCATTTGCTTTTTACACTAACTTCCAAGTAGTTAACTCGCTGCACTCTAGCAGGCATAGGGTTAACACAATCAAGCAATCGTTATGCTTTTAGAAAGGCTTATGAAGTAATTTAGAGCACCTAGAACGCGTTAAGGGTTTTAACATCATTACAAAATACCAGTGCTTGTACATAAAATTATTATAAAAATGGCACTGTCCTTACAAACAAGACTATGCTTTAATCAAAAATGAGTAAATGGCCTAGTGGTTAGCACTTCTGCCTCACAGCACTGAGTAATGAGTTTGATTCCCGACCATTGCCTTAACTGTGTGAAGTTTGTATGTTCTCCCTGTGTTTGCCTGGGTTTCCTCCGGGTGCTCCAGTTTCCTCCCACACTCCAAAAACATACTGCTAGGTTAATTGGCTGCTATCAAAAAATTACCCTAGTCTCTGGCTGGCTGTCTCCCTGTCTGTCTATCTCTCTCTTTGTCTGTCTGTGTCTGTGTGAGTGTGTGTCTATATTAGGGAATTTAGACTGTAAGCTCCATTTGGGCAGGGACTGATGTGAATGAGTTCTCTGTACAACGCTGCGGAATTAGTGGCGCTATATAAATAAATGGTGATGATGATGATGATGAAATGGCACTGTCCTTACAAACAAGTCTATGCTTTAATCAAAAATGAGTAAATCCTGATAAATATACAATCTCCATTAGCAAGGAGAGTGGAGCCAGAGAGAACCTCACACCCAGGGCTGTACACTACTTAACCTGGGGTGTGTGCACAATTATTTCAGTTAGTAAAAACAACACCTGACTGGTATTATAGTTCCCACTTGTGAGCAAGTTGTGTATATACAAATGCTTATGGCAGAGTTTCAACAAAGTGAACAATTAAGCTCAGCCCTATGTAAATGGTGTGGAACCGAGCAAGATACCCGATGTAAGTATGAGAGGTGTGTGCTGGTAATCTCACCTAGATGTTAGTTCTGTCACAGCAAGGAGTCCGCTGAGAGTTCTACTTTCTGCATTGTGCGGTGTCAGCCTCTCTGCACTTAATGGATGTCTCACAGTGTTCCATGGTGGAGATTATTGAATTGTCCAGGACCTGATAGGTAGTTACCTACAGGGTAATATGGAATAATGACCAAGATCCAGCACCTGAGTGTAAAGTATGGAGTGAATGTCTCCAGTGACACACGAGGTGCACATGTGGGGTACCACCGAGTGTCTATGGAGGACGGGGTCCAGCAAAGTCCAGGATGGGACAGTGTGCAGGAAGTCACCACTAGAATGCTTGTACAAATGGATATATATTGATATATACTGTAGTTACAGGCTTCCAGAGTACAGAGAAAGACTGACAAAAAGGGATGGGACATTCAGTGGGACTGTGGAATTAGATTACGTGGAATTAGGTTAAGGAGGATTTTGGAAATTTGATTACAAACTGGTCACAAGCACGAGCCAGGTTATAATCTGTCCCCTTTCTTCGTTATATTAGTAGTTACAAGGCATAGAAAGAAAATGTGCAAACAGTACATGGTAGAATATGAATGAAATACATCAATTGTCACATTTCAAAAGTAACAAATACCCGCAACACACAGTATGTTATTATAAACAGGGGAATGTTAATAACCACACAGAGAGCAATTCTGCAACTCAGGTTACTACTATTAACGAGGAAAACAAAAATAATACAATATCACACAGGGCGTCAGCTTGATCATCATCTTCAGTAACTTGAATAAAAAAAGTAACCCAGATAATGGGAGAAATACGTCACATTTAAGGAGGTTTGTGGTTTTGATAAGACACCTCCCACTTCAAAACACACAAAAAACATTTAAACAGAAGTGAAGTAAAGTAGCAATCCCGTGAAAAAACAGAAGGAAGGAAATTGTTCTATCGCACCAACTGTGGAACAACTGCCTAGATTATGTAATTATCATGAAAGAAAACTCCTCAATATTCATCTATATCTAGGGTACAACCTTAAACGCAAATATAGTACGAATCAAAGAGAAAAGAACAGGAGTTTGTTAAATAAGGTGCACTGAAATGTCCCAAAATTAGTAGTATGTAAACATTCAACAAAATATAACTTTAATTATATATAAAAGAAACCAGCAAAATATATATAATGATATCAGACTTAGTCATTTTAAATACACAATTTGTTTTTATTGAGTGCACTTGCAGCTTTGTCCTCTCTCAGCAGGATGGGGTATAATGCTTAATATAGGCCTGGTTGAGAGGTCAGCTTACAGGATAAGAGATTATATTATATTCAAGTATTTGTGGCTTCAATAGCCATGGTAAGTATATCGCTGAGAATAGTAAGAAGATAATCTAAATATAATAAAATAGATCATATAGTTAATCCCTGTGGTCTGACCAAATAGCTATGGTTTATGTTTTAAGTGAGTCCATATGAATATTAACTTGTCTGCCTCCTTATTACTCATAGCTGACCAGGGATAGTAGAACATATTGTCACTAGAACAGTCCTATCTGCAATGGCGGTTCCAGCAAGATAGCGCTATATTTATATATATATAGATATATATATATATCTATAATATAAAAGCCTAGCGGCGTGTGTTAGTCTGTGTGTGAAAAAGAAAAACAAGCTGCAGCGCCACCTGCTGGGCGGAGTTATACACTGACCTACTAAATTCTTAGCATTATCTTATAAAAAAAAAAGCCTAGCGGCGTGTGTTAGTGTGTGTGTGTGTGTAAAAAATTATTTTCTCAGAAAGGGCTCATCCAATTGACCTGAAATTTGGTATACTGACATTATTTGACAAAAAAATTAGAATAGTGAAGTCAGTTAACTTCCATCATCCTCCCTTTCCCCTGTGGGAGGGGTAGTAAAGGCTAAATTTACGAGTTGAGGGCTCAAACTCATTTTCGTGAGGTAATTTTACCTCATGAACACACATTAAATAGGGCGCTTGCGTGGGGAAGTAACGCTCTTCCCCTGAGGAGGCCTGGGCTAGGCCCAAATGCATGACAAGAACCTTTTTAAGACCTAAGTAGCTTGATATGACTAGAATGCATGAGTATCATGCACGGGTTAACTTTATATATATATACATATATATATATATATATATACACGAGCCGGGATCCAAGAGGGCTGAGACTATGCTAGTGTTCTGCCTTCTAGGTGCTCCTTAATATCTCAGGTCTTATAGGAGCAGACCTACAAATATATCCCCTCTATATAAATGAGAGCCAAATGCACCACAGCAGGAACGCATACGCGCTTTTCGCAAGGTAGTGCTTAGTCAAGCCTATATTAAGCATTATACAATTTGTTTTTATTAAGTCTGATATTTTATATATTTCGCTGGTTTCTTTTATATTATAATTAAGTTATATTTTATTGAATGTTTTGTATACATACTACTACTTTTGGGAAATTCAGTGCACCTTATTTAACAAACTCCTGTTCTATTCTCTTTGATTCAATATCGTGAAAGTAATCAGGTTTGTTTTGTTTAACATGAATCATTGTGGCAGGCTATTTCCTTTTTTTTCAGGCTGTTCTAATTGATTTACGATTCTGGTCTACTATAGCAACCACAGTCAAGATGCAGTGAGCAGAGAGGCTTTGGAACGCTCCTATGAGCTGTCTGCCCTGTGACATCCTCCCTCTCTACCCATTACAAAGCTTTATGAGAAACTGGGTCTGGCAGCCACATTTGAATGCCAAATAAAAATATTTTGAAATAGTGACCAATCCGATGAGAACAGAGATAGCTACTGAACGGTGTGATTTTTAATATTATTATTATTATTATTAAACATATTCACACATTCAACCAGTAGAAATGACTTTTCAGCGGTGTGAACTCAGATGCTTAACAAGATGTGATTTATATGTAAATCGTTTTCCACACTCAGAACATTGAAAGGGCTTTTCAGTACCATGACTTTTCTTATGTGTATTGAGAGTTGATTTCTGTGTAAAACATTTGCCACATTCAGAACATGAAAATGGCTTCTCCCCTGTGTGATATCGCTGATGTTCCAAAAGATATGATCTCAGTTTAAAACATTTACCACATTCAGAACATGCAAATGGCCTCTCACCTGTGTGAATTCTCTGATGTATACCAAAAGATGATTTATGTGTAAAACATTTTCCGCACTCAGAACATGCAAATGGCTTCACCCCTGTGTGAATTTTCTGATGTCGATTAAAACTTGATCTATTAGGAAAACATTTTCCACATACAGAACAATTTAATGACTTTTCACTTTCATGAAGTTTATGATGTGTCTCACGAACGGTTTTCTTTGTAAACGGCTTCTCACCTTTGTGAAATCGCTGATGTATAGCAAGGTTTACTTTCTTTGTAAAACATTTCCCACATTCAGAACATCTAAAGCTTTTATCACCTGTAGGAGTTGCACTATTTGTAATAGTATCAGGAGAACATTCCTCATGATTGTGGGAATCAGATGCTATATCTGCACTGTCAGGTACGGGATGTATATTTGGGTCAATTGGGGTTTCTCGAGAATCTCTGATGATGTCACAATCTGGAGATGAATTGTGAGGCCCCATCGCCGTATTCCCGCTGTTTATTAGATCTGTTACATAAACAATTTTTACATTAGCTAAACAAAATGGAGAACAAAACCATAATATGTTACAATGCAGCAATACTTCTCATTATCATTGAGATATGGCTCTTTGAATCGTAAGATCCCTGTGCAGATTGAGCTGTGTCTGGAAGTTTGTAATCTACCCACTCCATATCTCATAGGAAGAGGGGTGGGGGAGAAGAAGTATGTTCTGTCATCTGCCACTAAACTTGGTCTAGCTGGGAACAGCATGGAGTAAGAAAGCTATTGTCTCCAGAAGCCTTCTTTTGACTGGATGAATTGCAAAATCTGGGAAGTCAGCCACATTGCAATTTTCACAGTTTAGTGGTTTGAGGACTGTATCACTGTGTTCATACTGCAGGTGTTTTGCAATGAAAGAACGCCGTTGGACATGGAGCTGTGGAGGTTGTAAATGTTTTCATTCTAAATTGCAAAGGGAGTCATTCTTCCATGAGAGCCTCCGAATGGATCCTTCTATCAAACAAACTCTTATATTGTATCTTTTTAGTTATCCCTCTAAATTCATCATCTTTTGTTTGCAGATTTGCAAAGCCAGATTAGTAATTTCCCCATTTGTGGGATCAGTGACATCATCAACGGAGGAAATGACGTGCTTTACTCAGTCATTTTTTGAAGGTCTTGATGGATTAAGGATAGATCTGATTGACGTCTTCTATTATCATCATCATCAATTTATATAGCACCAACATATTCCGTAGCGCTTTATTCTATTCTGTCAGTCATCCGTATTTCAGAGGTATTAATAATCAATATATCTGTAGTCTAGCAACTGCAACATGACTAATTCTTCCTATTATGACAGAATATATATTGTAAGGCAGTAGTAGACAGTGCCATCTAGCCAAGGCCCAGTGCTAAATTCCAAGCACTTCCAGCCCACAGATATAATCTGGGTATTATTTGTGTTTATTTTCGCAGTGTGACTTCTGAATTAATATAATGGCAGCTCCACAAATTATGTGCTGTAGTCAGACAAGCTCCCTCTAGCCCTCACCGTCCACATAGCTTTCCACCTTTTACTCCCAATGGGTTATAATACAAGGAAGATAAATAAAAAGGATCTTCACAAAACTAGATATAATTTAAATTAAGCAACAATATGGATCAGATCACTTGCCCTCTCTGTTTGAGGTGCCAAAGCTGTGATGTTGAGATGTCCAATCTCAATTCTATACAATTAAATTACAAGCATTCAGCACTACACCGTCCTTTGTTGTCGTTTATTAGTATCCCTTTATGTATGATTTAATGCTCATATTTGATTAATAGTGAATCCTAAAGACATGATCCAATTAGATCCACAGACTAATTGATGGATATCAAGGTTCCATCACTGTTGGTTGATGCACAGTCTGTATTAATAAATTAAGTTGATATACTATCCTCAATGCTGCCGTCTGCTCTGTCCTTCCTGCAGGTCAATGGAGACTCACTAGAATGGACAATTTGTCACATTCTTCAGCCAATTTAGGCGTACCTTCTGGGGATTGCAGGTTGCAGTCATTTATTCATTCACGGACCTCAAGAACTATTTTCAGCAATAACTGCTCCAACAAGAGCAGATCCACTATCTCAGGCACAGTACGGAGTATCACTTTCCATAGGTCCATAAGTAGTATACTGTGGCCAGTCAGGAAACAGCACAGGGGGCTTCAGTCTGCTCTTTATTCACTGAGATGTATGAGAAACACCAGAGAGTGTGTGGAGGAGACTGGTCAGATATCTTGGCTGGTAGCACAATGATACGATGTAAGGAGAGCAGGAGTCTAATAGGGGCTGATGGCTCCTGACTCCCCCACTGGGCGGATACTATTCATCATTAGTTTGTACAGACAGAGGAGGGTGTAGAACAAGAGATTATTGTAGTGACTGAACAAGGAGAATATGTGACTTCTGTATTTAGTGTGTATCACTCACCTGTGCTGATATCTGTAGGGATTTCCTCCTCCTTACACTGCTGATCACCCCTCACATACGTCTCTTCTTCTTCCTTTATATCTTCTACTTTAATATCAGTCAGGTCTTCATACTAATCAAACCGAAAGCATCCAATCAATTGAGAGCAAACAGAAGAATATTGTTTTATGTGATTCACACTCCTCCCAGTAACATCTTCAATGGAGACTGAATTGCCCAATGATACCCACATCCCACACCCGCCTCCAAGACTTCTCTTGTGCTGCATTAACTTTACATGCCCAATCAGACTCTCCACCAGCCTCCAAAATTTTAAGCGTTCCTTCTTTCCGGTCCAGTCCAGCTCTGCCCATATTATCACTCCATGTCACCCCTCTTCTTCTTGAACGTTCTCTATTTTGCTTGTTGGTCCTATACGTATTTTCAATATGCTATACATCCCCACTGTACAGAACTGAAGAATTTTTTGGCATCACATAAATAAATGATAATCGTATAGAGTCACTTTGGTATTTGGTTGGATCCTCAAATCCATTTACCTGATAATCCTGTGAGGTACTGTCATTTTCTTTTGTGGGATCCTTTGAATAAAGAGGACGGGGGCATCTCTCTGGGGTATTTTCCTTACTGGATCCATCTGTAGGAAACACACAGTGACGGAAAATATTGTCTATTGCATGATTATCAGATGTGTGTATCTAGGTGACCCTCATAAGTGCTTTTACCCAGTGATGTGAGGCTCTGGTGATTCTCCATCATGATGTCCTTGTACAGATCCTTGTGTCCCTCTAAATACTCCCACTCCTCCATGGAGAAATAGACAGTGACATCCTCACACCTTATAGGAACCTGACACACACAATGATACAGTCATCACCCAGACACATCCCCTGGTGTTACTGTATAATGTCCCATTCCCAGCAGTCACCTCTCCAGTCAGCAGCTGAATGATCTTGTTGGTGAGTTCTAGAATCCTCTGGTCATGGTTTCTCTCATGTATCAGTGAGTGAGGTGGAGGCACCGTGATGGGGCTCTGGGTCCTGCCCAGTCCTGCTGACACATGGGGACGGCTGCTGGGTGACACACACTCACCAGATGTCTTCTTCACTACTTCGTAATTCTGTGTATTGAGAGAGACTAATAAATATCACTATACATATTCCCAGAATCCATCACCTCCCTAGTATCTTAAAATGGGTGAAGATGGAAAACAGGTGGGAGGCAAAAAGTATAGAAAGTGGTCTGAGATGTGGGTCCAAACTGTGTGAGAATGATAATGGCCTAGAACGCCCTGTTAATTCTTCCGGACTAATCAGAGAAAAGAAGGTGAATCAGAGTTATCCAGGTATGGTCGCTGTAGAAGATTTCTCTGTGTTGAATGCTAGCCATATATTCCATAGACTAAATTTGGTATGTTCTGCCAATTATCATTGGCCTAGTGGTTAGCACTTCTGCCTCGCAGCACTGGGGTCATGGGTTTATTTCTCGACCATGGCCTTATCTGTGTGAAGTTTGTATGTTCTCCCCGTGTTTGCGTGGGTTTTCTCCGGGTGCTCCGGTTTACTCCCACACTCCAAAAACATACTGGTAGGTTAATTGGCAGCTAACAAATTCACCCTAGTCTCTGCCTGTGTGTGTATGTTAGGGAATTTAGACTGTAAGCTCCAATGGGGCAGGGACTGATTAGAATGAGTTCTCTGTACAGCGCTGCGGAATTAGTGACGCTATATAATTAACTTATAATAATAATAATTATCATTGCAATTACAAGCACAGGGAGTATAGGTCTCCTTATTGGAAGAAGAGATTAGTCAATGGTCTGCATAAAATACGTGTCTAAAATCAGTCCTCTGAAATCCAACATAAAAGGAAGGCGATATAAGACAATCCCACCATACATGTCTAAATGGGAGCAGACTGCACAGGTAGAGATGTCAGAGAGGAACAATTGTGTCTTAAAGTACCAATTTAATATGTCTAGATAATGAGATTATCCAGGCTGTGATATGATTTGGATAAAATAACTATATATGTTCTCTGCCCTATTGGATACTGACTGGGGACGGAGCACACTTTGTGGTGAGGATGTTGAGGGTCCCATCACAGTTTTGCTAGGGAACCAAGTCCTTGTCATGGAAGATATGTAGCAGAGCTAAAGAAGTGAATAATTATACATTTCAATCTATTCCTTTAGGGCAGCCGGGTACACACCTGGGGGGACGTTTCGGTTACTTCTCAGGGATAACCCTCAGTGGAGACGAGAGCAGGGTGAACGTTCTGCAAGATCACTCCCATTTATGACAGGCAAGGTATTTGAACTTGGCTGGTTGCCATATAAGGTTAAAATAAATGTACAGAATTTTTTTAAGAACAGAAATATTTAAATCCAATGATCTATCAGGGTTGATGTTTTAGCCCGATAGGCAGTCATGGGCAGTGATATCATAGGGTGTGATAAAGTGAGATGAACATACTTAATAGCTTCATTTTTACATTGAAATTTGAAGTTGATCTAGGACATCCCCTATCCCAACTATAAATCTGTCCACACATTTTAAATGTGCCCCCTCCCCCCTTCCAAAGCAACATAGTGTTGTCCAAGTGCAAAGTTACTCCTTTTTTTACGCTTTGCTCTCCTTAATGACTCAGGCCCTTGATGAGCATGCTGGATGGCGGGAATTAGACTGCATCAGGTAACTGCTCAGTCTTGGGGCGCACAGCTCCGCAATCTCTGCACCTAAATATAAATGTCACATTCCTGGAATGCCTCACCTCTCCAATCAGCAGGTAGATGATCTCCAGAGTGAAATGTAATATCTTCTCAGTCATGTCATTCCTGTCCTTGTCCATCTCCAGTAGACTGATCACTTAAAGATGTCAACAGAGAAGACCCTGTAATGCAATAATATGCATGTAAATAAAACTGCTATAAATAAATGGATCAGTGACAGATATCCCATCTACTGAATATATTGCACAGAAGGTGAAATAGAGATGATTTAATGTCCAATAAAAAATAAAAAAATAAAAAAATAAGTTTTATGCTGCATAGTCCCTCACACATCACTTGTTGGGATCTAGGGAACACCCGTCAGCTTCGAGTTGCATACACACACACACACACTGTATGGACAAAACTATTTGGCCACACCTGTTAATTATTGAATTGAGGCATTTCAATCAGACCTGTTGCCAGAGGTGTGTAAAACCAAGCGCCTAACCATGCAGACTCCATTTGCAAAAATTTGTGATACAAAATGGGTCCTTCTGAAGAGCTCAGTGACTTGAAACGTGGTATTGTGATAGGATGTCACCTTTGCAATAAGACGGTTCGTGAAATTTCATCCCTGCTGGATATTCCATGGTCAACTGTAAGTGATATTAGAAAGTAAAAGCGTTTAGGAACAGGAACTCAGCCACGAAGCGTAAGGCCACGTAAAATCAAAGAGCGGGTTCAACGACTGCTAAGGTGCATGGTGTGTAAAAGTCGATAAATGCTCTGCCGATTCCATAGCTGAAGAGTTCTGAACATCCACTGGCATTAATGTAGGCAAAAAAACTGCACAGCGAGAGCTTAATGGGATAGGTTTCCATGGCCAAGCAGCTGCATGCAAGCCTCACATCACCAAGACTAGTGCCAAGCATCGGGTGGAGTTGTGTAATGCTCACCGACACTGGAGGAAACGTGATCTGTGGAGTGACGAATCACACTTCTCTGTTTGGCAGTCAGATGGGTGAGTCTGGGTTTGACGGATCCCGGAAGAACATTACCTACCTGACTGCATTATGCCAACTGTAAATTTGGTGGAGGAGGGATAAATGGTATGGGGCTGTTTTTCAGGGTTTGTACTTATCTCCAGTGAAGGGCAATCTTAATGCTTCAGCATACCAAGTCATTTCGGACAATGCTATGCTTCCAACTTTGAAGCAACAGTTTGGGGAAGGCCCTTTTCTATTCCAACATGACTGTGCCCCAACACGAGATAATCAATGTTAATCACTTCACTTGTCAGTGGTTTTAATATTGTGGCTGATCAGTATATATGTACACACACATCATTATAACTGTGTCTGTTATTGTATATTCTCTGTGTGAATATTTCATGATTCTACAGCCAAACCTCAGTTTAATGGAGGCTGAACATGGCCATTCACTTCTAACTAAGTGTACTTGCTGGCTTCGGGAAAGCGGCAGGAGAGATGAGAGCTGCAGTCTGTCTAGTATGATGGCTGTTTGAATTAAGGATCAGTAAACTGAAATAAAAGTGATTTTAATTTCGATGTCCCCGCTGCACCTCACTGTCAGGGCTGTGCAGGGGTTCAATAAAAAGCCCTGCTGGAGAAACACAGTTTCACAGTTACAGCAATATATTAATCATCATAATATCAGTGTTATTCCCACTTCTGGCATTCAGATCAGTAGTAATAATAATAATAACAACAATAATATCAGTTATTCCCACTTCCAGCAGACACTCAGCTCAGTAATGATAATAATATCAGTGTTATTCCCACTTCCAGCTCTGTAGCAGTAATAATAATAATATCAGAGTTATTCCCACTTCCAGCAGACACACAGCTCAGTAATGATAATAATAATATCAGTTATTCCCACTTCCAGCAGACACACAGCTCAGTAATGATAATAATAATATCAGTTATTCCCACTTCCAGCAGACACTCAGCTCTGTAGTAATAATAATAATATCAGTTATTCCCACTTCCAGCAGACACTCAGCTCTGTAGTAATAATAATAATATCAGTTATTCCCACTTCCAGCAGACACTCAGCTCAGTAACACAGATGCTGCACATGACCTATAACAGGAGATAGAGAGGACAGAGCAGGACATTATGATAAAGCTGTCACGTACCTGGAATCACAGAACTTAGAAGAAGTTAATAGTTACAGGAATGGACCAGCACAAAATGTCCGCCGCCCTGTACTATATGAGGCTGCCGGAGACCCTGCACCGAGGACATCCGTGTTTACTTTTGTGTTGCCCGCTTGGCTTTGGTGACGTCACATCTATTACGATTGGTCAGCCGTTCGACTATAAGCGAGAGTGGGCGTGGTTTGAACTTTATTCCAGCTACTCCCGATCTGATCATAAACACAGCAGCCATTATTAGTGGGGGCATATGGTGTAACAGCCATGATTGATGTGGGCATATGGTGTAGCGGCCATGATTGATGTGGGCATATGGTGTAGCGGCCATGATGGATGTGAGCAGCAACGGTGTACTGGACAATTTGAAAAGCCCCACATATTGCAGAGACGTCCTATCACCCTATTATACAGCCCCCCCAACTGCAAAAAAACCCATTAAGGTTACATCGACCCCCCTATTGCAGAGATTCCCACCTAACCATGGACTCTGCTATGAGCATCACTGGTCAGTGGTAAGACTGCACTGCTGGTACTCTGGACACTGAGCACACAGGGTAAGGGAGAGGGGTCTGGGTATTGGTGTTGCAGTGAGTGACAACATAGGTGTCAGGGAATTAATTTGGCAGCTCTGCTGTCACAGACCTGCTGATGGGATCACAGTTATTTATGCTTCATCACTATGTGTCCTGGTCCCATATGACAGGTGTATTGAGGTTGCTAGAGGTGACCAGGTCCCTTGCAGTTACTGTCTGGGGCAGCAGCGCCAAAAGGGTTAACGCCCAGTATTATAATTGTGCTGTATATCATACTTGCCGACTTCTTCAAGTCAGCATCCGGAAGTTGCTGGGGGAAGGTGGGGCTCAGCAAATTGCGTCATTTTGGCCACACCCCTGTGACGCAATGACCTCGCCCCTGCTGTAAAATGGCGCATCATTTTACAGTGGGGCGGAATCAACTGCCGCAATTCCCTGAGAATCGCGGCATATTGGATCTAATTCTGCCCACTTCACTACGAAGTGGGCAGATGCGGGAGGCTGCCATACTCTCCCGGGAGACCTACCCGTAATCTGGGAGTCTCCCGGACATTCTGGGAGAGTTGGCGAGTACGCTGTATATTAAAAAATATATATATTAAATGATAACAATATGTATTTTCACTCACCCGGGTGTTCCAGTGGGGATCGGGGGCACCTCTGGTGCTCTTTTACCAGTGTTTGAACGGACCGGAGCGCTGTGGTGGTGGCGGTGGGAGAATTGCGGGGGATGCATCTATGGTGGTCAAATCTCAGTGCTGTAGTAGCAGGTAGCAAGGACATACATTGCCTCCTGGGAATCCCAAGAGGCAAAGCGCCACCCTGGAACCCCGCTTTAAACCTCCCGTAAAACCTCACATAAAACAGCAGTTTATAGGGTGATAATGAACAGGCTCAAGCACTTTAATGTAAGTTGGTGGCAGGTTTTGGAGTGAGTGTCTCAAGAGACAGAGGTAGGTGGATTACTCGGACTGCCTGTCCTGTGATAGGGAGTGAAGCTCTGAGTCTCTATGGTGGGCAGGACCCAGAAAGGCCATGATCCGGCTGAGTGCAGGAGGTCACCAGGAGAATGATTGTTCAAATAGTCATATATTGATTTATACTGTGATTACAGGCTTATCAAGCAAAGTACAGGAACAGACTCACAAAAACTAAAGGAACACTCAGGAACTGTTTAAATAAGATTATGCAGGGCTTTGGAAACTTGATTATGGACCAGCTGCAATCACTTTCCATTCCTTCACCAGGTTTTTTTAAATTAAAAACAACATACACATACAATACAGTCATTACATTATAGATGAATAAGCATGAAATACAATACAAACTGACTCATAGTGGGAGATATAGAAATTTTATTTAATGAGATTTGTTCTTTTGATAAAATATTTGTCACAAACACACTAAACACATTTCACATGTGTGAATTAACTGATGTCTAACAAGATGTGACGTCTGTCTACAACATTTCCCAAACTGAAAGCATAGAAATGGCTACTGATGTGTTTGAATTTTATGTTATAGAAGACCTGACTCTGTTTAAAAATTCAGCATGTAGAAATGACTTAGCAGAGGTGTGACCTCAGATGTTCAACAAGATATGATTTACATGTAAAACCTTTCATCACTCTGAACATGAAAATGGCTTTTCACCACTGTGAATTTTCTGATGTGCAATAAGAATTGATTTCTGTGTAAAACATTTCCCACACTCAGAACATGAAAATGGTTTCTCCCCTGTGTGAGTTCTCTGATGTGGAATGAGATTTGTTTTATGGGTAAAACATTTCCCACAATCAGAACATGGAAACGGCTTTTCACCTGTATGAATTCTCTGATGATAAAAGAGACTTGATTTCCATGTAAAACATCGTCCACAGTCAGAACAAGGAAATGGCTTCTCACCTGTGTGAATTTTCTGATGTTCAATAAGAACTGCTTTCTTTGCAAAACATTTCTCACACTCAGAGCATGAAAATGGCTTCCAACCAGTGTGAACTCTCTGATGTTGAAGAAGATTTGATTTATTTTTAAAACATTTTAGACATTCAGAACATCGAAATTGGATGTCATTTGTGTGAACTCTCTTGTGGTCCACAAGACATGATTTCCAAGTAAAACATTGTCCACACTCAGAACATGGAAAAGGCTTCTCACCTGTGTGAATTCTCTGATGCTGAATTAGATTTGATTTCACGGTAAAAGATTTCCCACATTCAGAACATGAAAATACCTTGTTACGTGTTTGAAAACTCTGATGTCTAGTAAGATCTGATTTCGGTGTACAACTTTTCCCATAAACAGTATGTATAAATTTATTTTCACTTGTGTGAAGTTTCTGATGTCTAACCAGATCTGCTGCCTCTGTAAAACATATCTCACACTCAGAACATGAAAATGATTTTTCCACAGTGTGAATGCTTTGATGCTCAATAAGATTTGCTTTCTTTGTAAAACATTTCCCACATTTCGAGCATGTGAATGGATTCTCACCTGTGTGAGTTCTCTGATGTCTAATCAGATCTGATTTCTGAGTAAAGCATTTCTTACACTTGGAACATGTAAATGGCTTCTCACCAGTGTGAGTTCTCTGGTGTCTGATAACAGCTGATTTTTGAGTAAAACATTTCCCACACTTAGCACATCTAAATGCCTTTTCACCTGTGTGCGTTCTATGATGTCTAATAAGATCTGATCTCTGTGTAAAACTTTTCTCACACTCAGAACAAGAAAATGGTTTCTCACCTCTGTGAATTCTCTGATGTACAATAAGATTTCCTTTCTTTATAAAACATTTCTCGCACTCAGAACATGGGAAATGTTTTTCACTTACATGAGCTGCACCTTGTATAACAATATCAGAGTTATCAGGAGACCATTCTTCATGATGAGATGGATCAGATGATATATTTACACTATGAGGTACTGAAGGTATATTAGGGGTCATGAAGTTTTCTCCTGGAAAATCTCGTGTGATGTCACAATCTGGAGATGAACTGCGAGGCACCGGTGATGTATTTCTGCTGTTTAGTTGATCTGTCAGATATATAAACATAATTAAGAAGTTGACTATTTAATATGGAGAATATTGCAGTGCCCAGAAATTAAAAAACATAAATTTACATTCCTAAAGGGTGTCTACTGAAATCTCTGAACAATCTTAAACGTCTAAAATACACACTATATGGCGCCTTTATTAGGTACACCTGCTCTTTAATGCAAATAGTAACTCAACGCCTAAAAGCATGCAGACATTGTCAAGAAGTTCAGTTGTTGCGTTGCTCAGGCCACTCACTAGAATGGGTAAGAAATTTCATCCAAGTGACTTTGACCATAGAGAGATCATTGGTGCCAGATGAGGTGTTTGAATATCTCAGAAACTGCTGATGTCTTAGGATTTTCACTCACAACAGTCTCTAGAGTTGACAGATTGGTGCACAAAACAAAAAACATACAGTGATTGGCAGTTCTGTGGGCAAAAACTACTTATTAATGAGAGAGGTTAGAGGAGAATAACCAGACTGGTTCAAGCGGACAGAAAGGTGACACTAACCCATATAACCATGTGCTACACCAGTGGTATGCAGAAGAGCATCTGAATGCATAGCCCCTCAAACCTTGAAGTGGATGGGCTACAGCAGCAGTAGACCACAGCAGGTTCCAATCCTAAGAAAAGAAACTGAGGCTACATTGGGTTTTCTTTGCACACATTAGGCCCCTTAATGTTACGGCTAATGGCTACAGAGATAAACTTTTAGAACAATAGGTATTGAGGTCTTCACCTATAGCATCCGCCTTTTCCGTAGAGCTGAATGTGCTTACAGGTACTCGGATGCCCCCAGGTCTTAAGCTTGGTGTAGTAAAAGTTTATCAATGGCGGTCGTAGCGCAGATAGAACAGGAGACGGTAGCCAAGATAATGAAGTGGGTGGTCAGAAGCGGGCCGGGATCATGGGGTCCGAAGCAAGCAGAGTAGTAAGGGTCAGGGTCACAAGCAAAACAGCAAAATCCAGTATTCAGGCAGAGATCAGGGCTACAGGCAAAGTCCAAGTTCAGGCAAGGGTCACAACAGGGGGTTAATCAAAAGTCAGGAGACAAATGAGCAGGTCAGCAACCAAACAGGTAGAAAACGGTATAACCGACAGGGAGGCTAAGCCCTCCTTGCCATAAATAAAAGAATGGACCAATGGCAGCCTAGGGTCAAATCCTAAAACCAACGGCATCCTAAATAATTAATTGAACAAGCCGCTAAGGGCTAATGAAGAATATGCCCCAGCTGCGCACGTGCCCGGCACTGTCAAACGCCGGGACGCGGCGCTACAACTACCTGGCGTCCGACCGTTGCCTAGGAGAAGGTCGGGACGACGTCAGAGAAAGTGGCATCCCAGTCATCATGATGACGGCTGGAACATGGCTGGTGAGTCGAGGCGGGCTGGCACTGAACAAACTCGTAACACTGAATACTTATTGTGCATTGTTTAAATGCTGCAGCCTGACTGAGTATTGTCGCTGACCATGTGCATAACTTTATGGTCACACTCTAACCATTTTCTCATGGCTACTTCCACAAGCATAATGTCATAGAGTACACATCATCTCAAGCTGGCTCCACGAATATGACAATAAGTAGTCCGATGTAATCCACAGTCACCAGATATCAAACCAACAGAGCCATTTTGGGACACGATAGAACAGGAGATTCGCAGGATGAATGTGTGGCCGACAAATCTGCAGCAACTGCGCGATGCTATCATGTCAACATGGTCCAGAATGTCCAAGAAAAAGTTTCCAGCACCTTGTTGGATCCATGTCACAAAAATGTCATGTTGTTCAGGGGTCCTACCCAGTACTAGAAAGGTGTGGAAGGAGAGTGGCCACATCTCTTAGCTCGTGACTGTCAGGATGATGGGTTTTTTAGCTCTTTTACTATGCAGAGCAGGAGAAAGTTAGCAGAGTCTCGAAATCACATGCAAGTTTCCTTGTCACTGATCCTTACTAGTCCAACAGAAGCCGTAAACCTCTTAGTCAGTCCTGTCCTTTTAGAAGACTGGAAAAGGCCCCCTTTCGTGATCTATATGGTTCCCACGGTGGTGTGGCCTCACCAAGGAGGACGCAAGATAGCAACGATCCTTTGGATTGGCACCTGCTTATCAGAGGAGCGGTCATCGGTCCTCCCTTTTCCCTCACCTAGGCAGTGAGCCATCTGCAGTGTTCGGCTACGGGAAGTTTGGTAAGCAATGATGTTGAATACTAGGGTTCCAAGAAGCATGAATACACTGGTATCAGGCAATCTAGAGCAGCCTCCTAAATTATCCCCTTATAGTCTTTTTGGTTAAAATCATGCCCCACACCGACTGCCAATCCTGGTAAGAGTGACTGCTAATGCAGAAAGTCCAATAAGGTGTAATGCTAGCAGTTGATGCTAATAGTCTGTGTGGCATGGTTTAGCTGGTTACCCTTCGAAGCCATGGTCGCTTTTTCAAGGGACTTGGTACGGACACAGTGGTACCTAATAAACCCAACTAGCTAAATAGCTAAATTTAAGAACTATGCATAGCACAAAAACACATATGACATATACTGGCAAGAAGGGTTGACACATTTCTCCCATTCTTAAATCCATCTTGAGTGCAGTTGACCCTCTACCAGGCAATTGATAATGGCCAGGCCAGGTGTGGCTCATGGTGGGGTGTCCATTTCCTCTTGCAGGGATAGTTCATTGGCATTTTAGGAGAAATGTAACAATGTAAAGCCAAGGTCCACTGGAGCAAGTGTCCATTGTCTCCAGCGTTACGGTGTAGCTGAGCATTGTTGACGCATAAATGATTCAAACAAAATATAAGTATTTGAAAAAGCAAAGGTTATCTTTATTCTTACAAATTGCATATGCAATGGCCTGTATTCATCATTAAACAGGGCAATCTTCTCCATGTAAGACACAGGTTATATAGAAGTAACACCACCCCTCTTACATACGTCACTAATCACTTCACATACTAAAGAATATACCTCATAAGGACAAAGTTGGTTATATATATATTTATATATTCTCCACAACCTCATCATAGTACATAGATTTCTATGCCTAAGCAGGTGAAAGGGCACATGTGACCTCTTACACTCTTCTCTCTATATAGCTTGACAGCTGCTGACTATTTTAACATCCTATGAATAGATGCCCTATTGTGGGGTATAACATACTAAAAAGATTTTAACCCATTGAACAGAATACAGAATATCATTTGACCATACAGATTTTATACATCAACATTATTTTATCCAACATATATTTGTACCATAATTTATTCCATTACAAGCAGATCAGCCACCTCACAGGTACCATACAGATATGGCTGTAGTTTTTTGATTGCTCATACCATGCACTCTTCTCGAAGGTGGAATAAGCCAGTCCAGTAGGTCCGGGAGAAGTATGCCACTGGGTCACTGATCATCTTCTGCCACCTGGCTTAGCACCGCCTCACTAGCTATTGGTCAGGAGCGGCCAGGATTGGAGCTTGCAACGAGGCTACTTGCAGACTACAGGGACATGTCATCTCTTGGGTATAATTCTTAGCGATGGAGCTGTACTGGAGTATTAACTTCCTATAGTAACCGGCGGTCCCAAAGAATATCTGCAACTGTTTTTGGTTGGGAAGTGAGGGAGATAGTCCAACACCAATTCAGGATGGCTTAGACTTTGGCCATCATCAACTGGAAGGTTACCAGGGGTACTGTTCATTTGTAAGGGAATGATTGTGATTTTAACCACCCTAAACAGAGTGATGAAAGCAGATCTCTGCTGTGTCTCCCTAGTAAGGTGTATAAGTCGGTACCGTTTAAAATCAGCCTGGATTTGTTAAAGGGACCGCGGGCTAAAGTGCTCACCTGCAAATATGTGTGTGCAGTGACGCATACATATTACATGTTGTAAACTTGTGGCCTACAGATAAGGCCTAACACTCAAATCCATTCTCTAAGTGTCCTGTGTTGAAAACTGTGCTCCGCCTGTTACCCTGCAGTTCTGATCCAAAGAAAGCAGTCAGGAGGAACCAGCCACTGCCACCAGCAAAGAGTTTCTGTATAAAACACCCACAATTAAGTGCTTCCAGGTGGCGCTGAAGGAACCAGCTTGCGGCATCGACGATTCTCCCACAATTGGTGCACAGTTGGCACTTACAGTCGGTGAGTGTCTGATGGCTGAATAACACCAGTAGGAGTGGTCAGTAACCGCGGATTACGGACAAGACAAGACGAATTGGTAAAACCAGAGATAAACTGGTGAGAGAAAGACAGGGTTGTGGAGTAAGTCCATCCTGCTACACCACACTTGCTCTTCAGTGGCTGCCCCTAATACCAGCATCTTATCGACCTCCTTCTTGACCATGCAGGATACCTTGGTGTGCGCCACCAGATAAGCGCTCACAGTTCTGCTGGTGAATTGAGCCGCTGTTCCTCCAACACCTCATCCATCTGCCTGGCCTGGGTAATGGTCATTTTTTGCACCAATTCAACCCCTATGTCTCGCTTTGCCTTCGATAGTGTTACAATTTACTGCGTGATTAAGTGATTGTTTAAGAGTCAGGCGTAGGTGAAAAATAGCAGGTTTATTCTTTGTGAATACACACAGTAGAAAGAAATAATGGAGTCCCAGGAAGATTGTATTGAAGATAGTAGTACGGCAAAAAAAAAAAAATATATAGTCTTATGCAGGATAACAGGATACAAAACAATCACGATATGACAGGATATAAATAATATAAAGCAGGGAAACTGAAGATTTATAAATGTAGTAACCAAACTGTAAACTGAATAATAGTAACAGACAGGTCCAAGGACACAGGGAAACAAAACACAGACAGGCAGATTGTCCATTAGCTTTGGCTAATGGCTGGAGAACACTGGCAGTAAGCTGTATAAGGCACGTCAACAAAACAAAGCACAATTCCAAGGAAATAACAACAACCAATATCCAGCAAGGTACAAGGTTTGGAGCGGGAAAATAAAGTCGGTGTAAAGGGTGCAGGCGATAAAGCAGGTAATGGAGATTAACTCCTGCAGGTAAAATGCAATGTCCTTAGTTCAAAATAGGAGCATCTGTGGTACTGCAGACCAAATACAAAATAGGAACAGTCATAACAAATAGCAAGCTGGGTAAGGGATAGATTTCTGGGTCATCTAATAGCGGTCAGCAAACTGCTTCCACCCCTCCAAATGTCCATTAAAGTCTGTGTTACATGCTTGGCATCTGTGGATGCCAGAGCCACGGCTTTGTAGCAACATGTGGCAAAGTCCACTAGGGTAAGGGTGAACCTTTTCCCGATACGGCTAGGTTGGGAAGGGGCCCCTTAATACCGATAATTACTTACTTTAGGCAGGGGGACCCCAAGATGATTGTACAGGTTGCAGAATTCCTGGTAGAGCTTTACGTCCTGGGTGATGCCAGGCCCGAAGACAATGCACTGCGAATAGGCACTTGTTCTGCTAATGTGGCCTGCTGCATGGATATAGTGGGCTAATGCAATCAGCTGCGCCAGGTACTTCCTGGTTACCACTAATTGGTCGCCTGTCCTCGCATATTCTTAGGTGCAGCTTGACCCACACCGGCAAACACTCCCACCTGGTATACCACTTTCTCTGACTCGTGTTCATCAGCATAGTGGAGCTCTTCTGTGAATAAGTGTGGGTTATCCTGGCAACATGCCATGGTGAAGGGAGGGGTTCTGGCTACTGGTAAAGGTGCCATGATCCTTGGCCAGTTGCTCTGCAGGGGTCCAGGTTGTTGCCATCGGAAACATCAGTGATGGTCTGGTAGCTTTTGGGTTTTGATCCTTGGATGGGCTATGGAGATATCCAGAGTACGTCAGGGTCGATGTTGGCTGTTCCTGATGGCAGAGTCTCCAGTCCTTGGATGAAACTCTGCACTGATCTATTGTTCAGCCCAGCAGAGCCTCTCCATCTAGTCTGATGAGCCACATTTTCATCTGCCTGCCTGACCGCTAGCTCTGGAGTTTTGAGCTTAAAATCCATAAGCCACTCATGGAACTCCTGAATATTACCCAGTAATTGTCCATGGAGTGACTGTGAACCTTGCCAGAAGCGCTCTCCAGATCTCTTTGAAATACCCCATGTTGCAGGAAGTAGAGCATGATATGCCTCAAGGGCTAAACTTGTTAAGCTGGGTCACACTGGGGACACTATATCTCCTCAACGCTATGGTGTTGTTCGCCTTGTTAAACATGGGCACACCCCGATATACCGGCCAGGGTCCTGCCCTCTCATCCTGGTAATAGACAGTGTAAGTTAGAGCATTACTGGTCCTTTTAGGATGACTTCATGAAACAGGCGCTATCACCTTCTGCGACCTTCGGGCCCAAAACTGCTAAGAGCTCCAGCAAGTGTCAGCTGAAGTTCCACTGCTTGTAGATCCTAACTCAGACACCATTCAGATGGGACCCGGCATCCACCACATCCTCTGACCTGCCGTCACCCTTCTTGCTGGGCTGGTAGAAAGCAAATTTACTTTCACTGTATAGCACAACACACTGAAAGAATAAAGTACTTTACCGAGACCGTATTTCAAGGGGATCACTGCACCATATTGAAAACCTACAACCCTATCACAGAGCAGCCATAGTCACCAGTCCCATAGTGCTGCTCCTTCACTCCGCTGCTAGCAAGGCAGTAACCAAATCAATGTTACCTGGCTTTCGGCATGCACCCAAATAACCAGTCAGCCAATTTTGAATCTTGACTAGCCCAACAGGAGGCCCAACCTCTAGTCAGAGCTGTACAACTAGGAGACTGGTGTTACAGGGAAAAGGCTTACTTTTATGGATGGTGCGGTGTCCATGGTCGTGTGACCCCAGCAAGGAGGGTCCTAGGGTCTAGGGACTGTCATCGGTCCTCCTTGTCCACTCCCATAGACAATGGGTCCCCTGAAGAGCTCAGCTAAGGGAAGTCTGGTTGGCAACTATGTAGGACATTAATATGTATAAGATGTCAAGGAAACACCAGAGAGAGTGTGGGGAGGAGACTGGTCAGAGCTCTGGGCTGGTAACACAATGATACGATGTGAGGAGGAGAACAGGAGTCTAATAGGGGCTGATGGCTCCTGATTCTCCCACTGGGCAAATACTTTTTCCTCATCAGTTTGTACAGACAGAGGAGGGTGTAGAATAAAATACTGTTGTAGTGACTGAACAAGGAGAATATGTGACTATTTATTGTATTTAGTGTGTATTACTCACCTGTGCTGATATCTTTAGGGATTTCCTCCTCCTTACACTGCTGATCACCCCTCACATACGTCTCTTCTTCTACCTCTAGATCTTCTACTTTATTATCAGTCAGATCTTCTCCCTAAACAAAAACAAAACATCAAAATCACAGAAGAATGTCAGTCTATAAGATTGACACAGCTCCTCTACAGATCACACTGTGCTTTGGAATGTTGATATTAGGGGAGATCCTCAATTACATCTACCTGATAGTCCTGTGGGATACTGTGATTTTCATCTGTATTATCCTGTGAATAACGAGGATGAGGACTTCTCTCTGGGGTATTTCTGTTACTGGATCCATCTGTAGGAAACACACAGTGACTGAATACATTGTTTATATCTGCTAAGATGATCTGTGTATCTAGGTGGCCCTCAAACCTATTCTCTCTTTTAAAATAGATTAAGTCGCCTCTTACCCAGTGATGTGACATTCTGGTGATTCTCCATCATCACGTCCTTGTACAGACCCTTGTGTCCTTCTAAATACTCCCACTCCTCCATGGAGAAATAGACAGTGACATCCTGACACCTTATAGGAACCTGACACACACAATGATACAGTCATCACCCAGACACATCCCCTGGTGTTACTGTATAATGTCCCATTCCCAGCAGTCACCTCTCCAGTCAGCAGCTGAATGATCTTGTTGGTGAGTTCTAGAATCCTCTGGTCATTGTTTCTCTCATGTATCAGTGAGTGAGGTGGAAGCACCGTGATGGGGCTCTGGGTCCTGCTCAATCCTCCTGATACATGGGGATGGCTGCTGGGTTTTACACGCTTACCAAATGTTTTCTTCGCTACTGTGCAGTCCTGTGTATTGGGAGAGACACTGATAAACATCATTATATACATTACCAAAATCCCTCCATATTCTATATTCCCCTATTTAAGAGAGATACAAGTAATGTCACTATGAATTCCAGAATCCCTCACCTCTCCAGTCAGCAGGTAGATGATCTCCAGGGTGAGGTTTAATATCCGCTCAGTAATCTCGTTCCTGTCCTTGTCCATACTCAGTGGATCAGTCAAGAAGCAGTCTCGGAATCTTCTGGAGAAAGCTGATATCAGCACAGAAGACCCTGCAATGTACTGAAATGATTGTTAAAAAGAAGACTGTATCCTATAAATATTTGGTTCAGTGAGACATAAATAACCCAACCACTGAAAATGTTGCACACAAGGTGATGATTTAATGACCAATGAAACAAAATAAAGTCAAAAACTTTTAACCCTTTCACTGCTAAGGACGATTGGGACTTGTCCCCTACATATATCTCTAAAGTGCATTTTTTGTGCTTCCATTAATGCCAGTAGAAGTTCGGAACTCTTCAGCTATGGAATGAACAGAGTGTTGGAGACCTTTACACACCATGCGCCTTAGCAGTCGTTGACCCCGCTCTGTGATTTTACGTTGTCTTCCACTTCGTGGCTGAGTTGCTGTTGTTCCTAAACGCTTCCACTTTCTAATAATATCACTTACAGTTGACCGTGGAATATCCAGCAGGGATGAAATTTCATGAACCATCTTATTGCAAAGGTGGCATCCTATCACAGTACCACAAACAAAAACTAAAGGATACCAGCGCTCCCCATATGTGTGTAAAAGGCTGCCAAAATAATGGGGAGATAGAGAGGAGTTCCCTAAGCCTCTCAAGAAAATACAGATAGTAAAAAGATACACTCCCCGGCGCCCAAAAAGAAACTAAGTAAAAAGGAGATAAGGATAAATTAATTTATATGTAGTAAACATTAATATAAATACATTTAAAAGTTAATACCGCAAACGGCTAAAACCAAATATAATGCATAAATACACACATATCATAAAGTATGAAAATTGTAATATGTCTGTAGACAGTACTACACAGCAATATACAAAAAAATAGTAGAAAAAGAGGTAAACAAGACACAAACTAAATCCAAAAAAATGTTAGAATCAAATCCATAATTTAGACTTTGATCTAGGGGGTTTTTTTTGGACAATAATTGATTTTAGTTTTCATTATACAGCTATATCATGTACATTATATTTGGTTTTAGCCGTTTGTGGTATTAACTTTTAAATGACATATAAGGCTGTGTTTTTGGTATTTTCTTAAGCACAGGTTTCCAGTGGCAGCAGACCCTGGGCACGGATATCAGGACAAAGGAGAGTTTGCCACTAAGACTTTGCTGAAGTTAAGAGATGCAAATTGCTGGTTTTACTAGTTAGCTCGTGTGCATGGACTGTCCAGGGTGTATCTTTACTTTTCTTTTATCAGAATCTTTATTTCTGTTTGTAATAAGAAATGAGTTATCAACCAGTAAATTCTACTTCGTTTAGATATTATATTACGTTTTTACAATTCAGGTAAGTGACCTAAAATGGGTTCTGACATCACAAAAGGACTGTTATAAACTCTCTTGGCTGCCATTGGTGATAATGTGCGGATGGACTTCACTGCAAGAGGAGCAACATGAAAAGCATTGATGCGATAGAGCCCCTAGACATGGCTGCATTAGGAAGGAGAGATAGGTACCTCCCAACCTTAGACTTCCTCTTCAGCAGAATAAACAGTACGCATCACCATGGTGAGCAGGTACATAACGCCCAATTCCCGGGAATTGGGACAAACGTGCCGGCTGTTGGGACAGCAGCACAGTTGGGCGATATGTCGTAGTCTAGCCAATAGAATTAAGGGCCGGTAAACCAAAGCTTATATTCATTTTATTTAAATATCCCTTTCTTAAAATCATCATAAAACTCATAGCAAATAATAACATTTAGCTCAGTAGCAACAATAATAATAATAATATTAACAATAATAATAATATATTAGAGGTGTTAGCTTTTGCAGGAGTCATTCAGCTCAGTAACAATAATAATATAATATTATCACAATTATTACACACAGTTCAGTAATAATAATATTGATAATATTAATGTAATGTATCAGTTATTACCTCTTCCAGCAGACACTCAGCTCAGTAACACAGATGCAGCACATCTGACCTATAACAGGAAATATAAACAGCAGGGGATTATGGGATTTGTAGTCATGTATCTGTAATCACTGACATTAGAAGAAGAGTTCATAGCTACAGCACTGGACCACGGCAAAATGTCACCGCTCTATGGTAGAACCTCAGTGTTTACGGGAAGGTGACAGAGAGATATTTCTGGGGGTCTGGTGTGTAGGAGATTTCCCCGTTTTATTTACCCAGAGAAATAATGGGAGACATATGTTGATAAGAACAGTGAGAGTCTGAGTTTCATCATTTTAGTCCTCTCTGGAGAAGATTCGGACCACAACAAAATGGCCGCCGCTGTCCTGTACTATGAGCAGTTACAGTTCGGTGATTGGTTGATACAACTATGGGAATAGTAACACTGACATGCAGGATCCTGCAGTGGTCATTATTGGATTAGCATAAGAGCTGGTTTAGTAATCTCACAGCTGTATTCTTATCTTACATTATAAATGAACACATTGATTAGGAGTAAATTTCTTTATTTAAGTACAGAATTTAAGAAGCTATTGCACCATGGTTCCTTTTAATGTTTTTTTTTATTATTATTAAAGATGCAATGGTAGATGTCAAATCTGTATACAGTTTAAGGGCTGCTTTAATTCACATTAAAGGTGAGTGCATCTCTTATGCCTGTGTATACTCATGGAGTTGGATACAGACAGGGGCATAGATATATTTTTTTAGGGTGGATGGGGAAGTTGGGGAATTTACCAACTCTCATTCCTCGAATTTCCAACTCAAAAGACGTCTGGCTAAACAACTGCAGGATATTGTGGAGAAAGGGTAAAATAAAAGGAATAAATGCCCACTGTCTTTATACAATGTGGGGTTTTTGTGTAGAAAATGATGGTGCAAACAGTGCTCCATTATAAGTATGAGACCTGGGGGTAAATGTATCAAGCTGAGAGTTTTCAGGCGGGTTTAAAAGTGGAGATGTTGCCTATAGCAACCAATCCGTTTCTAGCTATCATTTTGTAGAATGTACTAAATATATGATAGCTAGAATCTGACGGCTAGATTTACTAAGCTGCGGGTTTGAAAAAGTGGGGATGTTGCCTATAGCAACCAATCAGATTCTATTTTTCATTTATTTAGTACTTTCTACAAAATGACAGCTAGAATCTGATTGGTTGCTATAGGCAACATTCCCACTTTTTCAAACCCGCAGCTTAGTAAATCTAGCCCTGAGTGTTTTTTCAACCCCCCCGGAAAACTCTCAGCTTGATACATTTACCCCCTGATCTCTCCGAGAGGGTGAAAAAAAATCAACTGTTTTTTTTCAGAAACCTCCATCCTTCTTCTCTAATTTTAATAATCGCATTCTGCACAATTAAGTCTCATTTTTTTGCAACTCATCTGCAAAAATGTGTGCACCCATTTACCTACTCCGTTCTTGCTGAGGAATGCTCTGCTCGACAAGAGGATTTCCCTTTTTAGTTTTTGTCTATATTGACCTCCTGTGAGGCACGTGAGCTTCTGCAGAGAGGTGCAATGAAAAAGCTAAACACAAGCAAGCTCTAGTTACCCAATATCTCAGACAGGGTAGACTTGAAAGTCAGGGTAATGGTATAAAATCAGCTGTAATGGCAAATAGTTCACTATGTTAATTGTATGGACAGAAGTGTCTACTTCAATTCGGAACAAAAGAGAGCAGAGTAAAGCTTGATAAGAAGCTAACCAATCAATCTCAGGAGAATATAGCAAGTACTTAAGCTGGGTACACACTACAGAAAAGTAAACGATTAACGATATACCAACGACAGAATAAATTAAAAAAATCCCGATCAGCATACCGATTGACGTGTACACACTATACACGATCATCATCAGATCTCTGCTCTTCATCTGTCAAAATTATCGGCTGTAAGGTAGTCCATAAAAGGCAAGTGACAGCTCAGGTCTTAATTCATTGAGACATTCAGCCCGGCAATTGTATTGGGCAGCCTGTCTTGACACAGCACTGTGATAAGTGCAGAACTGTAAACTGGCCGTAAATTCTGTGTGACAGCTTTATCTCCGACAGCTGAAATTTAACCCCAGGAACGGACGGACGCTGCTCTAATCTCCTCATTCTGCACTAATCTTATCCGTTCCAGCCAGCACACAGAGGGTTAAGACTACATGTGCAGGGGGAGAGAGGGGGGGGGGGGGAGCAGCTCTTACCATGGATATCAGTCTCTTCTCTAAAGATAAAGAGCTGCAGACAGCTGACAGAGACCGTGGATCATGACAAGATCAGCAGCAGGCAGACTGAGACCTTTCACTCTGAGATACATTATTGGCCGATAGTCGGGTGAATTCATACACACTGCAGGATTGGAAGATGATTGGTCGGCAAAAGTTAAACAGTACGACCAACCAAACGACACGATGATCGGCACTTTGGGGCGACTTTAGATCATTGTGTAAGTATACACACTACACAATATCTGACCAAACAGTCGGATGTCGGCTGATTTGTCCAATTATTGGATGAAAAACCTGTAGTGTGTACCCAGCTTTATGTTTAATTATTTCAGGCAGTAGAGAACAATGAATGACTGGAATGATAGCTCCTTCTTGTGGGGAAGTTGTATATGTACAAAGGCTTATAGCAGAGTTTCAATAAGGTGAATAGTTAATCTTAGAGTTATATAAATGGAAAACAGGAGAAGTTCTGTGTTACACAGAGCACACATAGAAGCCAGCAGCAAATACAGAGCAGGTATGTGACTTGTGTGTTGGTAATCTCACCTAGGCATTAATACTGCCACAAGGAATGTATTTGACAAGTGGTACTTTCTGCCAGGTCACGGTGTTACCTCTCTGTGCTTTCTGGACCTCTCCCCATGTTCACTGAATTGTCCAGGACTTGATATAGCAGCTTACTGGGCAATAGTCAACAATGACCAAGCCAGGATCAAACACCTTGGTGTAACATGGTAGCAGAATCTTGAGTCAGTGTCTCAAGAAGTAACTAAAGGTAAGTGACTTAAGGACTGCATGTCCTGTGGTGTGGAGTACAGCTCTGCTGCGTCTCCTTAGTGAGCTGTGTCTCAGATGGTGGAGTGTTGCCAATGGAGTCTTGAGTCCTATTACAAGATTAGAACTAAAGCAGGAAGGCACCAGTAGAGAATATTTTTTATTTAAACCATATTTTATTAGCTATCTCAAGACATAGATTCAAGAGTCAAAACACTGTAATGTGCATAAAGTACATACCACTAACTTCAAATATTTAATGATAAACATCTTACAGGGAACGTTAATGACCAGGCAAATAGTATCTTAAAAAATTGAAAATAACCAATGACTAAATGAAGAATAAGAATACACAAATATCACATAGGATTTGGGTACAGCTAATATTTTACCTAGAATACGCCCTGAGATGAGATAAATACAGAGTCATGTCAAGATCTTGGTTGCAGGATAGAAAACAGAGAGTTATAGTTAATGGAGAACATTCACAGGAGGGAAAGGTCACCAGTGGAGTACCTCAAGGATCTGTAATTGGACCAGTGCTTTTTAATATCTTAATTGGAGACATTGCAAATGGTATTGAAAGGAAAGTATGCCTTTTTGCAGATGACACAAAGATATGCAACAGGGTATACCAGTGGTTCCCAAAATGTTGCCGTTCGCGGCACCCTTAGAGTCTCCATAATTTTTTCAAGGCACCCCTCCAAAATAATTACTGAGCAGTGCCATTTTATAAGTAATTGGGTCTAAAAAACGTAATAAGTATTTAAGTCAGGACAGAAATACTTATTTAGTTGTATGCAAAAATAATACCTATAAATCTAACGGAAAAGAATATTTTTATATATTTTTTTCAATTATATTTCTGTCAAAGAATAATTTACAGCTTACTGACACTGTGCCCCCTGCATCCACACACTCTGTGCCCCCTGCATCCACTCACTCTGTGCCCCGTGCATCCACTCACTCTGTGCCCTGTGCATCCACTCACTGTTCCCCCTGCATCCACTCACTCTGTGCCCCCTGCATCCACTCACTCTGTGCCCTCCTTCATCTACACACTCTGTGCCCCCTGCATCCACTCGCTCTGCCCCTCTGCATCCACTCACTCTGTGCCCCCTGCATCCACTCGCTATGCCCCCTTCTTCATTCTTTTGCCCTCGATTGCGGTTTTCTATTACCATTCCCCTCCGTTTCATAATTTACCATACTTAACCTTCTTCTGTCTTACCAATCCGACAGTGCCCAGCATCCTCCTCTCTCCTGCCGCTTGTCACTGAATGTCGGGTGTGATGACGTTAGCCCAACATTCAGTGAGAAGTGAGGAGGGAGGATGCTGGGTCCCAGGCGCTGCCGAATTGGTAAGTTTTGTTTTTTTTCTCCTCCTGGCCACGGCATCCCTGCATCAGCGCCGCGGCAGCCCTGGGAGCCGCGGCACACACTTTGGGAACCGCTGGGGTAAATACACCAGGATGGGTAAAACAACTGATGTCTAGGTAGACTAGAGGAATGGTCAAGAGAGTGGCAACTACAGTTTAATGCCAAAAAATGGAAAATCATGCACTTGGGTCTCAAAAACCCAAAGGCTAAATATAGTATTAATGGAAACTACTGAGGAGGAAACAGATCTAGGAGTCACTATTTCAGATGACTTATAGGTAGATAAGCAATGTAACAAATCATTGAGGAAGGCAAGTCAGATGCTTGGTTATATAGGAAGAGGAATCAGTAGCAGAAAGAAGTAATAATACCAGTGTATAGGTCATTGGTACGGCCTCATCTAGAATACTGTGTTCAGATCTGGAGGCCATATCTCCAGAAGGATATAAATACATTAGAGACTGTACAAAGAAGGGCAACTAAAATGGTGCTTGGCCTATAGCACAACACTTACCTGGAAAGACTAGAATAACTTAATATGTATAGTTTGGAGCAGAGAAGGGAAAGGGGGAACATGATAGAAACTTTCAAATATATCAAGGGTTTGAACAAGGTACACGAGAGAAACATTCTTCAAAGGAAGAGAAGTATTAGAACACGAGGACATGTACTGACACTGGGGGGGAAGTAGGTTCAGAGGAAATTTGAGGAAAAACTACTTAACAGAAAAGGTAGTGGATAAGTGGAATAGCCTCCCATCAGATGTGGTACAGGCTAATACAGTAGAGCAGTTTACACATGCTTGGAATAGACATAAGAATATCCTTATAAAGAATAAGGGATGAAATAAGGTTTAAGGTTACCATAGGTTAATTAAACAATGGACAGACTAGATGGACCAAGTGGTTCTTAGTTGCCGTCAAATTCTATGTTTCTAAGGTTAGGGAAATAATTTATGTTTAAAAAAAAATGTATTTTTTCGATAAAATACCTTTATTTTCAACATCCTTAAGTGTGAATTAACTGATGTCTACGAAGATGAGACTTCTGGGTAAAACATTTCCTACATTCAGAACATGAAAATGGCTTTTCACCTGTGTGAATTCTCTGATGTTTAACAAGAGATGATTTATTTATAAAACATTTTGGACATTCAGAACACCGAAATTGCTTTTCAACTGTGTGAACTCTCTGATGATCAAAGAGACTTGATTTCCAAGTAAAAGATTGTCCACACTCAGAACATTGAAATGGCTTCTCACCTGTGTGAATTATCTGATGTCGCATTAGATTTGACTTAATTGTAAAACATTTCCCACATTCAGAACATGAAAATACCGTCTGACCTGTTGTAAAACTCTGATCTTTAGAACGATCTAACTTCTGTGAAAAACATTTTCTATCTTCTGTATGTGTTAAAGTCTTTATACCTGTGTGAAGTTTTTGATGTTTGACAAGATTGGATTTCTGGGTAAAACATTTCCCACATTCAGAACAACAAAATGGCTTCTCACCTGTGTGAATTCTCAGATGATTAACAAGATCTGATTTCAGTGTAAAATGTTTACCACACTCAGAACATGAATATGGCTTTTCACCTATGTGAATTTGGTGATGTCTGATGAGATCTGATTTCTGCGTAAAACATTTCCCACATTCAGAACATAGAAATGGCTTGTGGCCTGTATGAAATCTCTGATGTGTAACAAGTTCTGCTTTCCTTGCAAAACATTTCCTGCACTCAGAACATGAAAACGGTTTCTCGCCTGTGTGAATTCTCATATGTTCAACAAGATTAGGTTTGTGTGTAAAACATTTCCCACACTCAGAACATGAAAATGGCTTCTCGCCTCTGTGAATTCTCTGATGAACATTAAGATTTGCTTTCTTTGTAAAACATCTCCCACACTCAGAACAGGGAAATATTTTATCACCTGTAGGAGCCGTATTATGTGTTACAATATCTGAGTTATTAGTAGAACATTCCCCATGATTAGATGACATATCTGCACCATGAGGTACTGGATGGTTATCTGGGGTAATGGGGTTTTCTTCTGGAGAATCTTGTGTGATGTCACCATCTGGAGATAACATGGCAGGCCCCACCAAGGTATTCCCGCTGCTAAGTTGATCTGCTGGATAAATACATGTAATTAAGAAGTTGAAGATATAATGTGGAGGAAATTGCAGTGACCAGAATTTATGAAGCAGCAATTTCCATACAAGAACTGTGTCAAATGCAATTTCTGATCACTTCATTACAATGGTATATGTATAGAAACAGAAAATGTTTATAAAGGAGTGGATTCCATATTTAATATATTAATATGTAAATATGACTCTATTCACAGTTACAGTGTTATTGTGCAGCTCAGTCCAGACCACATCTAAAGATAATCAGTGCTGAGTATCACATGCACAGATATTATTACAGTCAGTGCACACAGAAGATCAGGGACAATGTCCCACACGGCCTCTTCACATTGGTCAGTGACCGGATCACAGTCTGGGGTCTGAAGCCCCCTGTACTGAGGTGTATGAGAACCACCAGATAGTGTGTGGGGAGGAGACTGGACACACAATGATATGATGTGAGGAGGAGAACAGGTGTCAGATAGGGACTGATGGCCGAGGACAACCCCAATTCCTCATTAATCTGTACTGACAGAGGAGGGTGTAGAATAAGAGATTGTTTTAGTGACTGAACAATGAAAATATGTGACTCTGTATTATTACTGACCTGTGCCGATATCTGTAGGGATTTCCTCCTCCTTACACTGCTGATGACCTCTCACATACGTCTCTTCTGTTCCCTCTCGCTCTTCTACTTTAATATCTATCAGGTCTTCACTCTAAATACCAACAACGAAATAAAAATATTGCATCTGATTTAATTATTGCAATAAAAAGAAGAAGTCCCATAACATAGCTCCCTCAGAGCTCCTATAGTGGAATATGGTAGATTCTTAATTTCATTTACCTGATAATCCTGTGGAATATTTTGATTTTCCTCTCTAGAATCCCGGCAATAAAAAGAACGGGGACATCTCTCTGGGGTATTTCTGTTACTGAATCCACCTGTAGGAAACACACAGTGACTGAATATGTTGTTTTTATGTGGTTATAATGTTATTTGTATATGTAGCCCTCAAAACTGTGCTCTTCTTTACAATACATGAAAGTCTCCTCTTACCCAGTGATGTGAGGGGCTGGTGATTCTCCATCATCACGTCCTTGTACAGACCCTTGTTTCCTTCTATATACTCCCACTCTTCCATGGAGAAATAGACAGTGACATCCTGACACCTTATAGGAACCTGACACACACAATGATACAGTCATCACCCAGACACATCCCCTGGTGTTACTGTATAATGTCCCATTCCCAGCAGTCACCTCTCCAGTCAGCAGCTGAATGATCTTGTTGGTAAGTTCTAGAATCCTCTGGTCATTGTTTCTCTCATGTATCAGTGGATGAGGTGGAGGCTCCGTGATGGGGCTCTGGGTCCTGCTCAGTCCTTCCGATACACAGGGACTGTTGCTGGGTGTCACATGCTCACCAGAATTCTTCTTTACTACGGTGTAATCCTGTGTAGTGAGAGAGACCCTAATATCACTATGAAAAGTAATAATGACATTACCAGAATCCCTCACCTCTCCAATATTGTCCCTGTTTTATGAATAGAGATAAGAATGATGTCACTGTAAAAGTCCCGGAATTCCTCACCTCTACAGTTAATTTTATTAATGGAGATACAAGTGATTTTACTGTGACACTCCCAGAATCCCTCACCTCTCCAATCAGCAGGTAGATTGTCTCCAGGGTGAGATTTAATATCCTCTCAATCATCTCTTTCCTGTCCTTGTACATCCTCAGTCGATCAGTCGAAGAGTGAACTCTGGATCTTATAGAGAAGGGTGATCATGAGGAGACGTCAGAAGTTAAGATCCTGTAATGCAGTAGAATGTAAACAACAAAATTATATTTTGTAAATAAATGTTATCAGTGCCAAAATGAAATAACCCGATCACTGACTATATTGCACATAATGTGAAATAATGCCACTAAAACTGCTAGTTCTGTTTCTTGTCCAATTCCAACCCTCTCTCCCTGTCTCGCCCCTCACTGAAAATCATACACACCCTTGCAGTCCAGCAACCCCATAAACATCATCCACATTTCTCCTCTTCCTTCTCTTCCTCTATCCTGTGGTCTCTGGAATGCCAGGTCAGTCTGTAAGAAATTGGCCTCTATCCATGTTCTCTTTATCTCTAGAGCCTTCAAACTGCTTCCCATCAGTGAAACCTGGCTATCCCCTGACAACACTACCTCTCCTGCTGCTCTCTCTTTTGGGGGCTTGTCCTTCTCCAACACACCCAGACCTTGGGTCTGGCAAGGTGGTGGCATTGGTATACATCAGGGGTGTCCAACCTTTTAGCTTCTCTGGGCCACATTGGAAGACGACGAGTTGGTTTGGGCCGCAGATAAAATACACTAACACTAACGATAGCTGATCATCGAAAAAACCATAGAAAACAGTTAACATATTAAACTTACTTGGAAATGAAGTTAGTAAGAGTTGGAAAACCTGTTGCAGAATCATGATTAAAGCAGTAGTCCCATTACCAGCTACAATTTAACTTACCTGCATCTGCCCCTTAGTGGGGTTCGGGGAATTAAATGCCCAAAACTTTTTTTTCCTCTGTTTCTGCACCCATGAATCATTTTTTTTATTGGCCAGTTTGAAATGGTCACCGACATAGGTAGCATCAGGAGGACTAATAGAAATCTACAGAGATTTAAAGATAGGGTGGCGGGAAAAATGGCTCATGGAGCAGCCTCCGATGAGGGTAACAGTGGGTGATATTTTCACCCTACTCAGCACTGCACATTTAAAATGGTTTAAAATATTAAAAATACAATTATCTCTTAATATTTATATTAGATACATACAGAGAACACAGCTAGTTCATAATTGCATGGTGCAGAAAGTCCAAATTCAGAGTAACAACAATAAGATACTGGATAATCTTTCACTGCTGCTGATAGTTCGCGCGGGTGACTCCTCCGTGCGGCGCTAGGCAATGGATGTCGGGTGTGATGACGTCACACCCGACATTCACTGCGAGCGCCACACGGAGGAGGGGATCAGGGAGGGAGCCGGAGAGCCAGCTGACGTGACCGCAAGGTAAGTATTTTTTTTTTATTTTTTTTTTCAGCGCTGCCCCCTTGCCACAACCAAAACTCCTGCTGGGCCACATTTACAGGCATGCTGGGCCGCGGGTTGGACAACCATGGTATACATCTTTTCCCCTGCTGCATTTCTCGGGTCCTTACCGCCGAACCTTCCCTCTCCTCTCCTCCTTTGAGGTACACACCATCCGCCTCTTCCGTGTTGCAGTTATCTACCGTCCTCCTGGACCCGTCTCTCAATTGCTTGATCACTTTGCCACCTAACTCCCCTCACTTTCTCTCATCTGACCTTTCCTCCCTCATCTTGGGGGACTTTAATATTTCCATAGACAATCCCTCAGACCCTGCTGCTTCCAAACTGCTTGGTCTACCTCACTTGGTCTCTCTCAATGGACCTCCTCTCCCTCCCACCGCAGTACCCACTCCCTTGATCTGGTCTTCTCACACCTCGGTACTGTCTCCGATCTCAACGATTTACCTTTCCCTCGGTCAGACAACCATCTACTCTCTTTTAGCATCTTTCCATCCCTCTCACCTTTCCTGACCCCTAAATTGATCATACCATGTTCTCCTCCCTGGTCTCACTCCTCTCCCCCATCACCATTCTTTCTTGTAACAACGAGGGCGTCTCCTTCCATTATCACACCCTTGCCACTGCTCTCGATTTTGTCGCCCCGGCAATCACCATCAAGCTTCGTCGTTCCCCGCGTCACTCCAAACTTATCCGCTATCTTCAAAAATGCTCCTGTAGTGCAGAACGGCTCTGGAGAAAGTCACACACTCATGCTGACTTCCTTCACTTCAAATCCATACTTGCCTCTCACAGTTCTGTCCTATCACTCTCAAAACAATCCTTCTTTAAGGCTCTTATTGTCACCCAATCCTGCAATCCCGTTGCCTTTTTTCCACCATCTGCCAACTTCCTCCTCTTCTCTCCCCCACTCCTTTCATCGCTCTCTGCTATCGACTTTGCTACCCACTTCACCTCCAAAATTGAGTCAAATGTCATGACATCTCCTCCCATTAGTCCCTTCTTGCAATTCCCTCTCCCTATCTATTTTGCCCTCCTTCCAACCTCCCCTGTGGACCCTATCTCCATCCCGTACTCCCTACTTCGTAACCAACCCCCTTTTATTTCTTCACTCTGGTATCTGCAGATGAAGTTCACACCCTTCTCCGCTCCTAACACCCCTCTACTGCTCACATGACCTCATCCCCTCCCACCTCCTCTGCTCCCTCTCTCTTGAGTCCTGCTTCCACCTTCTCAACCTATCCCTCTCCTCTGAAACCTTCCCCTCATCCTTTAAACATGCTCTCATCTCCCCTATGCTCCTTTTCTCTACACATGACTCCATGCCCCCCCCCCCCCCCCCTTACTTGTCAGAGTTCCCCAAGGTTCAATTCTTGGCCCCCTGCTCTTCTCTCTCTACACCTCCACTCTTGGTGACCTCATCCACTCCTTTGGCCTTCAGTACCACCTCTATGCTGATGATACCCAAATCTGTCTTTCATCCCCTGACCTCTCCCTTCCCTTATGTCTTGTACCTCCTGCTGCCTCTTAGCCATGCCATCTTGGATGTCCCGGTGCTTTCTTAAACGCAATATTTCCAAGACTGAACTAATCATCTTCCTTCCTGCCGGGGTTCTCTCACTTCCCCCTCTCTCTTTCTGTTAATAAGAAAAAAAAATACATACTTGACTCCTCCCTCTCCTTCAAAACTCACATTCTGTCCCTCTCAAAATCCTGCTACTTCCACGTTCGAAATATACTCAAGATATAGTCCTTTCTCACCACGGAAGCCACCAAAACTCTTATTTACTAACCTTGAATTATTGTAACCTCCTTCTCTTTGGCCTTCCTGACTCTCACCTTGCTCCTCTTAAATCTATCCTCAATGCTGCTGCCAACCTTATTTTTGTCTTCCTCCCCTCTCTCTCTGCCAGTCACTACACTGGCTCCCCGTGGCCTACAGAATTAAATTTAAACTCCTCACCTTCAAAGCTCTCTATTAATCACCCCCCCCCCTACATCTCCAACCTCATCTGTACCTACCGGACAGCTATGGAACAATCTCCCACCACCCCATCAGGTGAGCCTCTACTCTCAAAGGCTTCCAGCGTGCCCTTAAGTCTCATTTCTTTATTCAAGCCTATTAACTTTCCTCCTAACTGTTTTCTCGACTTTCACCCCCAATGCTCCAATTGATACCACGTTATTTGTGTCTCCCCCTTTCCTTTAGAATGTAAGATCTCACAAGCAGGTCCCTCCTTTTGTTTTCTTTCTACTATTCCATCACCCTCTGTAGCTCTTGTCCTGTTGCCCTAGCCCTGTTTTCTTAAGCTCAGGCCTAATTCACGCTGGTCACTTCCATCACTCTCACTGACTGTCCTGTAAATAATTTTATCTGCATTAACATTTTCTCTGTATATTTGTTTACTTATAATGTCTGGTCTTTGTATTTTGTTCTTCATGTAAAGGGTTATGGATCACTGCCATCTGTGTATGTCATGTATGGCGCTGCAGACCTTTTGTGGCGCCTTATATATAAAAGATAATAATAATAATAATAATAATAATAAAAGTTTTATGAAATGACCATGTCCCATCATATTTGGTGGTCATGCCCCAAGGTGGTGAGATTCTGGCAAAATGTTCACAATCTAATTCATAGAGTCATCTCTCTACAAATGCCGCTGTGAACATATTACAAGCATAATTAATGATCGATCCCCATCAAGTTTCGAAATATCTGGCAACCTTGGCTTACCACCTGCGGGGTAGACCAACCAAGAACCACTTAGAGCTGAAACTTACGCTCCGGAATTAGTTTCAAGGTATATACTGGATACTTAATATTTACCGAGATTCCATGTCAGGCTTTTTACCTATTCCTCTTTGTCCCTTGATAACTCCTCTTTTCCTTCTTTACCCCTACTCCTGTCCCTTTCCTCTTTCTTTTTAAGATTCCCTCCCTCCCCTCCTGCTTGATCCTCTCTTATGTTTCACTCTTCCTCCACCCTTAACTCTGTCGATGTTACAATGGATATACTTATGTGTGATCATAAGACACCCTTATTAGGCTAATTGGGGTGTTTGGAATGAACGTTTTTTGATTAAAAGAGGGGCATGAACATCAGATGCTTTTACATATAATACATAAAATTCTGCGCTTAGACCTATATGTATGAAATAATTAGTGGGTGGAGGAGGGTTGCGAACTTTATATCAATTATACGGTACAATCATAAATATGACAACGATAAACATGAAATAAAAATGAAATAAAAACATGTGGTACAGCAAAAAAGTCAATAATGGGCTGGAGTGAAATTTGCCCAATATCTAAATCCGATGATAAGTAAAAGTCCGTTTCCGGAAAGCTTTACTGATCATGGGGAAGAGTGATGGTGAGGACTGCCATTCAGACACATGAAAGAAGCTGGTATTCACGGTGTGTGGTAGCGGCGTGCGTTCCAGGACGGAAGTGTTCTCTGATAGTCCAACGCGTTTCGTCAGTTTGTCTGTAGTTTGTGTATGTCCGGAGGTATAGCTGATTAAATAGTGCTCTTGAATGATCAGGATCAGTACAGCTTTCCGGAAACGGACTTTCACTTATCATCAGATTTCCGTGGATGTACACATTCCCTGGACTCATCCAAGTGCAAGTATAGACTCTGACCCATATGGTTTAAACTTCTTAACCGAGTTGTCGCTGGATGCGACCTAACTTATGAACATTTGCATTCAATTCCTTGCCTTAGTACCGATATTGGGCAAATTTTACTCCAGCCCATTATTGACTTTTTTGCTGTACCACATGTTTTTATTTAATTTTTGTTGTCATATTTATGATTGTACCGTATAATTGATATAAAGTTTGCAACCCTCCCCCACCCACTAATTATTTCATACATATAGGTCTAAGCGCAGAATTTTATGTATTATATGTATATTTGTTCAGGTTGGACTTCCCTGTAAATTCAGCTGCTATACCTATAGCCATTTCCTGTTAGTGCGCTCCTTTTTTTTCCTTTCTATATCAGATGCTTTTAGTCAAGAATGTTCTTCTGGGCCATAGCCCCTACAAATACACAAAACAAAAAAGTTGTCCATGGGAAACTTTGGAGACCACTGACAATGATTGATGTAAGTTACTATACACAGAAAAATATTAATAACCAGAGGTCATTGCTGCTCGTTCGGCTATTCGTAGCTGTGTTGTGTGCTGCACTGTTATGTCTATATTGTATTGTAATGTACTGTTCTGTTGTATTGTATGGTAATATAACTGTTGCTGTATGCCTTCTGCACAGTGCTGCGGGCACTTGTGGTGCTTTATAAATAATATATAATAATAATAAGCATTGAAATCTGTAGTGTACAGTTGTCACATCTTAGTATATTATTATTATTGAATGGTGAGTTTTCTTAAATAATGAATAATTCTGATATTATTATTATAAATAATATCAGAATTATTAACTCCATCAGAAGACACTCGGCTGAGTAATAATAATGATGATATCAGTGTTATTACCTCTTCCAGCAGACACTCAGCTCAGTAATAATAATAATAATAATAATAATAATAATAATAATATCAGAGTTATCACCTCTTCCAGCAGACACTCAGCTCAGTAATAATAATAATAATAATATCAGAGTTATTACCTCTTCCAGCAGACAATTAGCTCAGTAATAATAATAATAATAATAATAATAATATCAGAGTTATCACCTCTTCCAGCAGACACTCAGCTCAGTAACACAGATCCTGCACATGACCTAGAACAGGAAATAGAGAGCATCACGCTGTGTATTATGGGAGTTGTAGTCATGTACCTGTTTTTAAGAGAACAGATCATAGACTTACAATAAACCACAACAAAATGGCCGCCGCTCCAGTATCTGACCCCTGTGCTGGTATGTAGGAGACAGAGATTGTACAGTAGTTCTGGTGTATATAAGTTTTATACGTTGTATTTACCCAGAGAAATAAAGGGATGAAGATGGGGACAGGACAGTGAATGTCTGAGAGTTATTTCCATGTCCTCTCGGAAGAAGATGTGGTCTACAGGAAAATGGCCGCCGCTCAAATGTCTAATCCTCGTGTTTACATGAAGGTGACAGAGAGGTAGTGCTGGAGTTCTGGTGTACAGAGGATTTACATATATATTTACCCAGAGAAATAAATGTTGTCGACTATTTCATTTTCATATCTTTGAAGAAGTGGCTACAGTAAAATGGCTGCTTTTCTTTTACACTAAGAACTGTACTTGTCTATTTAATATTCATCTTTCTTCAATATATCATGTTTATTTATCTACCTATCTCATGTCTATATAACTAATTATATGTCTATTTAATTATCTATATGTTTGATGTAATATATCTGATGATCTATCTCCATGCTTGCCAACTAGTAAAATCATCACATGTGGTTGTGGCCAAAATGATGCAATTTGAGGCGAGCACTCACCCTGCCCTCTACACCAGGAAGTCACTCAGGAGAAAGGCTGCTGTCATATCTACTATCCCATATACATCTATCTATCTATGTATCCGTCTATCTCATACTTGGCAACTTTTAAAAGTTGCCCTCGGGAGATCTCAGAATAGAGGTATCTATCTAGAACGATCTATCTGTCCCATATTTATCTATCTCATAACTACCTATCACATTTTCTAGCTATCCAATTTCTATCTATCTCATAGTTGTCTACTCTCCCAGAATTTCCTCCCAGAAAAGTAGGCATCCTCCATGAATGTGGTGGAGGGAGGGCTTAATTACGCAATTTCTGCATATCATAGCAGGGGGGCACACCTGGAGGAGAGGGAGTGCACTGTCCTTTACAGGTGCTGGGCTTAAAGTCCTGTCCAAGTGGGTCGCTTCCTGGCGTGGTGCCGTGTCTGGCTAGTTCTGGGGAATGTGGGTCGCTTCCTGGCGTGGTGCTGTGTCTGGCTAGTTCTGGACAGTAGGTCCCTTCCTGGCCTGTGCTGTGTCTGGCTAGTTCTGGAGAATGTGGGTCGCTTCCTGGCGTGGTTCTGTGTCTGGCTATTTCTGGACAGTGGGTCCCTTCCTGGCGTGTGCTGTGTCTGGCTAGTTCTGGACAGTGGGTCACTTCCTGTCGTGTGCTGTGTCTGGCTAGTTCTGGGGAATGTGGGTCGCTTCCTGGTGTGTGCTGTGTCTGGCTAATTCTGGACAGTGGGTCGCTTCCTGGCGTGTGCTGTGTCTGGCTAATTCTGGACAGTGGGTCGCTTCCTGGTGTGTGCTGTGTCTGGCTAGTTCTGGACAGTGGGTCGCTTCCTGGCGTGTGCTGTGTCTGGCTAGTTCTGGGCAGTTGGTCGCTTCCTGGCGTGTGCTGTGTCTGGCTAGTTCTGGACAGTGGGTCGCTTCCTGGTGTGGTGCTGTGTCTGGCTAGTCCTGGACAGTGGGTCACTTCCTGGCGTGGTGCTGTGTCTGGCTAGTCCTGGACAGTGGGTCGCTTCCTGGTGTGGTGCTGTGTCTGGCTAGTTCTGGGCAGTTGGTCGCTTCCTGGCGTGGTGCTGCGTCTGGCTAGTTCTGGACAGTGGGTCGCTTCCTGGTGTGTGCTGTGTCTGGCTAGTTCTGGACAGTGGGTCGCTTCCTGGTGTGTGCTATGTCTGGCTAGTTCTGGACAGTGGGTCGCTTCCTGGTGTGTGCTATGTCTGGCTAGTTCTGGACAGTGGGTCGCTTCCTGGTGTGGTGCTGTGTCTGGCTAGTCCTGGACAGTGGGTCACTTCCTGGCGTGTGCTGTGTCTGGCTAGTTCTGGGCAGTTGGTCGCTTCCTGGCGTGTGCTGTGTCTGGCTAGTTCTGGACAGTGGGTCGCTTCCTGGTGTGGTGCTGTGTTTGGCTAGTTCTGGACAGTGGGTCGCTTCCTGGCATGGTGCTGTGTCTGGCTAGTTCTGGACAGTGGGTCGCTTCCTGGCGTGGTGCTGTGTCTGGCTAGTTCTGGACAGTGGGTTGCTTCCTGGTGTGGTGCTGTGTTTGGCTAGTTCTGGACAGTGGGTCGCTTCCTGGCGTGGTGCTGTGTCTGGCTAGTTCTGGACAGTGGGTCGCTTCCTGGCGTGGTGCTGTGTTTGGCTAGTTCTGGACAGTGGGTCGCTTCCTGGTGTGGTGCTGTGTCTGGCTAGTTCTGGACAGTGGGTCGCTTCCTGGCGTGGTGCTGTGTTTGGCTAGTTCTGGACAGCCCATCCACCTTGCCATGGTTCTTTCCCTTTTTGTGGGTGATAATCTTATAACACCAGGATCCAATATAATAATCTGCCTTTGTCTCATGATGTCCTGTGTAATCAAATGAGGGGGTAATTATCTGTGGCCGCTCCCATACAGGTAAGGCTATAGTTTCTTAAGGGCCCACACTATCAACAGACATTACCTTTATCACCCCCCAGTCTACCATCTAGTATCTCAGTACAACTCCTAACCATGGCAGTATCAGTTTAGAGCTCACTGTCTGGAATGTTTTAAACCAATGGTCTTATTTTGTACATCTGTCAGTGAAGTAAAAGCAAACTTGCACCTCTGTATCATCACCATACTGTGCTTGCTCTTTATCCCATCCGGTTGGCCTGGTGTTTGGCCAGGTACCTGTATTGAGGTACAAATTTATGATAGTACCCTGATGTCCCTAGAAAGGCAGATAACCTGTTTTAGTGATGCTTAAATGATACTGTGATAAGATGGACCGCCTATACCACCTGTTTGCTGTTGCTTGGAACCGGCTTTGGCTTACTTTGCCACCGTTCCCTTACGTTATCCCAAATGCGCCCTCTTCCCGCAGTAGGAGGGGCTTACGATGCTGCCACCACTGAACTCAAACAGTTACATTTTTATACAGTTCTGACATAACTTCTGGCAGGGGGTAAACCAGCCCCTTGGACCTAGCTGGCTCCAACCCGTCTAGAATATTCCCTCAGATCTCAGGATGTAATCTAGTTTTGCATCTAAACAATTTAACTTTCACATCACCCTGATTTCTTCAGATGTTCTGTTTCCATTGTTTAGATTTCCTGTCTGTCTAAAATGACCTGCATTCAGGTAACGGCCCCCTGTTGTGCATTCAAGTGTTGGTCGCTCACATTGAATAGACTTAATTAGCCTTGATGAGGACATCCTCTAGACTACACAACAGACTTACAAATGCTTATCGGAAATTAAACATATACCTCAGACATGAATACATTTCGTCTAGCAAGATTACAAGCAAAAGTAAATCCCTTTCCTGGCCAAAACATTTCCTACTAAAAAAGTGCAATACAATATGAAACATAAGTACATTGGCAATTATATACATAAGCGCCCTGCGCTATTTCCTTTAAATAAATTTATACCATAAGTTATTTATACGTGATCCAGTCACAGATACCTAAGGGAAAGAACTATCCCTAGGACTAATTTTGGATGAGTTCCCTCTGCTGTGTCTCAGTGGTAACCTGGCCTAACTGGACCCTTTAGTAGGGACGAGGGGCTGGGAACCAGTATATGGAAGGAATTTTAGTTCACACCGAGATTGATGAAAAATAAAGCAGGTTTATTTTAACCTTCAGAAGTTCACAGTAACTAACATCAATCTGGTAAATAAGAACAGTGCACAGTAACATATAATAGTTTACTATTACAACTCCTCGGGCTTGAACTTAAAAGTGTGTAGAAGAGCAGTCCAGGGGGCAAATGTATCAAGGTAAAACTTTCCCAGCGGGTTTGAAAAGTGGAGATGTTGCCTATAGCAACCAATCAGATTCTAGCTATCATTGTGTAGAATGTACTACATAAATGATAGCTGGAATCTGATTGGTTTTTCCAGCCAGCCGGAAAACTCTCAGCTTGATACATTAACCCCCAGAAGTCTAATACTCCCACAGGTGTTCACACATCACAGTGGTCATATGTTGCAGATTATGATTCTATGCTCAAGGATCAACATGCAGGGAATGATTGTGAGAAAGACTTTTAATAACACCACTACAAAGAAACTCACAACGTGAAGGATTAACATATAATGAAGTAAAGAGAGTACTCAGCCACAGAACAGAGACTACACAGCGACAACGTAAGATTCAGCGCCACCTACAGTCCCACTAGTATAGTCATTCAAGTAATACTTAGCCTGAAGCTGTTGTTATACTCCAACACATATCACCTGCAACACTGCCAATAGGAGGCACCATCAAGTCCTAGAATCCCCCCACATATGGTCAGCCCACTTCAGTTTCCTAGATTCAGTAGGAATGTAGTGCCTGCATGCTTACAGGATGGGTCAACTCATTTGGGGACCGGGGGTGTTGGCCTGCCATTGGTTAAGTCACTTGGAGATGGGCTGGACAGGGCATGATGAAGGTATCCCTCTTACTGGCTTGACTTATACAGTTGAAAAACAGGTTAACTTTTTTACTTTTTAATATTTAATATATACGCTTAATATATAACATCCATTACTTATCGTGTTCAGGCAGAAAGCGTTTAATTCTAAAACAAAGAATTACCAACAAAGTGGATGCAATTATCCTTATTTTATTTCTCTTTCCCATAATACCTTGCAGGATAATAGCAATATACATATATATATATATATATATATATATATACACACACATATTTATATATTTTTGCCAACCCTCCCTTTCATATTTTGCCTGGTCTGGGAACACTTTTTACCTTGCTCCAGGTCAATTTTTGCCTTTACCTTGTTACTGTCCCTGGTATTTACCTCAATTTGCCTTGCATATGGCTAGCCACACCACCCCCGCCCCTTCCTCCTAAAAGTTCTCTCAAAATTATCAAGGACACAGGCCAGTGCAAGGTTCATCATTGCAGTTACAGGTGCCGTTGCAGAACGTTACAACGTTATCTTAGTACTGTCCTAACGCAACCAGTCAGTGGAGTACAGTAGAGGATCCTAACCAGCTGCAGGGGCAAACGCAGGATTTGTAGGGTTTCCACACCACGCCACCAGTGGGCGTGACTAGCATGCATGGGGGCGTGGCTAGAATTTTAGACAGTGCTTGACTGCTTTCCAACTCTTCCTATCCCCATTATATACATGAGCAATGCTGTGTGCACTACGGTTAGGTGCACGCAACTCTCCCTTTTTGAGCAGAGCCGTGTGAAGCGGGACATACCTGACAACTGTCCCTACAGTCAGGACAATGTCCTGACTGAGTGGGTCAGAACAGTTGCTACTTTTACCTTCACCCCACAAATAAATTTAAAGCTCCCACACGAAATAAGCCCGGCTCGATGCTAGCAAAGGCCCTTAGATCACAAAGAGCCAAATCCTTCAATGCGGTGATTAAAAATGATAAAGGTTTGGACTGCCAGCTTACATCAGACATAGCATCCTCATTCCACTCCTACTATTCACGCCTCTATAACATTTCAGAGAAAGCCCCTTGTTCTGATTTTTCAGACAAGTCCCCTCAGATATTGGCCTATCTTTAAGAGGTCGGGTTTCCCACTCTCTAAATCCACCCCTTCAAGTAAAAGCCCAGGCTCGGATGGATTTTCAATCTCCTATTATAAAACTTTTAAACAGAAACGTATCCCCCTGCTGGTGTCAGCCTTCAATGTGGTCTCGTTTTCCTCACAATCTTTGGAGGCCCATATCACTGTGATACCGAAACAGGGCAAAGACCCATCCCAGTGCTCAAGCTACCGCCCGATTTCCTTACTTAATGTCGATATTAAGCTTTATGCAAAACTTATTGCCAATCGACTGAAGACTCTTCTTCCGGATCCGATACACACTGACCAGGTTGGATTTGTTCCCGGTCGTGAAGCCAAGGACAATACGACTAAGGTCATTGATTTGATTCACGCGGCTTTGTCCTCTAACACTCCAGCCTTGCTTTTATCCACAATTGCGGAGAAAGCATTTGATCGTATTGATTGGCCATTCCTACGGTGTATGCTTGCACACTTGGGTCTGGGTCCTCTGGCGCTTCACAGAATTTTGGTTCTTTACTGCTCGCCTTCAGCTCGCATTAAAATTAACGGGTCAGTCCATTTAAATCATGGGTCCAAATGGGGGTCACACGTGTCGGCCAGCTGTTTGACTCTACAGGTGTGTCATCTTTTGCAGTATTTCAATCTCAATGGGAGCTACCGAACTCAGAAATCTGGAGATTTCTCCAAATTAAACATTTTTGGACTTCAGGTCTTCCCCGCAAGGATGTATCCAGGGATCTTACGACATTTGAATCACTGTGTCAAGCCTCCAAATGCTCTCCTCACCTTCTATCTGTTATTTACACTCACCTTATTGAAAATGTATTTAACTTCCTACCCAGTTTACTAGAGAGTGGGAAAGAGACCTGGGGGATCTGATCCAATCAGCTGACTGGAAGAACATGTTTGAATCCACACATGCATGTTCCACTAGTGTAGCAATTTGGGAAACACACTATAATGTTATTTTGAGATGAAGCAGATGTGTGACCCAGTTGGCTAAAATGTTCCCAGGATTTTTTAATGTTTGTTGGAGATGTCAGGAAGCCCCGGGCACTCCCCTTCATATCTGGTGGGACTGTTGTGTGCTTAGACCCTTTTGTAATCAGGTCATAGCAGTCTCTTCGGGTATATACTGGGAGACGAAGTCCCTGATAACCCTGCCTTTGCGTTATTAAACAAAACCAATTCACCAATCTCTAGCTTAAAAAAATTGTTTGTGAAATATCTCATCTCAGCTGCCAAAGCAGTAATCCCGATCCACTGGAGGTCTTCTACACCCCCATCTACATGAGAGTGGCTTTTGAGATCAGACTTCTTTAGATCAATGGATGAGCTGACATTCTCTGCAACTGATAAGTTTGCAGAATACTACGCCTTATGGTGTAGGTGGTTTGAATTCCAAGAGTCCGGGAAACTACTATCGTTGATGAGTCAAATACCCACCCCTTTTGCAGACAGCGCTCCACCCTGACATTTTTAATGGAACCCCCCCCACCTCTCTTCTTATCAATCTTCTTTACCTCCCTTACTGGCGTAGCTCGGGTGGACTCGCCGGGCTCCCTCTCCCTCTTCTTTTCGGGGATAACCCCCTATTGCTATTTGTTTTTTTTATCTCTTTTTTTTGTCTTCTATAGTAAAAATGTATCTCTGATATGTTTTGTAGAAATACTTACGCATTCAGGTGATTTCTTATGAAAATATGCTTAACTGTTTACCTAACCATATAACTGATTTAAGAAATATTACACTACGCTCAACCTACTATGAAATTAATATTTCACACCCCATCCACATCAAATAAAATAACCCTCCCTTCACCTACATTAAAATCCCTTTTCCACCCTCCCCCACACATATATTAAAAGTCCCTCCAAGCCTATGTTTACAAAGGAACTATTGTACTTATACATTAATTCTCCCCACTTAAATTAAAAGCACGAGACACCCCTCCCCCCAACACACACACACACACACACACACTTACCCTCTTCACCTAGTGCTGTGTCTTGTGTCCTCCTGCTGCACACACAAGACACACAGCAGTGGGAGAGAGAGGGGCCGGGACACACAGCAGAGGAGAGAGGGGTGGGGGACACAGCAGAGGAGAGAGAGGCGGGGACACACAGCAGAGGAGAGAGGAGCGGGGGACACAGCAGAGGAGAGAGGGACGGGGACACACTGCAGAGGAGAGAGGGGGGGGACACACAGCAGAGGAGAGAGGGGCGGGGACACACAGCAGAGGAGAGAGGGATGGGGGACACACAGCAGAGGAGAGGGGTGGGGGACACAGCAGAGGAGAGAGGGGCGGGGACACACAGCAGAGGAGAGAGGGGCGGGGACACACAGCAGAGGAGAGAGGGGTGGGGGACACAGCAGAGGAGAGAGGGGCGGGGGACACAGCAGAGGAGAGAGGATCGGGGACACACAGCAGAGGAGAGAGGGGGGACATACAGAAGAGAAGAGAGAGACGGGGGACACAGCAGAGGAAAGAGGGGCGGGGGACACATAGCAGAGGAGAGAGGGGTGGGGACACAGTAGATGAGAGAGGGGTGGGGACACAGTAGATGAGAGAGAGGCGGGGACACACAGCAGGGGAGAGGAGGAGCAGGGGACACAGCAGAGGAGAGAGGAGTGGGGGACACAGCAGAGGAGAGAGGGGTGGGGACACACAGCAGAGTAGAGGAGGAGCGGGGGACACAGCAGAGGAGAGAGGAGCGGGGGACACAGCAGAGGAGAGAGGGGTGGGGACACAGCAGGGGAGAGAGGGGCGGGGGGCACAGCAGAGGAGAGAGGGGCGGGGGACACACAGTAGGGGAGAGAGGGGTGGGGACACACAGCAGAGTAGAGGAGGAGCGGGGGACACAGCAGAGGAGAGAGGAGTGGGGGACACAGCAGAGGAGAGAGGGGTGGGGACACACAGCAGAGTAGAGGAGGAGCGGGGGACACAGCAGAGGAGCGGGGGACACAGCAGAGGAGAGAGGGGCGGGGGACACAGCAGAGGAAAGAGGGGTGGGGGACACAGCAGAGGAGAGAGTGGCGGGGACATACAGCAGGGGAAAGAGGGGTGGAGAGATACACAGCAGTGGGAGAGAAGGCTGTGAACAGTGCAGACAAAAACAATGTGCACGCAAGCTGCAAAGTGGCTGATCCCGGGGGCAGGATTCAACCATCTTAAGCATACAGTGCCCCAGGCTGGGAGGCGGGTTCCAGGCACTAGGAAACCCCCCTTGGTTTGCCTATACCAGGCTAATTTGGGTGAGTATCAACCCTTGGTTGGGGTAGACCAGTCAGGGGCAGATGAGGAACTTTCAAGTGATAGCGAGGATTTGTCTGGTTTGGGGGATCGCCCAAGTACACCAATCAAGCGCCTTGAATAACCTCTAAAGCAAAAGGGCAGCAAGTGGGAATAACGAGAGGCTGAGTGATCGTCCTGGTGACGCAAGATGGTGCAATGTGCAAACTCGGCCATTTTTCGGGGCCTGCGTGGTAAAGTGCCAAGATTAGGAGAGAGAAGTTTGTGGTCATGTTCAACATAATGGAAGAGGCTGTCACTCACCGGACTGTGAGTGCCATTTCTCCTGTATTCAGGAACCGTGGCCGTCCGCCATCCTGAGGGTCTGCGCATGTGCAGCACTTATCAAACCTTCAGTACCTGTTGCTTTTAATTGATTGGATGATCAGGCAACCCTCCCTATTTAAACCACCTGTGATCATTACCTGGTTGCCTGATCTTGGAGTCTCATTCCCCATGAGCCTCTGAAGGTGTTCCTGTGTTCCTCGTGTATTCAGCTCCTGCTGATTCCTGAGTACTGCTATTGTGGTTTCCAGTCCACTTCAACTCTCCTGTGTTCATCGTGCCTGCACTCAGCTGATTCCTATCTGCTATTACTACCGGACTCCTGTTCGTTTCAACTCTCCTGTGTTCATCGTGCCTGCACTCAGCTGATTCCTATCTGCTATTACTACCGGACTCCTGTTCGTTTCAACTCTCCTGTGTTCATCGTGCCTGCACTCAGCTGATTCCTATCCGCTGCCTCCGTTACTACTACAGAGTTCCTGATCGTCTCAACTCTCCTGGGTTTATCGTGTCAGCTATCCGCTGCCTCCGTTACTACTACAGAGTTCCTGATCGTCTCAACTCTCCTGGGTTTATCGTGTCAGCTATCCGCTGCCTCCGTTACTACTACAGAGTTCCTGATCGTCTCAACTCTCCTGGGTTTATCGTGTCAACTATCCGCTGCCTCCGTTACTACTACAGAGTTCCTGATCGTCTCAACTCTCCTGGGTTTATCGTGTCAGCTCTCCGCTGCCTCCGTTACTACTACAGAGTTCCTGATCGTCTCAACTCTCCTGGGTTTATCGTGTCAACTATCCGCTGCCTCCGTTACTACTACAGAGTTCCTGATCGTCTCAACTCTCCTGGGTTTATCGTGTCAGCTCTCCGCTGTCTCCACCACTACTACTGGATACCAGACAGCCTCAACTCTCCCGTGTTCTTCATGTTTCCAGTTCCACTTACTACTGCTTCCTGAGTATTGCTTCGTTGATTCTGGATTACCTGCCGTGCGCTGCACCAACCTGATTACCGCTTCCACCCTCCAGTGGTCTCTTCTCCTGCCGGCCTTCAGCCGTTCAGGTATCCCTGCACGTCTCTCTGACAGCCTGCTCTCCTGAACCGCGGTATGCATACTTTCCATTGACTTTGCTTGTGTATTGCATATCCATCTGGACTGAGTTGTGTTCTCCTCCAGAGCCTCCTATCCACTGAAGCTATTGTGACCATTGACTTTGTTTCCTATTGCCTGGATAGCTATTGTGACTTTGTATACTTCAAGAAGTGCTTGTCAGTTATCGTTGTATTGTGGATATCATCGTGGGATCAAGTTCTGTGTGCCCCGTGTATACTCTGCTTTACATTCATCTCCTCGTGCCCCTCCTCACATATATATAGCAGTGGTACAACTTGCTGACGCAGACCACTGACTCCTGTTCCCTGTGACACCAGTTTCTAGTATCCTCTCACATAAGCAGTGATACAACTTGCTATACGCAGACCACTGACTTCCCCGTTACCTACTTTCACCTGGATTCCATTCCTTCACTATTGACAGCGGTACAACTTGCTATACGCAGACCGCTGACTCTCACTACCTCCTCGCTACTCCTGGACATTCCTCCTCACTATAGCAGTGGTACAACTTGCTATACGCAGACCACCGACTTTCCTCACGCTTCCTTGTCCATCTGGTTCCTCGTGTACATTCATCTACTCATTACCAGTTGCTGCTAGTCATAGACTTTCCTTGAGCATTCTCTCACCATCTGCTGTTTCTCCTGTTCCGTTGTCACCCTGCTACCAGAGAACCATAGTACCAGCTAGATTACTCTGGTAAGTCCATCATCTGGTGATATCCTGGGCAAAGACTCCTAGTGCCCGTGACAGAGGCTAAGACGGATTTGGAGGGGGCTAGAGGTAAAGCAGGGATAGGTGATGAGGCGTAAGATACTTCTATTATTTGGCTGAGTGGTATATACGTGTTCGCCGCCTGCTATCTTGACACCAGTCCTCATGCATTTGGTTCACTACATGTATGTAAAATCCAAGGGTATAATGTGGAGATTATATGATGAGTTTTGTAGGAAGCAGGATGACCAGGGGCCAGGGAGACCAAGCACACAGGGCCAAAATAGCAGGAAATGTTTTGCATTCAGTAACGGGCGATGCAGCAGAGTAGTACATTGCAGATTTCGGCATGCAATGTGGAGGAAGTCACCTGGCAAAAGATTGTGGTAAAGCAATGGGAGGTATGTTAGAAGGAAGAGATGTGTCAGGGGGTCTCTAATTGTTTAGATTTTATGGGTAAATGGTGATGGCACCCTAACAAGGAGGATTTTTGCAGAAGGCGTTTTTCAGGAAAGTTAGTGGGGAGGTTCAAGTTGCCAGTCCTCAGGGCTGGATTAACGGAATGGAGGCCCCTGGGCTAAGGGGGCCCCCATTTCCCCGTGAGGCCCCCCGTTAGCAGACTGGCCCCCCTGTTAGCCGACCCCCCCCCCCCCCCCCTCCCCAAGCGCTTACCTTCTCCTGTCACTGCAGTCCTCCTTCCGCGGCGCGCTGTAAGCTGCTTACTGAGGAAATCTCGTGACACTCTCGCGAGATCTCAGTAAGGAGATTACTGAGCGCCGGAGGAGGACTGCAGTGACAGAGCTCAGCATCGAGCGCCCCCGCCCCTGTCCAGATCAATAATTCTGCTGAGCTCTGTCAAGGGCCCCCTGGATGCCCGAGTCCCCTGGGCTGTAGCCCAGTTAGACCTCGGGTTAATCCGGCCCTGCCAGTCCTAGGTATTTAATATCGGCTTTAGACTTACCAATGGTGGTGAGAGAAAAAGTGGGTAAAGCGATTCAGGTAGGCCGTATGTGCGGTCCATTCCTTGCGCCACCGTTGTCTGACTTAATTTTATCTCCAATCGGGGTGGTGCCTAAAAAGGTCCCTGGATAACTTAATTGATTCAGCATTTATCTTACCCTATAGGGGGGTGGGTTAAGAATGCGATTAATGAGCTGCATTGCAGGATGTCGATGAGTCTTTTGAGGGGGCTCTCGAGTTGGTTAAGGGGCAAGGGGTTGGAGCCCTGACAGCTATGATTAATGTGGAGTCAGCTTTTCGTCTCCTTCCTCTAATTCTAGATTCATTTAGATATATGGGGTTTAAGTTGGAGGATGGGTATTATGTGGCCTCTTATTTGTCTATGGGATGTGCAGATTCCTGTACCTTTTTTGAATGATTTAGTACTTCTACACTGGTGCATTGAGGCTGGTACAGGGAGCACTGGTGGTTCAACAAAATGTAAAGAGCCTTTATTTTCATTTTAAGCCTTATTTAGAACAGGTTGTAGAAGGGTTGACTTAAAACCTCCTTTTACTAGATCTATTTCCCATTATTGTAGCGTTAGAGTTGTCGGGGGGGTTGAGGGATAAGGACGTTTTATTTTGGTGCAACAATTTAGGGTTGTTTCAGGCTATAGATAATCAGCAAAAAATAAAGAGAGTGCAATATGTCTACTCTTTATAACCTTATTCATATCTATAGAAAGTTGTGTACCATGTAAATGATCAAATTTCGCTCATTTGTACATCACGATGATCCACTGTGTCTCCTAACAACTCTCTGCTTCATATATCGGATTGCAAACACACTTTCTCATCAGGGGCAAATGTATCAAGCTGAGAGTTTTCCGGCGGGTTTGAAAAGTGAAGATGTTGCCTATAGCAACCAATCAGATTCTAGCTATCATTTTGTAGAATGTGCTAAACAAATGATAGCTAGAATCTGATTGGTTTTTCAAACCTGCCAGAAAACTCTCAGCTTGATACATTTATCTCCAGGACTCTATTTCGATTAAGCCGTGGAGAGGAGGAGACATGGTGATACAAATATCCAAAGTGTGAGATGGATGCACACTCTGAAGACCCTCACACCCAAAGGACTCAACATGGACTTTTATTTGGAAACTTTGCTGTGACCCATTTATCCAGCCAGTGTCCACCTCCAGCATAGCCCCTATCACCCCAAGCCCAACCTACTACACATATGCATATACCCACTGCTTCAGCCGTGACTATCTTCCTCCCCCCTCTCCTTTTCCCCACCAGCCCTCCACCAGGATACCCTCAATCCCCCCATTCCCACTTTATCTTTTTAACGCTACCTCCACCCCCTTCTTATTTCTTTCCATTGTCGTGTTTCATGCTTCCGTCCCTCCAGCATTTCTCTCAACCCACGTTTATCTGGTTTCTTTATTCGCCCCACATCTCCCCTGTGCTATGGGCCTTCTGTTTAGCACACCAGCACTTCTCCCAAACATGCACCTTCTCCCACCAACCATGGACCATGGCTGTCCACACCCAGAAGACCTGTGTCTCTTACTCAGAGCCCGTTTGCTGAGGCCTTGGTTTCCAGGTCTTAAAATGGTGTCAGAGCCACCCTCCTGAAGTACAGAGGACCATGGCAAGTTGAGGGTTTGCTGCGGTGGAAAGCGGTACCTATGCTGCATGGCGTGTATTGGGCGGGTTTCTCAGGTAGTGGCATCTCTCTGAAATACTTTGTCCCAGCTGCCTGTGATGGCTCCCACTGGTTGTTGTCCTGGCTGTTGGTAAGCAACTGGGACGCTACTTCTCTGCCGGTCTGTTAGTGAGCCGCCGCGCTGTCAGCAACGGCTCCCACTGGCTACATTTCCGGCTGATGCTAAGCAGCCGTGCCATAGTTTCGTCGGGCTGACTGCCCCCTTCCATACCGGCTGGTTGTTTAGCAGCCGGGACGCCCCGATCAGAGATTGCAATCTCGTGACTCCCAGTTCATATAAGTTGATTAATAAAACTAACGTTTGGACCTAATGGTACAGTCACAGTTTCTGTTGCAGTGACTGCAGCCCCCATTAGAGAGTTCCTTGGTGTGGGTCCGGATGTTGTTCCTTCATATTGTCCTGCCTTCCATCCTACACCAGGAGGTCTTACAGAAGAGGTCGATACAGATCTCCAACCTGTCCGGGTGGTGGTTGTTAATTGTGATAGGCAATACCACTGTGCCGAGTGTGGAACATATTCATGCAAACGAATTAAGAAGACTTTATTGGGGAATAATTTTCACACACTTTATTATACACCACAATCTCACACCAAAGTCTCCAATCACAAGTGTGTCAAGGGGCACAACAAATCTTCCAAGTTTTGATTTGTTATCAACTACCAAGTAAAGTAGGAGGGTGCAACAAAATGTAAGTGATTTGCACAAGTGTTGTGACTTCCACAACTGTGCGGGTTACTGGCGTTTGGGAGTTGCTTTCAAAACTTGACACCAACATTCAGTAAAGTGTAAAGTTATGATAGGTTCAAACTAAGGTCACAAAGTGCATTAAAAATAAAGCTGGTAAGAACATTTTCAAAAAGCGGAATAAAGAAGCAAGGTTTGTAAACTGTTTACTAGGGATTGTCATCATCAACCCCATTTATACAGCGCCACCAATTCCCCAGCACTGTACAGAGAATATTTTTGTCATTCACCTCAGTCCCTGGATCTTACAGTGTAAATTCCCTAACACGCACATACCCACAGACTAGGGTTAATTTTGTCAGCAACCAATTAACTTACTAGTAGGTTTTTGGAGTGTGGGAGGAAACCGGAGCACCTGGAGGAAACCCACGCAAACACGGGGAGAACATACAAACTCCACACAGTGCAGACTTTAGGTAAAGGAGATGGAGGGTAACAGGAACTCACAGGAGAGTGTTGAGTTTGGTACTCTTGTGGACAATGGTGACAGGTAGAGTGTTCCCCTCCACATCACCTCCTGTATATCCCTTATTATACCATAAATGTATAACTCACACTTGTAACAAACACAAACGACAACTAGACTGTGCCTGAAGTGAACCCTTGGCTCCCTATTCTCTATGCATTATCATATGAGAGCAGGACTTTCTCCTGGGTGACTTCCTGGTGTAGAGGGCAGGGTGAGTGCTCGCCTCAAATTGTGTCATTTTGGCCACAACTGCAAGGATTTCACTAGTTGGAAAGCATGGAGATAGATCATCAGATATATTACATCAAACATATAGAGAATTAAATAGACATGAGATAGACTTATAATTAGTTATATAGACATGAGGTAGGTAGATAAATAAATAAATAAGGTATATTGAAGAAAGATGAACATTAAATAGACAAGTACAGTTCTGACTGTAAATGAAAAGCAGCCATTTTACTGTAGCCACTTCTTCAAAAATATGAAAATTAAATAGTCGACAACATTTATTTCTCTGGGTAAATATATATGTAAATCCTGTGTACACCAGAACTCCAGCACTACCTCTCTGTCACCTTCATGTAAACACGAGGATTAGACATTTGCGCGGCGGCCATTTTCCTGTAGACCACATCTTCTTCCGAGAGGACATGGAAATAACACTCAGACATTCACTGTCCTGTCCCCATCTACATCTCTTTATTTCTCTGGGTAAATACAACGTATAAATCTTATATACACCAGAATTACTGTACAATCTCTGTCTCCTACATACCAGCACAGGGGTCAGATACTGGAGCGGCGGCCATTTTGTTGTGGTTTATTGTAAGTCTATGATCTGTTCTCTTAAATAGACACATGACTACAACTCCCATAATACACAGCGTGATGCTCTCTAGTTCCTGTTATAGGTCATGTGCAGGATCTGTGTTACTGAGCTGAGTGTCTGCTGGAAGAGGTGATAACTCTGATATTATTATTATTATTATTATTATTATTACTGAGCTAATTGTCTGCTGGAAGAGGTAATAACTGTGATATTGTTATTATTACTGATCTAAGTGTCTTCTGATAGAGTTAATAATTATAATATCATAATTATTAATTATCATCTTCAATAATAATAATATACTAAGATGTGCTAACTGCACACCACAGATTGCAATGCTTATTGTTATATTTTATTTATAAAGCGCCACAAGGGCCTGCAGTTATATTACCATACAATATAGCAGAACAGTACATTACAGTACAATTCAATACAATATAGACGTAACAGTACAGTACACAACACAACTACGAATAGATAAACAAACACTCATTTTCAATGGTCTCCAAAATTTGCCATGGCCCAGAAGAGCATTCTAGAGTAAAAGCATCTGAGGTTCATGACCCTCTTTTAATCGAAAAATGGTCATTCCAAAGATCACAATTAGCCTAACAAGGGTGTCTGATGACCACACATAAGTAACAATGAGTAATAATACAGTGCAAGAAGGGACTAATGGGAGGAGATGTCATGACATTTGAATTATTTTTGGAGGGGAAGTGGGTAGCAAAGTCGATAGCAGAGAGCGATGAGGGGAGTAGGGGGAGAGAAGAGGAGGAGTTGGCAAATGGTGGGAAATAGGCAATTGGGTTGGAGGATTGGGTGGAAATAATAGCCTTAAAGAAGGATGGTTTTTAGAGTGATAGGATAAAACTGTAAGAGGCAAGTATGGATTTGAAGTGAAAGAAGTCAGCAGGAGCTTGTGACTTTCTCCAGAGCCATTCTGCACTACAGGAACATTTTTGAAGATAGCGGGCAGATAAGTTTGGAGTGCCACAGGGGAGGCGGGGAACACCGAAGCTTGATGGTGATTGCTGGGCCGTCAGAATCGAGAGCAGTGGTGAGGGTGTGATTATAGAAGGAGACGGCCTCGTTGGGACAAGACATGGTGGTAATGGGGGAGAGGAGTGAGACCAGGGAGGAGGACAACGTGGTAGGATCGGTGGTGTCAAAATTATGCCTGGTGAGAGTAACTTTAGGGGCTGGGGAAGGTGAGAGGGGTGGAGCGATGCTAAAAGAGAGTAGATGGTGGTCAGAGAGTGGGAAAGGTAAATTGTTGAGATCGGCGACAGTGCCGAGATGTGAGAAGACCAGATCAAGGGAGTGGCTACTGCGGTGGGAGAGAGAGGAGGTCCAAAGAGAGAGACCAAGTGAGGAGGAAAGGGAGAGAAGTTTTAAAGCAGAGGGATTGTCTATGGGCATATTAGGTGCAACATAATTAAAAGCAGTCAGTGATTGAATTATTTATTTCTGGCACCGATACATTTAATTACAGAATATAATTTTCTTGTTTACATTCCTTCTACTGCATTACAGGATCTTAACTTCAGACGTCTCCTCATGATCACCCTTCTCTATAAGATCCAGAGTTCACTATTCGACTGATCGACTGAGGATGTACAAGGACAGGAAAGAGATGATTAAGAGGATATTAAATCTCACCCTGGAGACCATCTACCTGTTGATTGGAGAGGTGAGGGGTTCTGGGAATGTCACAGTAACATCACTCATCTCCACTAGTAAAATTAACTGTAGAGTTGAGGAATTCTGGGAATTTTACAATGACATCATTCTTATCTCTATTCATAAAACAGGGACAATATTGTGAAGTGAAGTGAGGTGTTCTGGTAATGTCATCATTACTTTTCATAGTGATATTAGGGTCTCTCTCACTACACAGGATTACACCGTAGTAAAGAAGACATCTGGTGAGCATGTGACACCCAGCAACAGTCCCTGTGTGTCAGGAGGACTGTGCAGGACCCAGAGCCCCATCACGGAGCCACCACCTCACTCACTGATACATGAGAGAAACAATGACCAGAGGATTCTAGAACTCACCAACAAGATCATTCAGCTGCTGACTGGAGAGGTGACTGCTGGGAATGGGACATTATACAGTAACACCAGGGGATGTGTCTGGGTGATGACTGTATCATTGTGTGTGTCAGGTTCCTATAAGGTGTCAGGATGTCACTGTCTATTTCTCCATGGAGGAGTGGGAGTATTTAGAAGGACACAAGGGTCTGTACAAGGACGTGATGATGGAGAATCACCAGACCCTCACATCTCTGGGTAAGAGGAGACTTTCGTGTATTGTAAAGAAGAGCAGTTTTGAGGGCTACATATACAAATAACATTATAATCACATATAAACAACATATTCAGTCACTGTGTATTTCCTACAGGTGGACTCAGTAACAGAAATACCCCAGAGAGATGTCCCCGTTCTCTTTATTACTGGGATTCTAGAGAGGAAAATCAAAATATCCAACAGGATTATCAGGTAGCTGAAATTGAGGATCTACCAAATTCCAAAGAGACTCCACACTATGCGATCTATGGAGGAGCTTTGAGGGACCTATGTTATGGGACTACTTCTTTTTATTGCAATGATTAAATCAGATGCAATATTTTTATTGTGTTGTTGGTATTTAGAGTGAAGACCTGATAGATATTAAAGTAGAAGAGCGAGAGGGAACAGAAGAGACGTATGTGAGGGGTGATCAGCAGTGTAAGGAGGAGGAAATCCCTACAGATATCGGCACAGGTCAGTAATAATACAGAAGTCACATATTTTCCTTGCTCAGTCATTAAAACAATCTCTAATTCTACACCCTCCTCTGTCAGGGACTGATGGCCGAGGAAAACCCCAATCCCTCATTAATCTGTACTATCTGACACCTGTTCTCCTCACATCATATCATTGTGTGTCCAGTCTCCTCCCCACACACTGTCTGGTGGTTCTTATACACCTCAGTACAGGGGGCTTCAGTCTGATCTTTATTCATAGTCCCCAGACTGTGATCCAGTCACTGACCAATGTGAAGAGGCCGTGTGGGACATTGTCCCTGACCTTCTGTGTGCACTGACTGTAATAATATCTGTGCATGTGATACTCCGCACTGATTATCTTCTGATTTAGACTGCACTGGGCTGCACAATAACACTGTAACTGTGAATACAGGGTGATTCAAAAGTCGCAGTACACCCTTTTATTTCAAAAACTCTACAGGAAATTGGGAAACCTGAATACTCCAGTAAGGTATGGGTGACGTGGTCTATCTTTTACGGTATGTACCAAACATGGACGCCATCTTGAAATCGGCTAATTGGCCCAATTCCTGTAGAGTTTTTGAAATAAAAGGGTGTACTGCGACTTTTGAATCACCCTGTAGAATCACATTTACATGTTAATATCTTCAGCATGGAATCACTCCTTTATAAACATTTTCTGTTTCTATACATTTACCATTGTAATGAAGTGATCAGAAATTGCAGCTGATACAGTTCTTGTATGGAAATTGCTGCTTCATAAATTCTGGCCACTGTAATTTCCTCCACATTATATCTTCAACTTCTTAATTAAATGTATTTATCCAGCAGATCAACTTAGCAGCAGGAATACCTTGGCTGGGCCTGCCATGTTATCTCCAGATGGTGACATCACACAAGATTCTCCAGAAAAAAAAAACATTACCCCAGATAATCATCCAGTACCTCACAGTGCAGATATATCATCTGATCCATCTCATCATGGGGAAAGTTCTAATAACGCAGATATTGTTACACATAATACAGCTCCTAAAGGTGATAAAATATTTCCCTGTTCTGAGTGTGGGAGATGTTTTACAAAGAAAGGAAATCTAAATGTACATCTGAGAATTCACAGAGGCGAGAAGCCATTTTCATGCTCTGAGTGTGGGAAATGTTTTACACACAAACCTAATCTTGTTGATCATAAGAGAATTCACACAGGCGAGAAACCGTTTTCATGTTCTGAGTGCAGGAAATGTTTTCCAAGGAAAGCAGAACTTGTTACACATCAGAGAATTCATACAGGCAACAAGCCATTTCTATGTTCTGAATGTGGCAAATGTTTTGCAAGGAAATCAATTCTCATCGGACATCACAGAATTCACACAGGTGTAAAGCCATATTCGTGTTCTGAATGTCCAAAATGTTTTATAAATAAATCATTTCTTGTTAGACATCAGAGAATTCACACAGGTGAAAAGCCATTTTGTTGTTCTGACTGTGGGAAATGTTTTACCCAGAAGTCTGGACTTCTTAGACATCAGTTAATTCACACACATTAAGGATGTTGAAAATAAAGGTATTTTATAAAAAAATAATAAATTATTTCCGTAACCTTAGAAACATAGAATTTGACGGCAGATAAGAACCGCTTGACCTATATAGTCTGCCCATTGTTTTATTAACCTATGGTAACCTTAAACCTTATTTGATCCCTTATTCTTTATAAGGATATTCTTATGTCTATCTGAAGCATGTTTAAACTGCTCTACTGTATTAGCCTCTACACCATCTGATGGGAGGTTATTCCACTTATCCACTACCCTTTCTGTGAAGTAGATTTTCCTCACATTTCCTCTGAACCTACTTCCCTCTGGTGTCAGTACATGTCCTCTTGTTTTAGTACTTATCTTCCTTTGTAGAGTGTTTCCCTTCTGCACCTTGTTCAAACCCTTGATATATTTGAAAGTTTCTATCATATTCCCCCTTTCCCTTCTCTGTTCCAAACTATACTTAGTAAGATCTTTGAGTCTTTCCAGGTAAGTTTTGAGCTATAGGCCATGCACCATTTTAGTTGCCCTTCTTTGTACAGTCTCTAATGTATTTATATCCTTCTGGACATAAGGCCTCCAGAACTGAACACAGTATTCTAGATGAGGCCGTACCAATGACCTATACAGTGACATTATTACTTTTCTATCTTTCTGCTACTGATTCCTTTCCCTATACACCAAGCATCTGACTTGCCTTTTTCATTGCTTTGTTACATTGCTTACCTGCCTTTAAGTCACCTGAGATAGTGACTCCTAGATCTGTTTCCTCCTCAGTAGTTTCCTTTATAGTGCCATTAATACTATATTTAGCCTTTGGGTTTTTGAGACCCAAGTGCATGATTTTGCATTTTTTGGCATTAAACTGTAGTTGACACTCTCTTGACCATTCCTCTAGTCTACCTAGATCATCAATCATTTATTCTACTCCCTAGTGTGTCTACCATGTTACATATCTTTGTGTCATCTCCAAAAAGGCATACTTTCCCTTCAATACCATTTGCAATGTCTCCAATTAAGATATTAAAAAGAACTGGTCCAATTACAGATCCTTGAGGTACTCTACTGGTGACCTTTCCCTCCTGTGAATGTTCTCCATTAACTATAACTCTCTGTTTTCTATCCTGCAACCAAGATTTTGGCATGGCTCTGTATTTATCTCATCTCAGGGCGAATTCTAGGGAAGATAATACCTGTACCCAAATCCTATGTGATTTGGGTACATAGGTTTGAAAAAGTGTTGAGATGTTGCTTATAGCAACCAATCAGATTCTAGTTATCATTTATTTAGTACATTCTACAAAATGACAGCTAGAATCTGATTGGTTGCTATAGGCGACATCTCCACTTTTTCAAAACACGCAGTTTACTAAATATGCACCTTGAAGTTAGTGGTATGTACTTCATGCATATTACAGTGTTTTGACTCTTGAATCTATGTCTTGAGATAGCTAATAAAATATGGTGTAAATAAAAAATATTCTCTACTGGTGCCTTCCTGCTTTCACTCTAATCTTGTAATAGGACTCAACACCCCATTGGCAACACTCCACGATCCGAGACACCTCTCACTATGGAGACGCAGCAGAGCTGTACTCCACACCACAGAACATGCAGTCCTTAAGTCACTTACCTCTGGTTACTTCTTGAGACACTGACTCAAGATTCTGCTACCATGTTACACCAAGGTGTTTGATCCTGTTGAATATTGCCCAGTAAGCTGCTATATCAAGTCCTGGACAATTCACTCAACATGGGGAGAGGTCCAGAAAGCACAGAGAGGTAACACCGTGACCTGGCAGAAAGTACCACTCACCAAATAGATTCCTTGTGGCAGTATTAATATCTAAGTGAGATTACCAACACACAAGTCACATACCTGCTCTGTATTTGCTGCTGGCTTCTCTGTGTGCTCTGTGTAACACAGAACTTCTCCTGTTTTCCATTTACATAACTCTTAAGATTAACTATTCACCTTATTGAAACTCTGCTATAGGCCTTTGTACATATACAACTTCCCCACAAGAAGGAGCTATCATTCCAGTCATTCATTGTTCTCTACTGCCTGAAATAATTAAACATAAGTACTTGTTACATTCTCCTGAGATTGATTGGTTAGCTTGTTATCTAGCTTTACTCTGCTCTCTTTTGTTCCCAATTGAAGTAGACACTTCTGTCGATAAAATTAACATAGTGAACTATTTGCCATTACAGCTGATTTTATACCATTACCTTGACTTTCAAGTCTACCCTGTCTGAGATATTGGGTAACTAGAGCGTTGCTTGTGAATAGAGTAGTTAAATGGGTGCACGTATTTTTGCAGATGAGTTGCAAAAAAACGAGACTTAATTGTGCAGAATGCGATTCTTAAAATTAGAGAACGAGGCTGGTTTCTGAATGAACAGCTGATTTTTTCACCCACTCTGTGATCCGGTCTCATATCTATAATGGAACACTGTTTAAACCATCATTTTCTACACAAAAAGTCCCACAATGTATGAAGACAGTCCTGATGTCCCCTCACTTTCTTAATTAATTTACTCATAAATGAGGCTAAACAGAAGATAAATGAACGTTTAAGTAATGAAAGGGTGATTAGTAGGAGGTCGGACTCTGATGAGATGCCTACAATTTGGCACAGTGTGCCTCTGGAGATCTTTTTCTACATCCCAGCCACATTGGAGTCATCCCAGTAGGAGGGATCCCTTCATCATGCCCTGTCCAGCCCATCTCCAAGTGACTTAGCCAATGGCAGGCCAACACCCCCGGTCCCCAAATGAGTTGACCCATCCTGGAAGCATGTTAACTAATGGGGAAATAAAAGACTATATCTGGGGTGGCTTGGGTTATCTTGGATAAGCCAAGGCTGGGGATTGAGGATCCCGTTTAACTGACCACTGTCACAGCAAGTGACGGCAGGCACTAGATTCCTACTGAATCTAGGAAACTGAAGTGGGCTGACCATATGTGGGGGGATTCTAGGGCTTGATGCTGTCTGTAGGTGATATGTGTTGGGAGTATAACAACAGCTTCAGGCTAAGTATTAGTTGAATGACTATACTAGTGGGACTGTAGGTGGCGCTGAATCTTAACTTGTCGCTGTGTTGTCTCTGTTCTGTGGTTGAGTACTCTCTTATACTTCGTTATAGTTAATCCTTCACGTTGTGAGTTTCCTTATAATCGTGCTCCTAAAAGTCTTTCCCACAATCATTCCCTGCATGTTGATCCTTGAGCATAGAAACATGATGTGCAACATATGAACACTGATGTGTGAACACCTGTGGGAGTATTAGACTTCTGGACTGCTCTTCTACACACTTTTAAGTTCAAAGAGGGGTAATAGTAAACTATTATATGTTACTGTGCACAGTTCCTATTTACCAGATTGATGTTAGTTACTGTGAACCTCTGAAGGATAAAATAAACCTGATTTATTTTTCGTCAATCTCGGTGTGAACTAAAAGTCCTTCCATGCACTGGTTCCCAGCCCCTCGTCCTTACTAAAGGGTCCAGTTAGGCCAGGTTACCACTGAGACACAGCAGAGGGAACTCATCCAAAATTAGTCCTTGGAATAGTTCTTTCCCTTAGGTATCCTTTAAGCATCTCATTAACCAAAACAGGTTATCGCCCTTTGCCTCAATACAGCTACCTGGCCAAACACCAGGGTAACCGGATGGGATAAAGAGCATGTACACTATGGTGATGATACAGAGGTGCAAGTTTGCTTTTACTTCACTGACAGATGTTTTAACCCAATGCTCTTATTTTGTATATCCCAGACAGTGAGCTCTAAACTGATACTGCCATGGTTAGGAGTTGTACTGAGATACTAGATGGTAGACTAGGGGGTGACATATGCCACCAAATAAAGGTAATTTCTGTTGGTAGTGTGGGCCCTTAAGAAACTACAGCCTTACCTGTATGGGAGCGGCCACAGATAACAACCCCCTCATTTGATTACACAGGACTTCATGAGACAAAGGCAGAATATTACATTGGATACTTGTTTTTTAAGACTATCACCCACAAAAAGGGCAAGCACCATGGAAAGGTGGATGGGCTGTCCAGAACTAGCCAGCACAGCACAGCACCACGCCAGGAAGCGACCCACTGTCCAGAACTAGCCAGCACAGCACAGCACCACGCCAGGAAGCGTCCCACTGTCCAGATCTAGCCAGATACAGCACCACGCCAGGAAGCGTCCCACTGTCCAGAACTAGCCAGCACAGCACAGCACCACGCCAGGAAGCGTCCCACTGTCCAGATCTAGCCAGATACAGCACCACGCCAGGAAGCGTCCCACTGTCCAGAACTAGCCAGCACAGCACAGCACCACGCCAGGAAGCGTCCCACTGTCCAGAACTAGCCAGCACAGCACAGCACCACGCCAGGAAGCGTCCCACTGTCCAGAACTAGCCAGACACAGCACCACGCCAGGAAGCGTCCCACTGTCCAGAACTAGCCCGACACAGCACCATGCCAGGAAGTGACCCACTGTCCAGAACTAGCCAAACACAGCACCACGCCAGGAAGTGACCCACTGTCTAGAACTAGCCAGACACAGCACACGCCAGGAAGCGACCCACTGTCCAGAACTAGCCAGACACAGCACCACGCCAGGAAGTGACCCACTGTCTAGAACTAGCCAGACACAGCACACGCCAGGAAGCGACCCACTGTCCAGAACTAGCCAGACACAGCACCACACCAGGAAGCGACCCACTGTCCAGAACTAGCCAAACACAGCACACGCCAAGAAGCGTCCCACTGTCCAGAACTAGCCAAACACAGCACACGCCAGGAAGTGACCCACTGTCCAGAACTAGCCAGACACAACACCACGTCAGGAAGCGTCCCACTGTCCAGAACTAGCCAAACACAGCACCACGCCAGGAAGCAACCCACTGTCCAGAACTAGCCAAACACAGCATCACGCCAGGAAGTGACCCACTGTCCAGAACTAGCCAGACACAGCACCACACCAGGAAGCGACCCACTGTCCAGAACTAGCCAAACACAGCACACGCCAAGAAGCGTCCCACTGTCCAGAACTAGCCAAACACAGCACACGCCAGGAAGTGACCCACTGTCCAGAACTAGCCAGACACAACACCACGTCAGGAAGCGTCCCACTGTCCAGAACTAGCCAAACACAGCACCACGCCAGGAAGCGACCCACTGTCCAGAACTAGCCAAACACAGCATCACGCCAGGAAGTGACCCACTGTACAGATCTAGCCAGATACAGCACTACGCTAGGAAGCGACCCACTGTCCAGATCTAGCCAGACACAGCACACGCCAGGAAGTGACCCATTGTCCAGATCTAGCCAGACACAGCACCACGCCAGGAAGCGACCCACTCTCCAGAACTAGCCAGACACAGCACACGCCAGGAAGCGACCCACTGTCCAGAACTAGCCAGACACAGCACACGCCAGGAAGCGACCCACTGTCCAGAACTAGCCAGACACAGCACCACACCAGGAGGTGACCCACTGTCCAGAACTAGCCAAACAGCACCACGCCAGGAAGTGACCCACTGTCCAGAACTAGCCAAACACAGCATCACGCCAGGAAGCGACCCACTGTCCAGAACTAGCCAGATACAGCACCACGCCAGGAAGTGACCCACTGTCCAGATCTAGCCAGACACAGCACAGGCCAGGAAGCGACCCACTGTCCAGAACTAGCCAAACACAGCATCACGCCAGGAAGTGACCCACTGTACAGATCTAGCCAAACACAGCACCACGCCAGGAAGTGACCCACTGTCCAGAACTAGCCAAACACAGCACCACGCCAGGAAGTGACCCACTGTCCAGAACTAGCCAAACACAGCATCACGCCAGGAAGCGACCCACTGTCCAGAACTAGCCAAACACAGCACCACGCCAGGAAGTGACCCACTGTCCAGAACTAGCCAGACACAGCACCACACCAGGAAGCGACCCACTGTCCAGAACTAGCCAAACACAGCACACGCCAAGAAGCGTCCCACTGTCCAGAACTAGCCAAACACAGCACACGCCAGGAAGTGACCCACTGTCCAGAACTAGCCAGACACAACACCACGTCAGGAAGCGTCCCACTGTCCAGAACTAGCCAAACACAGCACCACGCCAGGAAGCGACCCACTGTCCAGAACTAGCCAAACACAGCATCACGCCAGGAAGTGACCCACTGTACAGATCTAGCCAGATACAGCACTACGCTAGGAAGCAACCCACTGTCCAGATCTAGCCAGACACAGCACACACCAGGAAGTGACCCATTGTCCAGATCTAGCCAGACACAGCACCACGCCAGGAAGCGACCCACTCTCCAGAACTAGCCAGACACAGCACACGCCAGGAAGCGACCCACTGTCCAGAACTAGCCAGACACAGCACACGCCAGGAAGCGACCCACTGTCCAGAACTAGCCAGACACAGCACCACACCAGGAGGTGACCCACTGTCCAGAACTAGCCAAACAGCACCACGCCAGGAAGTGACCCACTGTCCAGAACTAGCCAAACACAGCATCACGCCAGGAAGCGACCCACTGTCCAGATCTAGCCAGACACAGCACAGGCCAGGAAGCGACCCACTGTCCAGAACTAGCCAAACACAGCACACGCCAGGAAGCGACCCACTGTCCAGAACTAGCCAGACACAGCACACGCCAGGAAGCGACCCACTGTCCAGAACTAGCCAGACACAGCACCACACCAGGAGGTGACCCACTGTCCAGAACTAGCCAAACAGCACCACGCCAGGAAGTGACCCACTGTCCAGAACTAGCCAGACACAGCACACGCCAGGAAGTGACCCACTGTCCAGATCTAGCCAGACACAGCACACGCCAGGAAGTGACCCACTGTCCAGAACTAGCCAGACACAACACCACGTCAGGAAGCGACCCACTGTCCAGAACTTTAAGCCCAGCACCTGTACAGGACAGTACACTCCCTCTCCTCCAGATGCGCCCCCTGCTATGAATGCCAAAATTGCGTCATTAAGCCCTCCCTCCACCACATTCATGGAGGATGTCTACTTTTCTGGGAGGAAATTCCGGGAGAGTAGACAAGTATGAGATAGATATTAGATAGACAGATAGATATAGGATAGATAGCTATGAGATAGATAAATATGGGACAGATAGATAGTTATGAGATATAGATGTGAGATAAATAGATAATAGATAGATAGATAAGATAAATATAAATAAATGATGATGATGATGATAGATATGGGATAGGTAGATAAATATGAGATAGATATGATGCACAGCAGGGTCGGAGTTGATGTGAAATCAAATTAATAAGCTCTGTCGCCACTCTGTTTCGGGGGGATGTCTACTTTTCCGCAAGGAAAATTTGGGACAGGAGACAAGGATGAGATAGCTATGGGATAGACAAATCATACTTGCCAACTCTCCCAGAATGTCCGGGAGACTCACGAAATCCAGGTATCTCATTAACTAAATCAGGTTATCGCCCCCTCTGTCATCGCACCTCAACCTCTACTCCGAGATCTCTCGAGGGCAACTTTCAAAAGTTGGCAAGTATGAGATAGATAGACGGAGAGATAGATATATAGATAGATGGATAGACGGATAGATAGATAGATAGATGTGGGTTAGATAGATATGAGAGCAGGCCTTTCCCCTTGGTCACTTCCTGGTGTAGAGGACAGGGTGAGTGCTCGCCTCAAATTGCATCATTTTGGCCGCACACCACGGTGTGATGATTTTACTAGTTGGCAAACATGGAGATGGATCATCAGATATATTACATCAAACATATAGATAATTAAATAGACATGAGATAGACTTATAAATAGTTATGTAGACATGAGATAGATAAATAAACATGATATATTGGAGAAAGATGAATATTAAGAAGACAAGTACTGTTCTGAGTGTAAAAGAAAAGCAGCCATTTTACTGTAGCCACTTTTTCAAAGATATGAAAATGAAATAGTCGACAACATTTATTTCTCTGGGTAAATATATATGTAAATCCTCTGTACACCAGAACTCTCCAGCACTACCTCTCTGTCACCTTCATGTAAACACGGGGCTAAGACATTTGGGCGGCGGCCATTTTCCTGTAGACCACATCTTCTTCCGAGAGGACATGGAAATAACTCTCAGACATTCACTGTCCTGTCCCCATCTTCATCCCTTTATTTCTCTGGGTAAATACAACGTATAAATCTTATATACACCAGAATTACTGTACAATCTCTGTCTCCTACATACCAGCACAGGGGTCAGATACTGGAGCGGCGGCCATTTTGTTGTGGTTTATTGTAAGTCTATGATCTGTTCTCTTAAATACAGATACATGACTACAACTCCCATAATACACAGCGTGATGCTCTCTCTAGTTCCTGTTCTAGGTCATGTGCAGGATCTGTGTTACTGAGCTGAGTGTCTGCTGGAAGAGGTGATAACTCTGATATTATTATTATTATTATTATTATTATTATTATTATTATTATTACTGAGCTAATTGTCTGCTGGAAGAGGTAATAACTCTGATATTATTATTATTATTATTATTATTACTGAGCTGAGTGTCTGCTGGAAGAGGTAATAACTCTGATATTATTATTATTATTATTATTATTACTGAGCTGAGTGTCTGCTGGAAGAGGTGATAACTCTGATATTATTATTATTATTATTATTACTGAGCTGAGTGTCTGCTGGAAGAGGTAATAACACTGATATTATTATTATTACTCAGCCGAGTGTCTTCTGATGGAGTTAATAATTCTGATATTATTTATAATGTAATAATATTATCAGAATTATTCATTATTTAAGAAAACTCACCATTCAATAATAATAATATACTAAGATGTGACAACTGTACACTACAGATTTCAATGCTTATTATTATTATATATTATTTATAAAGCACCACAAGTGCCCGCAGCACTGTACAGAAGGCATACAGCAACAGTTATATTACCATACAATACAACAGAACAGTACATTACAATACAATATAGACATAACAGTACATATTTTTCTGTGTATAGTAACCTACTCCAATCATTGTCTGTGGTCTACAAACTTTCCCATAGCCAACTTTTTTGTTTTGTGTATTTGTAGGGGCCATGGCCCAGAAGAACGTTCTTGACTAAAAGCATCTGATGTTCATGCTCCTCTTTTAATCAAAACATGTTCATTCCAAACAGTCCAATTAGCCTAACAAGGGTGTCTGGTGACCACAGATAATTATGTCCATTGTAACATACCTGTCGTGATTATAATTATTATTATTATTATTATCATTTATTTGTTAAGCGCCACAAGGTTTCCGCAGCGCCGTACATAATACAAACAGGAGACCATACAGGGTGACATAGTACAGAGCAATAAACACAAAGTATCAATACTTCAGAACTCCAGGCAGACATATGAGCGAAGATGGAGTAGAAGAACAGGTATGGAGACAGGAGGGGAGAGGGGCCCTGCTCATACGAGCTCACATCCCAAGGGAGGGTGGACAAACAGGCACAGGAGGGAGCCATTAAAGTAAGGGAGAGAAAGGCGGGGCTGGTGGAGAGAGGGGAGAACGAGAGAAGGATGTTTGCGAAGGTGCAACAAGGTAAGGGTTAGGTGTCCGTAAATATCTTTGGGTCGGTTATGTGTGCCAGTGACATCATCTGGACTCTGTTTAAATTATTTTGCCATTTTGACCAATTCTTGATCAACATGTTCTGTAATTTATTTATCTGAAATTTTTTACTACTCTAATACATTTCTAGGTACTGTCCCAGCTTGTTTAAACCCATTTGTCTGCGGAATTCTTAGCCCATTTCTGAACCAGTGCTGCCTGATGCTGGTTTTGGATTGTATTCTGACTTCTTCACCTGAGCTACCAGCCCTGACCTCAGACTGTATCTACCAATCTCGTGTCTGTCTGCAGCCAATTACCAGGACTAACTGCATGCTTCTGCAAAGTCAGTTACACTCTTGTGGAGGTCCCTGGTGAAGACTCGGTTTTCCATTAGACTTTGCACTCCTGGGGGTAAATGTATTAATGTCCGGATTCTTCAACTCCGGCGTGTTCAGCGTCTTCGGCGATTAAATTTAAAGCGGCGCTGCATTGTAAAGGGAAAGAGAGTTAGGAGGAAAGCTGGTAGGGTTGAATGAAGAAATTAGTCTTAAAGGCACGCTGGAAGCCTTTGAGAGTAGATGCTAACCTGATGGGTTGGTGAGAGAGCGAGATTGTTCCACAGCTGGGGAGCAGCCCAGGCAAAGTCTTGAAGGCGGCACTGGGAAGAGGTGATCAGTGAAGGAGTGAGACAGTGGTCATTGGCAGAGTGGAGGGGCCGGCGAGGAGTCTAGGTCGAGATGAGGTTGGAGATGTAGGGGAGGGGGGATTGATTGATTGATTGATTGAGAGCTGTGAAGGTGAGGGTGAGGAGGTTAAATTTAATTCTGTAGGCCACGGGGAGCCAGTGTAGTGACTGGCAGAGAGAGGGGAGGAAGAGAAAAATAAGGTGGGCATCAGCATTGAGCATAGACTTAAGAGGAGCAAGGTGAGAGTCAGGTAGACTAGAGAGAAGGAGGTTACAATAATCAAGGATAATGAATAAGAGTTTTGGTGGCTTCCGTGGTGAGAAAGGACTATATCTTGAATATATTTCGAAGGTGGAAGTAGCAGGATTATGAGAGGGACAGAATGTGAGGTTTGAAGGAGAGGGAGGAGTCGTGGATGTATTTTTTTTCTTATTAACAGAAAGAGAGAGTGGGGTGGGGTGAGGGAACCCTGGCAGGGAGGAAGATGATTAGTTCAGTCTTGAAATAATGAGTTTAAGAAAGCGCTGGGACATCCAAGATATCAGAGATGGCTAAGAGGCAGCAGAGACAGGATACATAAGGGAAGGGAGAGGTCAGGGGATGAAAGATATATTTAGGTATCATCAGCATAGAGGTGGTAGTGGAGGCAAAGAAGTGTTGAGGTGTAGAGAGAGAAGAGCAGGGGGCCAAGAATGGAACCTTGGGGAACTCTGACAAGTAAGGGAAGAGGGGAGGCGTGGAGTCATGTGTAGAGAAAAGGAGCAGTTGGTGAGTTAGGAGTAAAACCAGAAGAGGATAGTGTTACAGAGGCCTATAGATTTGACAGTTTGCAAAAGGAGGGAATGGTCAATGGTATCGAAGGCAGCAGAGAGGACGACAAGAACTTAGTGAGGGCAGTTTCGGTGAAGTGGAGGGAGCAAAAAATGGATTGGAGTGGATGAAGGAATGAATGTGAAGATAGAAAGGAGGCGAGACAGACGGTTGTAAACAATCCATTTGAGAAGGAGGCAAAAGGAAGGACGGAGATAGGGCAATAAATATAGAGAAAGGCAGGGGATGTTTTTTTGAGTATAGGATGAGAGCATGTTTAAAGGAGGAGGGGAAGGTTCCAGAGGAGAGGAATAGGTTGAGGAGGTGGGCAAGGTGAAAGCAGGACTCAAGAGAGAGGGAGCAGAGGAAGTGTGAGGGAATGGGGTCATGTGGGCAGAAGAGGGGGGGTGAGGAGCGGAGATGGATGCGGATTCCTCTGCAGATACCAGAGTGAAGAAAGAGAAGGGGGGGGAGGGTTTACGAAGAGGGGGAGGATGGGATGGAGATAGGGTCCACAGGGGAGGGTTGGATGGGGGCAGACAGTACTGTGGTGGAAGAGAGAGCAGGTCCATTGAGAGACACCAAGTGTGGAGAAAAAGGAGAGAAGTTTGGAAGCAGCAGGGTTAGAGGGATTGTCTGTGGAGATATTAAAGTCCCCCAAGATGAGGGAGGAAAGGTCAGATGAGAGAAAGTTTGGGGAGTTAGGTGGCGAAGTGATCAAGGAATTGAGAGACGGGTCCAGGAGGATGGTAGATAACTGCAGCACGGAGGTGGAAGAAGCATATGGCGTGTACCTCAAAGGATGAGAGGAAAGGGAAGGTTCAGGGGGAAGGACCCGAGAAGAGCAAAAGGGGAAAAGAAGTATACCAATGCCACCACCTTGCCGGTCACCAGGTCTGTGTGTGTGGGAGTAGGACAAGTCCCCGAAAGAGAGAGCAGCAGGAGAGGTAGTGTTGTCAGGGGATAGCCAGGTTTCAGTGATGGGAAGCAGGTTGAAGGATCTAGAGATAAAGAGAACATGAAACTGTTCATTATACATCTAATACTCTCTGAGGAATCCCCACTATTATTGGGATGAAACGCGTTGGAGGACATTCATTATTATCTAGAAATCTTCTTTTGATGTACTAGAAGCCACGTGTCCATAGGATCATCTATTTTATGCACCGCTTCTTATGTTCGCTGACTGACGGTGAAGCCGACGCATCAATGACAGCTGGGTATGAGCTTCAGCCTACAACATCATTGCGAAAGCGCATTTTCTCCCTGTGGCCGGATTGTTTTACTGGCAGAAGTTTGAATGCTGGACTCCTTCCCTGCACCCGCACCTCGGGGCAGGTAATAGAGGATCATCACGAGAGAACCAACATGTGAGGATTTGCCATCTTTGATTATGGACTTGAAAACAATGCATCAATATAAGGAACTTAACACAGGCTGTAATTTTACTCTTTTTTTACTTCTTTATAGCATGTTCATAAGTGCTAAGGTCAATAGCCACCACTGCTATTTGCTGTTGTCAGGATTTGACCCAGGTGTTTGGAATCTACTCATACTTATATTGTGCTATTTGAAGAACCTTCACATAGACTGGCATTTTTTACAGTAGGAAGCTATGTGTTTAGGTTTATTACACCTTTAAGCACGAGTGGAATTTTGAAATTAAGAGACCATGTGATACACATTGACATTCTGACTTAGTTTAGAGACTCTATTTATGGCTAGCTGTGCATAGCTGGAATTTGGAGCACAGTATTTATTGCCGTGTTCCTTACAGACTTTTATATGCTATCTATTGGGTCTGGCCAGAACCTGTTTTACGCCACCGAATTATCACTTGCGTGCTACATATTTGTTTTCTTCTTTTTGTTTTTGCTTATATTCATGAAGTAATTCATTATTACTTCCAATAAATTTCATTACATAATTGTGCCTTAGGAAACTTACAATTATCCTTTACTTTTAGGAGGCTTTCTGGAATTCACACCACCTCCCCCATTTTTCCTAGGTGCGGCATTAATTTATACACCTGGAGCTGCGATGATTACTCTGTTTACTGTTTTCCAGAACAAGGATAGAGGCCAATTTCTTACAGACTGACCTGGCATTCCACAGACCATAGGATAGAGAAAGAGAGGGAAGAGGAGAAATGTGGATGATGTTTATGGGGTTGCTGGACTACAAGGGTGTGTATGATTTTCATTGAGGGACGAGACAGGGAGAGAGGGTTGGAATCGGACAAGAAACAGAACTAGGAGTTATAGTTATATATTATTTCACATTATGTGCAATATAGTCAGTGATCGGATTATTTACTTCTGGCACCGATACATTTATTTACAGAATATAATATTTTTGTTTACATTCTACTGCATTACAGGATCTTAACTGCTGATGTCTCCTCATGATCACCCTTCTCTATAAGATCCAGAGTTCACTATTCAACTGATCGACTGAGAATGTACAAGGACAGGAAAGAGATGATTGAGAGGATATTAAGTCTCACCCTGGAGACGATCTACCTGCTGATTGGAGAGGTGAGGGGTTCTGGGACTTTTACAGTGACATCATTCTTATCTCTATTCATAAAACAGGGACAATATTGGACAGGTGAGGGATTCTGGTAATGTCATTATTACTTTTCATAGTGATATTAGGGTCTCTCTCACTACACAGGATTACACCGTAGTAAAGAAGAATTCTGGTGAGCATGTGACACCCAGCAACAGTCCCTGTGTATCGGAAGGACTGAGCAGGACCCAGAGCCCCATCACGGAGCCTCCACCTCACTCACTGATACATGAGAGAAACAATGACCAGAGGATTCTAGAACTCACCAACAAGATCATTCAGCTGCTGACTGGAGAGGTGACTGCTGGGAATGGGACATTATACAGTAACACCAGGGGATGTGTCTGGGTGATGACTGTATCATTGTGTGTGTCAGGTTCCTATAAGGTGTCAGGATGTCACTGTCTATTTCTCCATGGAGGAGTGGGAGTATTTAGAAGGACACAAGGGTCTGTACAAGGACGTGATGATGGAGAATCACCAGCCCCTCACATCACTGGGTAAGAGGAGACTTTCATTTATGGTAAAGAAGAGCACAGTTTTGAGGGATACCTATTTAAATTACATTATAATCACATATAAACAATATATTCAGTCACTGTGTGTTTCCCACAGGTGGACTTAGTAACAGAAATACCCCAGAAAAATGTTCCCGTTCTCTTTATTACTGGGATTCTATAGAGGAAAATCAAAATATACCACAGGATTATCAGGTAGATGGAATTGAGGATCCACCAAATACCAAAGAGACTCCACACTGTGCGATCTATGGAGGAGCTCTGAGGGACCTATGTTATGGGACTACTTCTTTTTATTGCAATAATTAAATCAGATGCAATATGTTTATTGTGTTGGTATTTAGAGTGAAAACCTGATAGATATTAAAGTAGAAGAGCGAGAGGGAACAGAAGAGACGTATGTGAGAGGTCATCAGCAGTGTAAGGAGGAGGAAATCCCTACAGATATCGGCACAGGTCAGTAATAATACAGAAAAGAGTCACATATTTTCATTGTTCAGTCACTAAAACAATCTCTTATTCTACACCCTCCTCTGACAGTACAGATTAATGAGGGATTGGGGTTGTCCTCGGCCATCAGTCCCTATCTGACACCTGTTCTCCTCCTCACATCATATCATTGTGTGTCCAGTCTCCTCCCCACCCACTATCTGGTGGTTCTCATACACCTCAGTACAGGGGGCTTCAGACCCCAGACTGTGATCCGGTCACTGACCAATGTGAAGAGGCCGTGTTTAACATTGTTCATGATCTTCTGTGTGCACTGACTGTAATAATATCTGTGTATGTGATGCTCAACAATGGTTATCTTCTGATTTAGCTGCACAATAACACTGTAACAGTGAATATATTCACATTTACATGTTAATATCTTCAAAATGGAATCACTCCTTTATAAACATTTTCTGTTTCTATACATGTACCATTGTAATAAAGTGCTAAGAAATTGCAGCTGACACAGTTCTTGTATGGAAATTGCTGCTACATAAATTCTGGGAACTGCAATTTCCTCCATATTATATCTTCAACTTCTTAATTACATGTATTTATCAAACAGATAAACTTAGCAACGGGAATACCTTGGTGGGGCCTGCCATGATATCTGCAGATGGTGACATCACACAAGATTCTACAGAAGAAAACCCCATTACCCCAGATAACCATCCAGTACCTCACAGTGCAGATATATCATCTGATCCATCTCATCATGGGGAATGCTCTCTTGATAACTCAGATATTGTTACACATAATACAGCTCCTACAGGTGATAAAATATTTCCCTGTTCTGAGTGTGGGAGATGTTTTACAAAGAAAGGAAATCTTAATGTACATCAGAGAATTCACAGAGGCGAGAAGCCATTTTCATGTTCTGAGTGCAAGAAATGTTTTGCAAGGAAAGCAGAACTTGTTACACATCAGAGAATTCATACAGGCAACAAGCCATTTCTATGTTCTGAATGTGGCAAATGTTTTGTGAAGAAATCAATTCTCATCAGACATCACAGAATTCACATAGGTGTAAAGCCATATTCATGTGCTGAGTGTGGGAAGTGTTTTACACACAAACCTAATCTTGTTGAACATATGAGAATTCACACAGGCGAGAAACCATTTTCATGTTCTGAGTGCAAGAAATGTTTTGCAAGGAAAGCAGAACTTGTTACACATCAAAGATTTCATACAGGGCACAAGCCATTTCTATGTTCTGAATGTGGCAAATGTTTTGCACAGAAACAAGATCTCATCAGACATCACAGAATTCACATAGGTGAAAAGCCATATTCGTGTTCTGAGTGTGATAAACATTTTACACTGAAATCAGATCTTGTTAGTCATCTGAGAATTCACACAGGTGAAAAGCCATTTTTTTGTTCTGAATGTGGGAAATGTTTTACCCAGAAATCCAATCTTATCAAACATCAAAAACTTCACACAGGTATAAAGACATTAACACATACAGAACATGGAAAATGTTTTCCACAGAAGTTAGATCTTCCTAGAGATCAGAGTGTAACAACAGGTCAGACGGTATTTTCTTGTTCTGAATGTGGGAAATGTTTCACAATTAAGTCAAATCTTATGCGACATCAGATAATTCACACAGGTGAGAAGCCATTTCAATGTTCTGAGTGTGGACAATCTTTTACATGGAAATCAAGTCTCGTTGATCATCAGAGAGTTCACACAGTTGAAAAGCAATTCCAGTGTTCTGAATGTCCAAAATGTTTTCTATATAAATCATCTCTTGTTAAACATCAGAGAGTTCACACAGGTGAAAAGCCATTTTCATGTTCTGAGTGTGGGAAATGTTTTACCCAGAAGTCTCATCTTCTTAGACATCAGTTAATTCACGCACATTAAGGAAGTTGAAAATAAAGGGTTTTTTTCGGCAAAACACATATTTTTAAACATAAATTATTTCCCTAACCTTGGCATGGCTCTGTATTGATCTCATCTCAGTGCGTATTCTATTCTAAAATATTAACTGTACCCAAATCCTATGTAATATCCGTGTATTCCTATTCTTGATTTAGTCATTGGCTAATTTCAATTTTCCAAGATGATACTATCATTATTGTTCCTTGTAAGATGTTTGTCATTAAAGTTTGTGGTATGTACTTCATGCATATTACAGTGTTTTGACTCTTGAATCTATGTCTTGAGATAGCTAATAAAATATGGTTTAAATAAAAAATATTCTCTACTGGTGCCTTCCTGCTATCGTTCTAATCTTGTAATAGGACTCAAGACTCCATTGGCAACACTCCACCATCTGAGACACCGCTCACTAAGGAGACGGAGCAGAGCTGTACTCCACACCACAGGACAGGCAGTCCTTAAGTCACTTACCTCTGGTTACTTCTTGAGACACTGACTCAAGATTCTGCTACCATGTTACATCAAGGTGTTAGATCCTGGCTTGGTCATTGTTGAATATTGGCCAGTAAGCTGCTATATCAAGTCCTGGACAATTCACTGAACATAGGGAGAGGTCCAGAAGCACAGACAGGCTAACTACAGAGGCTCACGTGCCTCACAGAAGGTCAATATGGGCAAAAACTGACTGTTGTTGAGCAGAGCATTCCTCGGCAAGAACAGAGTCTCGCTCTCTTATTATCACTCTATCCCTGCCAAATCATAGCAATCACAATGGTGGGTGTGGTGAAAAATCCCTAATTAACAGTAAGTTAGTGTGGTATAGATGTTATGTCCAAAATTTTACTTCCCTTAAGTTACATATTTTTCTCCAGATTTGTGTTTTGAAGGAACGTTATCATTCTACTCTAAAAACGGTTTTTATATATATATATATATATATATATATATATATATATATATATATATATATAGTCAATTCATCGGGCTGGTTTATGAACAAGATGGTTTCTGGTTTCCATGTGTACACTCACAAGTGGGGCCTCAGACCTCAGAGAGTTGTACTGTAATTCACTCGTCATCCATTTAATGTATGACTAAAAAATCTTGGTGATTTTGTTTACCACAGAAACATCTCTACTACTACACATCTTCTACTGTTTAACCTGACATTGTAGCTGGCATTTTACATTGTATGACTTCTGCTCCAACATACACTTACGTTTGGAGCATATAATATAGAACAACAACAGTGATACTTAATTACAAGTAAAAATCCAAATATAAGGCCACATGTACATGGTTCACTAATGCTGGGAAGGCTGTGCAGGGAGGTGATATGCTCTCTCCACTGCAAATTGCAATGTATATATTTCACTGCCAAATTCTTGCACAAGTCACCTTGAGGTCAAACAGCTTTTGCTTGTAGACCATCAACTTGCAAAGCCAGGTTAGTGATTTCTCGTTTTATAGGGGTAATACTACTGCCCCCAAGAGAGAAAATTTGCAGTTCTGTCCAACCTCCCTGTTTTTGGAGATCTTGTCAGATTAAAAATAGGTCAGGTTCAGAAGCGGTAAGAGCGATCGGGACTGGTTTGAGAGAGAGTTCACTCCCCGCCAGTGTTTGGCACTGTTGACGTAGAAGGCTGCTGAAAAGGAAATTGTGTTCTCCCGAATTATTAGCAAAAGAAGAGTGAGCATTTTATTCAAGTCACTGCCTGACTTAGCCATCTTAACAGGATAAAAATGAGAATCGCAAGATATGGGGGCCTATTTATCAAACAATATTCCCCTGTTAAATTATGTTTTTGGGGATTAACTGCAAAACTAAGTAAAGCTGACATTTATGAACATAGATATCTGCTGCTTTGCGTTTGTGTTCGTTTTACAGAGCAGTCCCCATAAAAGTGTATGGGGACTGCTCAGTAACGCTATTTATCAACATCTGAAATTAAATTAAATTTGCTTTAACGTAATTGAAACTTTTCATTAATCTTAGGTCTGCTCCACAGAGCAGAGCTGGACAGCGCATGTGCTTCTGTCCTATCTGGTCCCCTCCCCCCACCTGAGAAGTGCCGTAGTGCCAGGGAGCTGTAAATGCTGAGCTGCTGCAGGACAAAGGCAGTAGTAAGAGCATACAGCCGCTGCAGGGCAAAGGCAGTAGTGAGTGCATACACACTACAAAATTGGAACAACACCGTTCCATCGTTGAATGAGTTCAGTTTAAAAATCTCGTTCAACAATACAATGGGCTTTGGAACGATCAATCAGTTGTTTGTCCTCTGATTGGTCTGATAATAACACTGTAGTGTGTACCGTGCCTAAGCCGAGTCCTTTGTTTTGGACACTGCCACTACAGGGGAATTTATGAATGCAGTAATTACTGCCAAGTTACAGGCTTTAAAGTCTCAGTAGTGCCCTCTTCCACCACCCACCCTGTGGGCACTAACAGGAGCTTTACTTACTGGGACACATAATCCCATTAGTAACAGTGTATATAATAGGTCAATGAGAAACTTCAGGGCATCCATGTATATTTTCCACTCAGTTCTCTTTTCTGTGTACTAAATATTACACTCGACCCAGCAAGCAGAATACAGTACACTCAGGATTTTGCAGTCAGTGTATAGTCTTTTGTCACTTGCAATAAGTATCTGTGGGAGATCTTCACTGCTGCATAAAGAACACATATGGAGAAGGGTAAAGAGGTGCATGTTTTGTTTGCGTTTTCTGATATATAGCTCATAATAGTTGTAATACAGCAAAAAATCTCTGTGCAAAATTCCTCAAAGTTATGTATTGTGATAGTGTCCTTTTGGTGGATGCTTATCACCTCCAGAGAAACACCCAGAGTAAACACCACAATCTAGACATTAAGGTGTAACTGACTCCCAATTCTCAAGATCATTGATCTTAACTCCTTCCCTAGGTGCTCACAACGTATTAGTATTAGTGATACTGGGTATCTACTTGTCACTGTGTTTGGTTACCAACCTATGTGCCTAGCCATGAATACAACTAATTATTTTAACCTTTGCAAAAAATTTGGGAGGTGTCAGAAAACAAACATCACACAAGACCGTGACCACCAAGGAAATTGACGTTAACTTTATACAAGTTTGCTCTTTTGATGACCTCTGCATAGCCTGAACCTTTTCTGTGTGACTTGTGAAATCAGTGCTAATTTTAAGGTGATGCTTTGTGTTGTCCTGTTTTAGTTTAGGATCACGATTCACGAAGTCTCCAAAATGTTGGATTCCAGTGCACACATTGCCTCCTTCTAGAGGAAGGAGGCAATTCAGGATGCTGTGCCCCATGTGACAATTTTAACACTGCTTCCTATCTTTGACTTTGCTCTGTTCAGGGCACCAAGAGGGGAAGTGGGTAGTGTTAGGCTGCCGGTCTCGTAATAAACTTACAGAACTAGCGGTAGAGGTCTTCACCTATAGCAGCCGCCTTTCCCATAGGGCTTGCTGTGCTCACAGGTACTCGGATGCCCCCAGGTCTTAACTCTTATTGTAGTGTAAGTTTTTTTAACAAAACTGCAGCATCAGGGCCGAAGGAAGCAGTTCAGATGGTAATGGATGGTCAGACGTAAGCCAAAGTCAGGGGTGCAAAGCAAGCAGAGTAGTCAAGGTCGTCATGAAGACAGCTGGAACGCCATGGGACAGAGAGAAGCGAATCCTAATTAGCCCGCAGGCTTAATAGAAGTCCTGGTGCTAGCGACCGCGATAATCTGACAAATCGGCGTCCACCCGTTGCCCTAGCAATGGTTGGGCCAAAAACCGTAAGTGACGTTCCGGTCATCATGGAGACGGCTGGGACGCCAGGGACAGAGGGAAAGGAGTCGCGGTGATGCCTGCGGCCACCACGGCTCATGACAGGTAGTAGTTATTAGGTGAGGGTATGGAGCTCCGTCCCCAAGAGTTGTATTGTAGGCCGGTGAGAGTGACTGCACAGACCAATAGCTTCATTTGCTCCGTGCAATCACATCTCTTGGACAGCGTGATCAGCACCAGCTCTTGCTGAAGCTGTTTGTGATTGTGCACAATTTTTCTTTTGCCATTCATTTCAGTGGCTCTTAAATACATGCACTAAGCATATTAAACTGCAAGGGCTATTGAATTGAATGGGAGAGAAGCTTCAGTAAACATTTTAAAAGTGTTCCTCAACCAGCTCTAGTCAGCCTGGTCTGGTTCAGGGGGACAACTAGTGCGGTGTTCCCCCCGTTCCTCATGCGCTAACCTGCGCCAGGCTTGAACGGCCCCACTATAACAGGGAAACCGTCAGAGTGGGGTCCCCACACCATAGTGAAAATCAGTCCCAACCCTTTCAGCATGGGGCTGGGGCTGCAATACCTCCCACACTGTGGCTATTATAAGCATCCCATTGTCTGTGAGTACCAGGGGCAGGCTGGCATCTTCTCCCCGGGCTGGTCCCATAGTGGGCTACCTTGAGCTGGGTCACTGGAACACCTGCATATTTTTTCCTTTAAAGTGTTCCTAATAGTCGAGTCTTGCCCCCCTCCGGGCTAAAATTTGCCAGCCCTCCCCTGGTGATTGCTAAGGTAATAGTTATAAGTAATAGACTGGTAAGGTTTATCCAGCGCTACAGCCAATCAGACGCTAGTTGCTGTGATTGGATGAAAATGTATTGACCCCTCAAGCACAATTTAGTTGCTTTCTGTACCCATTGAAATACATGGGCCGGTAAAATTAACGGGAAATCTCTCTCATCTTGCAATCTCATTTCACTGCAATTTTCCAGTATCAGAAACCAGTGAGACCACTTTTCCGGGTCAAATTTCAGTGGCAATTTACTAAATTGTCTTTTAAATAGATTCCCCCTTTTCAATACTGTACAATGCAAAAATTTATTATTTCTGCGATTTTAAAGGCGCTAGGCAATTTCTATATGAGGTTTTTAAAAAGTGCCAATTTTTATGTCGATTTTTCTTTAATAAATTTGGAGATCTCCTGAATAAATTAGTATATCACTGTGTAAATTGCATATATATATATCTATATATAAAATCTTTTTTTTTTTATTGAGGAAACAGTAGAATATGATAGAGTGAACAGTATCTTACAGTATAAACTAACAATCATTTGTAATATCTGCGTTTACTAGATTACCCCTAAATACTTACATGTTGAAACATTAGCTTATATGTCAGTGACATGGTATCACATGTTCTGTTTCAGTGAATGTGCAGCAACCTATATAAACCATCACTAACACCAACCTGGAAAACAAATAACACTAAATAAAATTAAAACTCCAAGTGGAAAATGTTTCAATCACTTTATGTCCTTAGTGCAGGAGAGTGGCGCCCATTTTATTGTGGACCAGCTATTCCCCAGAACGGACAAGAAGATGACACGGTCAGAGTCTCTTATTCGCTGCAACTACACCAATATCTCTCTGACATCTACAGATAAACACTAGGGTGATAACGGACTGCGGCGGCCATTTTTATGTGGCCCGCCACTGTAACTATATGAATTCTGTAAACTGTTCTCATAAATTCCGATAATACAGATTAGATGACTACAACTCCCACAATGCCCTGCTCTGTCCTCTCTCTATTTCCTGTTGTAGGACAGATGGGCAGGATCTGTGTTACTGAGCTGAGTATTTTCTGGAAGAGGTAATTACTCTGATGTTATTATTATTATTGAACTGAGAGGCAATAGCTGGAGTTATTATTATAATTATTGAGCTTAGTGTCTCCTGGAAGAGGTTACAACAGTGGCATATTTTTATTATTATTATTATTATATTATTATTATTATCAGCCATCCCACCTTCTACACCTCCTTGTCCACCTACTACTATTTTGAATGCTCCTTCAGTCTCTCTACTTCTGGCACATCCTCCCCTACACTCTGTTGGGGTCCCTCAAGTCTCTCTGCCCTTTGCTTTTTTCCCTTTATATCTCTTATCTAGGTGCACTAATGTACTCTTTGTATCTTTGGTCTACACTAACACCTATTTGCAGACAACACCCAAATCTATCTCTCCTGCCCTGAACTATCTCCTTCTCATTCATCTCGTGTGTTCTGCCTCTTTGTCATCTCCACCTAGATGATCCAACGCTACCTAAACCTCAACATGTCCAAAATAGAGGTCATCATCATTCCTCCTTCTAATGTTTCTTTTTCCCTCAAGTCCCCTCATCATCGACAACATCACACTCTCCCCGGTCCCCCATGCCAGCTGCCGTGGTGTCATCCTTGAGTCCGCCCTCAGCTTCATGCCACACATCCGGTCCCTTGCGCTGTCTTGTCAACTCCTCCTTCAAAACATTGCGGGAATACACCCCTTTCTTACTCAGGATGTTTCTAAAACCCTTATCCATTCTCATTAGCTCCTGCTTTGACTATTGCAATCTCCTCCTATCTGGCCTTCCCCCTCTCCAGTCTATTACTGCTCCAAGCAGTCCTACATGCTTTGGCCAGACGGGTCTTCCTTTCTCACCATGCCACTGCTTCACCACTTTACAAATCCCTACACCGCATAACCTACAGAATCCAATTCAAGCTACCTGCCCTCAACTTCAAAACTCTGACCAACTTCTTACCCTCATACATATCTGACCTCACGCCCTCTTAGCTCTGCCATTGACCTGTGCCTCGCTTATTCTCTGACTCCCTCCTCCAAAACTTCTCCTGTGCTGCTCCCTTCTTATCCTACCCCATCTGACCAGACTCTACCCCAACCTTTAATATTTCAAGTACTCCCTTAAAATCCAGTTCGTAGCCTATCTACCCTTACCTGTTACACGACACATTACCAGCTACCATACCAACCCAGTAACTCCTGTTGTCTTAGCATTATCCTCTTAATCTAGATTGTAAGCTCTTCTGCGTAGCGCCCTTTGTACCCTCTGTCTCATGTCGGCACCTTCTTCATCAATCTTTTATGTCCTTGTTCTGTTTCTATGTATGTTTGTGTGATTTGTTATAATGCCTTGATATATAAATGATGATGAGGATAATTATTACTATTATTATTGGGCTTAGATATTATTATTGGTATTATTACTGAGCTGAGTGTCTCTTGGAAAGTCTGATCCACTTATAGGCAGAGGTGACCCCCATCCGTTCATCCATGTGGGTTTGGGGACATCTTGAGGATCATTGATGCTGCTTGGCTGTCCTGGTGGTGACAATATCAGGGAGTATGCATCCTCCCACTCTAATATTAATCCAGAATGCAGGCGGATATTTCTCAGTGTCATCTATGTGAGTGCTAGCTTACACGGCTGACTCCAACCAATGATGGATTCCATGGTAGTAAGGGACAGCGTGATTCAATAAAAAATTTATATTTGATTTAGTTTCAGTTTTTATTACATCAGCAGCATTATTTTACCTTATATGCAACATATTTAGCGGTCGGGTTATTTAAATCTGTCACACATCCATTAATTTATAGGATACATTCTTCTTATTTACTGCATTACAGGATCTTCTGTGCTGACGTCTCCTCATGATCTGTCTCCTCCACAAGATCCACAGTCCACTTCCTCACTGATCCACTGAGGATGGACAAGGACAGGAACGAGATGACTGAGAGGATATTAAACCTCACCCTGGAGATCATCTACCTGCTGACTGGAGAGGTGAGGGATTCTGGGAGTGTCACAGTGACATCACTATTATCTCTATTAATAAAGTATGAACCTGATCGGAGAGGTGAGGGATTCTGGGAGTGTCACAGTGACATCACTATTATCTCTACTAATAAAGTATGAACCTGATCGGAGAGGTGAGGGATTCTGGGAGTGTCACAGTGACATCACTATTATCTCTACTAATAAAGTATGAACCTGATCGGAGAGGTGAGGGATTCTGGGAGTGTTACAGTGACATCACTATTATCTCTACTAATAAAGTATGAACCTGACTGGAGAAGTGAGGGATTCTGGGAGTGTCACAGTGACATCACTATTATCTCTACTAATAAAGTATGAACCTGATCGGAGAGGTGAGGGATTCTGGGAGTGTCACAGTGACATCACTATTATCTCTATTAATAAAGTATGAACCTGATCGGAGAGGTGAGGGATTCTGGGAGTGTTACAGTGACATCACTATTATCTCTACTAATAAAGTATGAACCTGACTGGAGAAGTGAGGGATTCTGGGAGTGTCACAGTGACATCACTATTATCTCTACTAATAAAGTATGAACCTGATCGGAGAGGTGAGGGATTCTGGGAGTGTCACAGTGACATCACTATTATCTCTATTAATAAAGTATGAACCTGACTGGAGAGGTGAAGGATTCTGGGAGTATCACAGTGACATCACTATTATCTCTATTAATAAAGTTTGAACCTGACTGGAGAGGTGAGGGATTCTGGCAGTGTCACAGTGACATCACTATTATATCTATTAATAAAGTATGAACCTGACTGGAGAGGTGAGGGATTCTGGGAGTGTCACAGTGACATCACTATTATATCTATTAATAAAGTATGAACCTGACTGGAGAGGTGAGGGATTCTGGGAGTATCACAGTGACATCACTATTATCTCTATTAATAAAGTATGAACCTGACTGGAGAGGTGAGGGATTCTGGGAGTGTCACAGTGACATCACTATTATCTCTTGTGTTGGACAGGCAGGTTCAAGGCACTAGTTTATAATGATGGTACCTCTCTCCCTAGTACAAGGAGAACTATTCTTAAAAATTTCCTGTGTATATATAACCCAAAACCTGGGGATAAAAGTGGGTTGGTTCACTTTTGCCAGTACTGGCTGGAGATTACAATTTCCGCTGGGCTGGCTCTACAGAGGAAGAAGCATTGAAACGCCACACATTCTCGGGACTTAGAAAAAAACCTGACAGCAATCGCACCAGTGTGTGTCTGCCTAAAGGTTAACCCTTGTTTTGCTGGCAGCAAGCCCAAGGTTCCTACGGCCATCCCAGGTAAGACCCAGGGCTTGTGCTCAGGTAGCTGGGTAGCTCTCTCATATTCCCTTCATGTGAACTGCACTGTATGGTTAGATAATACGTTATCTGGTTATCTGGTGATTGTAGCCCTTTTGGCGGATATTGTTATAATAAAGCTTCCCTTGTTGTATTACAGATACCTATCAAAATTCATATATTCTTAATCACCTCACAGCACTGGGGATAGATAGGCTAATGTGTAACCCCAGATAGTGCCGCACTGGCGAGGGTGGGTTGTCACTGTAAACGTTTGGATACCCGAAAGTCAGTAACAGTCAACCCGGTATTGTGCCATCTCTATTCATAGAACAGGGACCTAACTGGAGAGGGAATATCACAGTGACATAACTATTATCTCTTAATAAAACAGGGGTATGACTGAAGAGGTGAGGAATTATAGGAATGTGTATAGTGATATTTGTCAGTTAATCTGCCAATATACAGGATTATACAGTAGTGAAGAAGACATCTGGTGAGCATGTGACACCCAGCAGCCGTCCCTGTGTGTCAGGAGGATTGAGCAGGACCCAGAGCCCCATCACGGTGCCTCCACCTCACTCACTGATACATGAGAGAAACAATGACCAGAGGATTCTAGAACTCACCAACAAGATCATTCAGCTGCTGACTGGAGAGGTGACTGCTGGGAATGGGACATTATACAGTAACACCAGGGGATGTGTCTGGGTGATGACTGTATCATTGTGTGTGTCAGGTTCCTATAAGGTGTGAGGATGTCACTGTCTATTTCTCCATGGAGGAGTGGGAGTATTTAGAAGGACACAAGGGTCTGTACAAGGACGTGATGATGGAGAATCACCGGCCCCTCACATCTCTGGGTAAGAGGAGAATTTAATTTATAACAAAGGAGAGAGCAGTTATGAGGGTCATCTAGATACACATCATCTGACAATCACATATAAACAATGTATTCAGTCACCGTGTGTTTCCTATAGATGGATCCAGTAACAGAAATACCCCAGAGAGATGTCTTTGTCCTCTTTATTCCCAGGATTGTACAGAGGAAAATCACAGTATCCCACAGGACTATCAGGTAAACGGAACTAGTGTAACCAAATGCCAAAGTGACTCTGCACTGTATGATCTGTATATAAGCTGTGTGGGTCATATACACTGATATTCTTCTGTTTAATCTCAATTCTTTGGACATTTTGGACTATTTAGGGTGAAGACATGACTGATGTTAAAGTAGAAGATGTAAAAGGGGAAGCTAAGACATATGTGAGGGGTGATCAGCAGTGTAAGGAGGAGGAAATCCCTACAGATATCAGCTCAGGTGAGTAATAAACACTAAATACAGAATAGTCACATATTCTCCTTGTTCAGTCACTACGACAAGGTGGGGGAATCGTAAGACATCAGCCCCGATCAGCCCCTGGGGGTATATTTACTAAACTGCGTGTTTGAAAAAGCGGAGATGTTGCCTATAGCAACCAATCAGATCCTAGCTATTATTTTGTAGAATGTACCAAACAAATCATAACTAGAATCTGATCGGTTGCTATAGGCAACATCTCCACTTTTTCAAACCCGTGGTCTAGTAAATATATCCCTTGGTCTCCTTGTCACATCATGTTATTGTGTGATAGCAACTGAGAGATCTAACCGGTCTCCTCCCCACACTGTCTGCCGTATCTTGCGTGAAATAGCTCTGAGTATGCTGCAAAACAGACATTAGAGCAATGAACCACAACTGCATACTTCATGTCTGAACGCAAATGACTCGATTGCCTACAACTTGAGGGAGGAGGCGGATGAATGTAGCCCAAATGCAGTAAAGGTGTGCCAACACAGGTTTGGCTAATTCAAGTCCTGTGTTTCTCATAAGTACGCCTGGTTTTCGTCGTATCACTTGCACAGAAACCAATATCTATTAAAAAAAAGTCATGTATTAGTCACTCTAACAGTCCTCAAAATCAGATAAGAAAATATAATATATTAATATAGTAGATAAAATGTCACAGACCCACATCCTGATCGTAACCTGGTTATCACGGAAGCGAGTAATATAGTTTTTTTGAGAGTCCAACTTTAAATATACTATTGTTGGAGCCAATAACCAACATCAGGCTCTTAATTAGAACAGATAGTATATTGGATTAATAGAAAACATCATATGGAGCAATTTTTACTCCCACCCTGTATGGACTAGTAAAATGTTAGTAATGGGTTCATGCGCTGACAATTCCTTTAAGGAGAGAGCTGGTAGGTGACGGAAGAGTTGTAGGTGAGAGTATAATATGGAAAAGTAGTTGTATAGCCAGCAGTATACACCGATCAGCTACAACTTTAAAACCACCTGCCTAATATTGTGTAGGTCCCTCTCATGCTGCCAAAACAGCTCTGACCCGTCAAGGCATGGACTCCACAAGATCTCTGAAGGTGTCCTGTGGTATCTAGCACCAACACGTTAGCAGCAGATCCTTTAAGTCCTGTAAGTTGCGAGGTGGGGCCTCCATGGCTCGGACTTGTCTTTACTGCACATCCCACAGATGCTCGATCGGATTGGCTACATTAGAAAGCAGTATGGCAACTGGGGGCATTGTCCACTGGTTAAGTCTTACCTCGTGAGGATTGTATGAAAGAGTGCAGTAATTCAAACACAATAGACAGAAAACAGGCCGAGGACTGCTATTGTGGCTATTGTGTTAGCCCCGCCCTAGATAGACGTACCCCCAGAGAGGTGCAGAGTTTAACGGTAGAGAGGTATTCACCAGGAATCCCCGCAAGGGAATATGGACTTAGCTGCTCTCTAGCCACAGGTTGTTGCTCCATCTTACCCTGCTCTTATCCCCCCTAGAGGACCGCGAGAGAGCAGCTAAGTCCATATTCCCTTGCGGGGATCCCTGGTGAATACCTCTCTACCATTAGACTCCGCACCTTTCTGGGGGTAAGTCTATCTAGAGCGGGGATTCGAGGTCTATTCCAAACTCAGGACGTCAACAACTGTGGGTTTCTTCACCCAGAGGGCACTTGTGGCATGGGGGAGACAAAGTATAGGGAAAATACCTCCAATGCTACTGACATGTATCCTTTGATTGGTGGTGAGAAAATAGGTTCTCTCTGTGCCTGTGATGTGGCGTGCCTGAAATGCACTAGTCCCATGAGTACTCAGTACTGCTGCCCTCTCTGTGGTTTGGGGAAGGAGAGTCCCAGCTGACGTAAGGGAGAGGTGGAATTTTAAACCTCGCCGCACAACCTGTGGTGTGTGCCGTGACAGTCTTCAGCGTCTAGAGGCCGGATGCTCAGTGGGTGCAGGCACTCGTCCTGTGCAGCAGAGAGTTCCAGATGGAACCACCAGTGGATAACATTATGACCAAAGTCAGGAAGGGGTGAAGAAATTGGGGTTCATTTTTCGAGGAGGAAACCAGCGTCTTCAAGGTGGTTGGTTGAGGGAGAGTAGGGGGACAGTTCCCCACTACCGGAGGAGCTCCAGGAGTTCACTGATTCTGGAGGGAATAAAGAGCCACAGCTCTCTGGCTTCTTCCTCTCCCAAGGGTTCTGGAAGGTAGCGAGCCAACATGGTCTGGGGAGATTTGGCCCCTTACAGGATTTGTTACTGTCCCGATAGACCTGGTGTCCGGAAGGTCTCAGGTCGCCTTGGCAAGTAGTAGGCCGCAGCTCAGCCCCAGAGATGGTCTAAGAGGCACAGGGGAGTGAGCACAGCAGATGGTTTTGCTTTCTAGGATCGCTTGGCGATGAAAGCGAATTTAGATCACAGTGGCAGGAGCACACAGAATCCACGTCTGGTCTCCTTAGAAGCTAAGCCACGCCCTGAAACATACATTTTATTTTGCTATACATTTACAACTGCAATGGTTGGAAATTGCAGCTGAAATAATAGTGCATAAACTCCAATATAAATAGATTACAGCCCTGAGTGCAAAGTTGTCACTTGCTCCACTCTCTTGGCTAATAAAAATTGTGCGGTTATCTGGAATTACTCTGCTCTCCTTTACTTTTTAGAAATTGAGTAGTTAGGAAAGACAGTGTGTCATTCTTATTTAAATGTATAATAATACTAAACTTGTGTTATAGATGCTCTAAATGAATTTGCGAGCCTTTCTTGAAGAGTAATGATTGCTTGACTGTGTTAACCCTATGTCTGCTAGAGTGCTGTTTGCTTTATAACATTGTCCAAGATTACACGTGAGTGATAAATGCTTAGTGAGGAGCCTGAGAGCATCGCTAAGGGATATCTCATGAATTAATTTCCAAGTGGTAGCAGTGACTATGGCAGTGTGTGGGCTGTGGTTTCACTTAGGTTCTAACTTGTGTTAAAAGGAATTGTGCTGAGACTATGTTTGTGATGTATGATAATCAGACCTCACCAGTCCTGGTAGATAATGTGAAAAATGACATGTACCTATCTGACAGATCGGCTGAGCAGCGGGAATACCTCGCCGGCGCCTCGCATGTTACCTCTAGATGGCGACATCACACAAGATTCTCCAGGAGAAAGCCCTATTACCCGGAATATACATCCAGTACCTCACAGTGCAGATATATCATCTGATCCATCTAATCATAAGGAATGTTGTCCTGATAACTCACATATTGTTATACATAGCATAGATCAAACTGGTGATAAAATATATCAGTGTTCTGAGTGTGGTAAATGTTTTACAAAGAAATCAAATCTTATTGTACATCAGAGAATCCACAGAGGGGAGAAGCTATTTCCATGTTCTGAATGTGGGAAACGTTTTACGCAGAAATCACTTCTCATTAAACATCACAGATCTCACACAGGTGAAAACGCTGTTACATGTTCTGAATGTGGCAAATGTTTTGCACGGAAATCAGAACTTTTTAAACATAAGACAATTCACACAGGTAAAAAGCCGTTTCTGTGTTCTGAATGTGCAAAATGTTTTTCACAGAAATCAGATCTTGTGAGGCACATGAGAATGCATATAGGCGAAAAGCCATTTCCATGTTCTCAATGTGATAAATATTTTACACGGAAATCAACCCTTATTGATCATCAGAGAGTTCACACAGGTGAAAAGCCATTTTTATGCACTGATTGTGGAAAATGTTTTACACGGAAATCATTTCTCATTAGTCATAAAAGAACTCACGCAGGTGAAAGGCCATTTTCATGTTCTGAGTGTGGGAAATGTTTTGCACAGAAATCATCTCTTATTAAACATCAGAAAGGTCACACAGGTGAAAACTTGATTACATGTTCAGAATGTGGGGAATGTTTTGCACGAAAATTAGAACTTACTAAACATCAGAGAATTCACACAGGTGAAAAGCCATTTCTGTGTTCTGAGTGCCCAGAGTGTTTTGCACAGAAATCAGATCTTGTTACACATAAGAGAATTCATATAGGTGAAAAGCCATTTCCATGTTCTCAATGTGATAAATATTTTACACGGAAATCAACCCTTGTTATGCATCACAGAACTCACACAGGTGAGAAGCCATTTTTATGTTCTGATTGTGGGAAGTGTTTTACACGGAAATCTTTTCTTATTAGACATAAGAGAACCCACACAGGTGAAAAGCCATTTTCATGTTCTGAATGTGGGAAATGTTTTTCACAGAAATCATCTCTTATTAAACACCAGAAAGGTCACACAGGTGAAAACTCAGTTACATGTTCTGAATGTGGGAAATGTTTTGCACGGAAATCAGAACTTATTAAACATCAGATAATTCACACAGGTGAAAGGCCATTTCCATGTTCTGAATGTACAAAATCTTTCACACATAAATCAGAACTTGTTAGACATATGACAATTCATACTGGTGAAAAGCCATTTTCATGTTATCAATGTGATAAATATTTTACACGGAAATCAACCCTTGTTAATCATCAGAGAATTCACATACGTGAGAAGCCATTTTTATGCTCTAACTGTGGGAAATGTTTTACACAAAAATCACTTCTTGTTAGACATCAGATAATTCACACACATTAAAATATTTCGAAAGTGAAAGTTGTTTTCTCAGCAAAACATCTTTTTAGATAAAATATATTTCTTTGAGCATTGACACAGACCTTGCATTAATCTCTTTCCCAATTTGTATTTAAATACAAAAGTTTAATCCAGCACCTTATGTGATATTGTTTTATTCATTTTTAATTTGTTTTCTCTAGTATTTACTTGCAAAATAGATATTAAGTATCTGCCTGTCCTTAACTTTCTGGTGTAAGAGGTTTAGCATAAAACAAGTTAGAGTTATGATTTTATTTATTGTATCTTGTACATATTTTAGATGGTATTGACTCTTGATTTTATGTCTTGCAACTTCTAATAAAAAGGTTGGAAGTAGTTATTTTTTATTTATTGAGGAAACAGGATAAACAAAAATAAACAATAAATATTTTCAATAAAACTAAAAATATTTAAACTATTGTTATGACATGGGGAGGGGGAGAAATAGATGGGGAGGGGAAAAAGGTACGAGAATAGGTGAAAGACAATGTGTCATATATCCATAAAGTAAGGTAAACAATTGTAATTGATAAAAGTGACAATTCAAAAGGAACCAACAATGCACTTTCTAAACGGTAATACTGAGGCTTTGGTTTAGTTTGACACAGAGTTGCTGGATAGGTAGTGCCAGTGGAGAATATGGAAAAAATTGCCTATAATTACATACGGTACCCATATCAGATCATGCTTATGGTGTTTGTCTTGTAGAAAAGATGTTATTCTCTCCATGTATGCAAAGCTGAAATGTAGGCGGGAGGGGGGGGGGGGGGGGAGGGGGGGTGGGGGGGTTGGCTGGCTGTTTCCAATTTTTGGCAATCAGCAAATTAGCATCTGCTAAAAATGTAAGACTGATGTTTGGCTTTGTAATGTAACATCCTGGGGAGGACAAGAGAGTAAGAAGGTCCAGGGATCTTCAGGTATTGCTTCTTCCAGCATTGGGGACAATTCAGTTGGCAGTGATGTCTGAGGGCACATCTCCGGCACACTATGCCGTCCACCATGGTACAGAATCTCTGCCTATTTTCTTCTCACATTTTTATAAGACGTAAGGGAAAATTAGCAGAGATTTGAGAAGAAACTCAGCCGCTGATGTGTCTCCACGGACTGTTCTGGAGACACATTGTGGCACCTTGTGCCAAAATGAATTCTCTCCATTGAGTTAATGATATTATGGACATTATCTCAGAAGGGGACATTACAAGTCCACCAATTATGGTCCATTGTTCCCCTGTGGCTACAGTCCCGCCAGCAGTTTGGACTAGAAGTAGGGAACATTTTTTAGAGTTGATCCAGAGTATAATACCGCCTAATAGACTTTGGGCCTGATTCAGTACGGCACGTATCTGCTGGTTTTGAGCGTATATCCACAAAATCACTCTGCGCATGGTCAGAACCGGCAGATACGTCCAGTAAAACAGCCCTTATTCGGTGCCCTAATGAAATGAAAGGGCTGTTATTACCCCATACGTGAAAGGGGTGTGTGGCTGAAGTCACTGTACAGTGTGGGCATGCCAAACTACAGCGCACACAGCCACGGCCATAGCAATCTCTACAACCATGGAAGTAACCTTCCACTTTGCCTGTACCTCTTGCTCCAGCTCCGGGGCTAGTCTAAGTTAGCCACTAGCTCTCTAAAGTGTTAAAATATAGATTAATAAAAAAAAAATGCGTGGGATCTCCCCCTCCTATTGCTATTAACCCTAGTGCTGCCAGCCTAGTGCTGGTCGCCCCGAAATCTGGGTAGAACAAAGGCCCCCCTCCGATTTTACTGCAACCAACACCTTGAAGAACTAAGTTCCGTTGTTTGATATTGTTTTCTTGCTTTTCCAAGCCTGTTCAGGTGGATTTATTTTTGGATTCTTTGAGCTGGAGAACAGAATTTTTTTCAAGCCATTATGGAATATTTTGGGGTAATTGAGGCCGAAGATAAGAAGATGTAATATTCGGTTTGTTGCTACCAATAAACTATGTCCAATGCGATTATTGTAGTTCCAACGCACAAAGAGATTTAATAGCAAAAGATAGCAGGATTTACAGCAAAACCATGATGAGGCATAAAAGGTGTAACAATAAACAGGAAAGTATAAACTGAATACATTACATTACTCAAGCTCTTCTTGGGCCCAAGTCCATGTTCAGCATTGTAGTCTGCAGTCAATAAGAGATTTAACACTGGCCCAGGGAGCTTATATGCAGTTTGAACAAAAATGATGTCACAGATATGCACAGATAACACTAAGAGAGGTCTTCAATGGTCCAGGGTTAATGATATTCTAGTAGACTGCTGATCATAGGTCAGTTCACTTTATCACTTCTCCAAGGGTGGGGGCAACTCACTCCAACTCTTGCCTACGTGTCTTCCCATCGAATAACCAGTTTAAACTGACCCATAAACAAAGTACTTTTGAGTATTAATCTCCTATTGCTCATAACTTACGACCGCTAGATGTGATCGCTACTCAGTCGAAACCAGGTTAATGCTGGTGAAATAAGAGGTTTAGTTTTGAAATGCAAGATCTTTGATCAATCCTTTACTTTCTGATCAATCCTTTACGTTCCAAACAGTAATCAATCTGTCTTCCTAGAAACCATATTGGACAAAGTAGATCCCTTGAGGGAAGGTATCATCATTCTAGGCGGTGACCTCAACTGGATTCTCTACCCTGCTGTTGACGCTTCCTCTGGGGCAGCCAGATATTCTGTAAAAGCACATCGCAAGGTGAGGTGTATCATGCACGAACACCAGCTGGTCGATACATGGAGGTTTAGACACCCCATGGAAAGGGATTGCACTTCCTTCTCAAATCCCCATAAAATTTATTCCCGACTGGACTACTTCTTCCTATACCACACTCACTTAACTCTACTAAAAGAAGTCAAGATAGGTCAGACCACATAGTCTGACCATGCCCCAGTTTCCATGTCACTCTCACTACCCCAGCCGGACGCAGACCGTATACATGGAGACTAAATGAACTCTTAATCCAAGACGCTTGTAACAAAGCCCAAATTGAAGCGAAAATAGACGAGTATGTCCAATTAAATGACACTCCTGACATATCTAAAAGCTCCCTATGGGAAGCCCACAAGTGCGTCATAAGGGGACAACTTATACAGTTAGGTACGCTTAGGAAAAAGCGTACCTAACTTACAGAGACACCCTCCTTGAGAAAATTGGATCCCTAGAAATGAGACATAAAGCCTCACAGGAGACAAACACCCTAGCTGAGCAAGCTGAAACTAGAAAGGCATTAAATAAATTGATGTATGATAAAATAAAGTTGGATTACTGTAAATGCCGTAATAAGTTCTATCAGTGGGGAGATAAACCTGGTAAACTCTTAGCGCGTGCCCTGATGGCTCAAAGAGTACAATTGTACATACCACGTATCAAATCAGATACCGGGAAATTGTGTGCCACCTCGTCTGATATAGCCGCGGCATTCCACACTTATTATTCCAAACTCTATACCCTCACTAGCGATTCACACTCAGCAGCACGTTCACATAAACAGGAACGAGTAGCAAAGTACCTCAACAGAATTGACTTTTCCAAACTAGATGCAGAGAATATACAAATGTTGGAGGCCCCCTTCTCTTCTGAGGAACTAGAGGAAGCAATTAAGGTGACACCTTCCAGGAAGAGCCCAGGCCCTGTAGGCTTTACAGTATCATATTACAAAACATTCAAAACACAGTTAATGCCACTTATGCTCCAGGCCTTCAACTCAATATCCGCGCAATCCCACTTTTCATGTCATTCTCTGATGGCCCATATTATAATATTGCCTAAAGAAGGAAAAGACCCAGCCTTATGCCCTAGCTACAGACCCATATCATTGTTAAATGTGGATTTAAAATGATATGCCAAACTTATAGCCAATAGGCTGAAATCACTCTTACCCCAGATAATTCACTCAGATCAGGTGGGTTTTGTTCCAGGCCGCGAGGCGCGAGACAACACCACAAAAATAATAGACCTAATTCAGTGTGCAACATCCACTAAAATCCCGACTGTCCTGTTATCCACTGACGCGGATAAAGCGTTCGGTTGGGTATATTGGGATTTCATGATGGGTATACTCAATCATTTGGGCTTGGGTCCCTTGAGCCTGGCACGGATCCAAACGTTATACTCCTACCCAACGGCTAGTGTCTGGGTAAATGGAGATTTGTCAGAACCCGTTAACATCACCAACGGGACCAGGTAGGGCTGTTCTCTGTCCCCAATGATCTTTATCCTGTGTATGGAGGCTTTGGCAGAGCTCTGGCTTGAAGCTGGGGGACAAAGACTTTAAACTTGCTCTTTTCGCAGATGATCTTCTTGCTGTCCTCACGAACCCTGTAATTTCAATACCAAATCTAATGTCTGAATTCCACATGTTTGGAGAACTCTCCAACTTTAAAGTTAATTATTCAAAATCCGTAGCCCTTAATATTTTAATGCCATTGGCAGTAGTTGAAGGTCTGAAGACAGCTTTCCCTTTTGTCTGGCATCCTACCCAACTCAAATATCTAGGGGTGATTATAAACAAAGATGTCTCAAAGATCTACGCAGATAATTTCTTACCCATCACTACCGCCATTAGGAAAAATTTGAGAGACTGGCTCCGGAAGGACTTTACTTTGATAGGTAGAGTCAATATAGTGAAAATGAACTTACTCCCTAGAGTTCTTTATCTGCTACATACGATTCCGGTTCACATCCCTGTCTCATGGTTCAATGAATTACACAGGGCTATACAACACTTTGTTTGGAGAGGACGGAGACACCGCTTCAAACATGATATCCTCTACAGAAGCAAACATGCTGGTGGTTTACATCTACCGCATTTCTCTACTTATTATGATGCTGTCATGTTGAATAGGGTTCTCGATTGGACAAGAGGGGGATTAGATAAACAATGGGTCTGGATTGAGGGACATACACTACGAACACAGATTAACTTCACTCCTTGGCAATCCTCACTCCCTATTATCAAACACCCAACAATTTCTCCTACTCTGACAAAATGGTCTAAGCTACGAACTATTACAGACATTTCAACAAAATACTCACCCTTGACACCACTCTTCGACAACCCAGACTTCCCCCCCCCGGCCTCACAAAACAGTCTTTCCATCGCTGGATACAGGCAGAGGTCACTTGTATCGGCCACTGGTGGATGCATCAGGTGTTCTACCTTTTGCTGATTTACAGTCGAAATGGGCGACAATTAGGCTATGACTAGGTTTAAAATGTATTCCTGTTTAAAGTGTATGCCATATTTGCATCTTTTGGGATCGCCCCTATTTCTCAGACAGCTTTAAGGTCACTTTCCCCTCAGTCAACTTTAGATGTTCCTCATGCTAGCCTAATTGGTCCAAATACAAGAGAACACCCTCTGAACTGTATAGGATGCTCGGTGATAATCTGCTGCTTGCTGGCATATTGATTTGCCCTTCCAGCACTTTAGGTCCTGTCTTATCCCCACCATATGGTTTCCCCCCCCCCCCCTCTTGTAACCATACCCAAATTCTTTACCCCTCACCTGTATAGGTTAGTTCAAATATACAAAGCACAAAGCTGATTCCCCTCCTTTAGCAAGAGTTTCTGATGAAGATTTAAAGCTCCTGTGAATAGTCTTATATATTGTTAATAACCTCCAGAAAAGGGAACTCTCTTTTCCCTTAAAGCACTCAAGGAGACGTAGTATTCCTCCAAGACACTAATTTCTCTTAGTGCCTACACACTGAATCACACACTAGAGTGTACTATATAGCTCTCCACGCATGTTCTTCATTCTAATTGGCAAACTAAACAATCTTCTCTGCACTTTGGAGAACATTTACACACCTAATCAGGACCAGCACAGATTCTTCTCCAAACTAGGTGCCAAAATCTCTATGACCAAGAAGCGAGAAGTTATAATAGCAGACAACATTAAGACAGTTCTCAATACCAGCCTTGATAGATCCTCCCCTGTGGCCCATCTGTCTGACAAGATCCAAGGCACTGTTTGAGTTCCTAAAGTTCTATTTCCTGTGCTACTTATGAAGTGTTAGTTGTTATTCTGAATTAGTTCTGCAGTACCTCTTTTTTACCAGAGGTGCTGCTGTTGTGAACTTTGGACATTTGCGCTTCGCCTGGTTTAATAAGCTGCGCCTGCTTCTCTTACTATATATTCCTTCCGCTCACCCTGTACCTTGCTGGTCATTGTTACTCATAAACAGTGTTCTGCTATGTTTCATCCTCCTGCTATTCTGATCTATGTTCCTGTGCTTGGACATTCTGCAATCCAGTGTTCTGTTCCGTTGTGTCCTTGGTCCTGGCTGGTTACCGTTATCTCAAGCTCACAGTTTGTATGCATCTTCCAGAATTAGGTTCTGATAATTCACCTGTGTCTGCTAAATTCCAGCATTGTAAGTGATCAGTTCCTCCTATGAATTGTCCTGCTGCTTATTGTGTTTTACCTGTTATTCAGATATGGTGAATTCATGCATATCCTACCATACCCCGGACTCTATCCCAGAATATACACTGTTATTGTTTATGTCGTGCTCCACTCTTCAGTCTCAGGGCTGCAATCATTACAAACATACAGTTAATCATACACAAAGAACCATTAACAAAAGAGGTCAGATCATCTCCCTATCTCATTCATCCTGATTGATGTAGCTTCCCGCCCTCCTACCTCCACCTAAAGAATTAACTAATCTCTACTTCATAATGCTGCAATTAAAACACAACTGCAAGATCTTGAAACTGAACATTTTTTCCTTACTATCTCATGGGCGGATCACAAAGCATTGTCACAGGAATTTCTGATAAGCTTGGCCTTTAGATCCAAGAACGATAAACCAGGCAAAGTTAATTAGGCAGCTCCAGGAACTTGAAAATCAACATAAACTGAAATCAAATATCTGCAACTTAAAGGGGGTCAATATAATTTTATTCTGAACAAACGGCCAATGAAACTTCCACTGTAGGCTTCTGGCTACAGGCCAACACACCTATGACCCCAGGACTATTTGTGATGAATCCCACAATTAATATTCTCGAGCAAGCCTCGCAAGAAGAGCTCATTAGAAACTTTCTCTCCAGAGCTAATCTCCGGAAGCTTTCCCACCAATTGTCATAGCACCTTAGTTCTGAAATTACCATAGAAGAAATAGCTCAAGTTATCAAAGACCAAAAATCTGCAAAAACTCACAGGCTCCGATGGGTTTACATGTCTTACCCCACCTCCACTCCTTGTTTAACGCAGTGCTTCATGGAAAACCTTTTCTGATGTATTTTCAATGACACAAGTGTTACAATATATATGTCTGATGCCTGCCAGTATTGCATAGCCCAGAGTCACTCTGTCCCTCCAAAAGATCCATAATCACTTTTATAACTGAAGGTTACCCCCTGCCCGGATAGATGACTTTCTGGAACAGCAGGGAGGGGACTGCTATATCTCCACCCAAGGTTTGAGTAAGGAAAATTGGCAAATACCTCTCACCACAGGGCAGTCAGCCTTCATGAACATGCTCTGATTATTTGAATACACCAAGATGCCCATGATGAAAAATGCACTGGCCACAATCCAACAAATTATGAATCAGATCATCATCATTAACTATTTACATAGCCCCAGAAAATGTTGTAGCGCTTTACAATTGGGAACAAACAGAGTAATAAAACAATACTGGGTAATACAGACAGAGGTGGAAGAGGGCCCAGCTCACAAGCTTACAATCTATAGGACAATGGGAATCGAATACATGAGGTTAAGTACTACATATTGCTTAGTGTAAAGGGTGCTTAGTGGGTTATATCATCCAGTCACACAGCAATATTGGTTAGGGGCTCAGAGGGTTGTTGTCCTGTGTGAACTGTGCAAAGGGTGGTAATAGAGTACCCTAGGGATATTAAGAGGATTGCTGAGGAATATTATAAGCTTGCCTAAAGAGATGGGTTTTCAGAGAACAGATCTTCAGATCTTGGCAGAATTCCAGGATTCAATCCAGGCCTCCTTAGAGTGTATAGCTAAATTCAGTAGTTACCTGGGAGGACCACCAGAGCCAGGTCATCAAGGTACTGGTATAATGGAGGTGTAATACCTGGGCACCGGGTTGGTGGAGGAAGAGTTGAGTACAATTGTAATTTTGTGCCGCAGTACAGTACTCTCAAGCCACTGAGTGACTTAACAACAAAGAAAGTTACCCACACATGGACTCGACAGTGGGACATGATTTTTCAAGAGCTAAAGGCAGACTTTCAGTGCCCCAGTTGTGACTACCCCAGACTTCCAGAAGCAATTTGTGGTATAAACGGACCCCTTGAAGTACAGACGGAGTGGGACTGAGCCTGGGTGAAGACGGGCTTGAACTCCATTTTTTCATGCAAATTGCTGTCCTGAGAGATAGCCTATGCCGTGACTTAAAGAGTGCCTGGCTCTCCCCCAAAAAATGCAGCCCTATTTATATGGGTGAGAATTTTCAGTGGTGATTGACCCCTTAATTGGCTACAACGGGGATCGGGGAACAATTGTTGAGATGGAGCCTAGTACTGTAAACATTTCACTTTACCATTTGACATAGCAAAGGCTGCAAATGTGGATGTGGATGGTCTATCTGTATGACCTCTGCAGGAAAGGAACAGGCGGATTGTAGCAAATTTTAAAAAAGGGGGTGGGGGGAATGTGTCAAAACATGGGTAACAGGGGACCTGGACATTCACCTCCGTCACCATAAATTACAGGCTTCCCCAGAAGAGCCATCAATAGGTCAATAAGCTCAAGGACATCCTTTATCGACCAGTGAGTATGTTAAGTACGTTTCCCATGCGTTTTTTTGTGTGCAATACTCTGCTAATTAATGCATCCTACTGTTAATTGTTTTTGTGAATGTTTAGCAATAAATACTTCTTTTTTATTTTCACGGTATTTGTCTAGGTGGGACTTATTACCTTACTCTAAGTTACTGGGTAAACAAGGGTTATTCGGCTAAATGACCCTATCAGGGGTGTATAGTGTGTGTGACATTGGGCAAAATCTATACACTAACACTATAGTCAGAAGGCAGGTCAGTACCAGCTAATAGGGTAAACCTATAATTTCTATGAAAGGCAAATTTAGTCAGATGGCAGAGTTTGCCAAAGTCAAACTTACAGAGACACAGTTACACATGAAACAGTGATATGGCAAATCTGCTAAGGAGAAACATTTTTCTCAACGTTATAAAGTTCTAAAGTCCCGTAAACTATGAGATTTCTGTGCCTGGAAAAATTTATTTTAAAAAATCTTTCATGCCAGTCTTCACATAAAGTTGGTAGACAGGTGTTTCATGATTGTATAGCCGAACCTCAATTTAAGTAGAACAGAAACATTCAATTCTAAGGAATGGTAAGACGTCAAAACTCATATTGTGCTGCTTATCTTGATGATGCCATCATCTTTAGTTCAGTCTTGATCTCTTGAACAGGATCTAGACTGACTTAGTCAGTTCAGCCAAATGCACAGTTTGGGGTTCAGAGCCACATCTATAGGGCAATATTAAATATTGCAGTATTTAATATTGCCCTATAGATGTGTGGAGTCAATGAAAACTATGTGAAAAAAAATTCACTTTTGTCTCTGGACATCTACCCAGTAGTACTTTCTTCTTGATCTTCTGTTCAGATTTTATAATCTCACATAGCAAATGTAACTAGTTGGAGAAGGGTGATGTAATAACTCACTAATTATTACAACTCTGCCTGTTATTTGTATGTGGCAGCAGTACGTCAAATCCACCACAGGTGCTGCTGCTCTGTTCCTGAACTCTTCTACATGCCTGAAGGAGTTAATCTCCTTGCATTATGCCTAATTAGAACTGCACCTGCCTCTAGCTGTGCTCTGTGCAGTTCATCTGTTTGTTCCTGGCTGCTGCTAACCTGCTTCTGTTCAGTTTGGTATATACCTTCTGGATTCAACTTCTGTGTATGACCCCTGCCTGTACATTGGACCTTGCCTGAGCCCCTGATTCGTTTGCCTGTACCTTGGACCACGCTGTTTTGCCTGTTGCCCTGACCCTTTAGCCTGGTTTCTGGACCTCGCTTATTCTCTGCCTGGCTATTTGGATTTGTTTGTCTGATCTCTGCTTGATCCCTGGACTCTGTCTGCTTTCCTGGACAGCCTTGTGCCTTCTGGACTGGGGTAAAACTTATAGTTCCTGTTTCTGCCATTTTTACTATAAAGTCTCCTCAGGAACCTGTTCTAATCAGTGGATCTGAGTTATCTTTGTTTGTGTATTTACCTGAATAAAGACACATTGGTTTACACTTTCGTTGCGCTTGATGAATGCAGTGGGATTCATAACACTAATTTTGGGAAATTATTGTGTTTATCTGCTGAACAGATCTATCAGGTCAATTCAGAGACCTCTAAGCACTTGTTTCATATGCAGTAATACTGTACTTAGTGTAAAGCCTTAATCATGTTTGCTAAATATTTGGATATTTTGTTCAAAAAACAGTATATAACTATAAGTGTATTAGCCTCTCCATCCAAAATCAAAATGTAGTAGAATGATTCCTAAAGAGTTTTTTTGTAAGTTAAGTTTGCACTGAGCTTAAGCATATTAAACTGAAGATTATAGTGAACATGATATGTAGTTGTATGACAAACCGTTGCTAAATAAAAATAAACCATGTCTTTCTAGCTGCCTTCTATGGAAGGCGTCTGTACAGAGATAACCAGTGAAACACAAACACAGTATTATGTGGTTTATTTATTTTGTAAGCACAGAACATATTTTTATTTGACTGAATCTTTTTAAATAATAAACAGAATGCAACTTTTGCTGCTAAATGAATTTTCTTAATCATCATTCATCCTTTTTATATTTTTGTGAAAAAAGTACACTATATGCTGTTTATACAGTACTGTGAGAACCCCAATCATGTAATTTATCTGCTATTTGTGTCCAATTTAACATTTACAAAATAAAATAAATATTTTATCTGTTGCCGTTTCTTCAAACTAAAGCAAATGTTTTTCTGAATAAATGAGAGTTCAATTATTTCACTTTGCAAAAGTAAATATATAATCCTCCTGGGAAAGGTAATGTAACATTCAAGAACACTACCCAACTGTACTGTGGGACTCTTGCTATCTCTCCCAACCCAAAGTATAGACCTTAACTAATATATATCACCTGAATTGTGTAGTTCCGTCATTCAAGAAAAGTTTTGATTTTGTGTGACTTTTTTGATGCTTTTTAACATCTGATTTAGCTGCATAACATTTCCCACACTCAGGGCATGAATATGGTTTCTCTCCTGTGTGAATTCGACAGTGTTTAACGAAATTTGAGTTAGTGGTAAAACATTTTCCACATACAGAACAAGCGTATGGCTTTTCTCCTGTGTGAATTCTCTGATGTCTAACAAGATCAGATTTACTTCTATAGCCGTTCCCACATTCAGAGCAACAATAGGGTTTTTCTCCTGTGTGAATTCTCTGGTGTTTAACTAGAAGTGACTTGAATATAAAGCATCTGCTGCATTCAGAACAAGCATGTGGTTTATTTCCTGTGTGAATCTTTTGATGTGTGACAAGATCAGAGTTACTGCTAAAATATTTTACGCACTCAGAGCAGGAATATGGTTTTTCACCAGTGTGAATTCTCTGATGTCTATTACGTTTTGAGCTCATGCTAAAACATTTTCCACATTCAGAGCAAGAATACGGTTTATGTCCTGTATGACTTATCTGATGTTTGACAAGATTTGAGGTACTGGAAAAAAATTTCCCGCATTCAGCACAGGAATATGGTTTCTCGTTTGTATGGGTCCGCTGATGTGCAATACGTTCTGAGTTGCTTTTAAAACATTTCAAACAAACAGCGCAAGAATATGGCTTCTCTCCAGTGTGAGTTCTTTGATGTGTAACAAGATTTGAGTTGGTCATAAAACATTTCCCACATTCAGAGCAAGAATATGGCTTCTCTCCTGTGTGAGTTCTCTCATGTATAAGAAGTTCTGCGTTACTATTGAAACATTTCTCACATTCAGCACAAGAAAATGGCTTCACACCTGTGTGACTTCTTTGATGTCTATTACGGTCTGAGCTACTAACAAAGCATTTCCCACAAACAGAGCAAGAATATGGCTTCTCTCCAGTGTGGATTCTCTGATGTCTAACAAGGCTTGAGTTACTGAGGAAACATTCCCCGCATTCAGTGCAAGAATAAAATTTCTTCCCTGTGTGAAGCCTCCGATGTGTAACAAGATGCGAGTTAATTCTAAAACATTTCCCACATTCAGCACAAGAATATGGTTTCTCTCCAGTGTGAATTTTCTGATGTTTATTCAGTTCTGATTTACTACTAAAACACCTACTACACTGTGAGCAGGAATACGATTTCTCTCCTGTGTGAACTATCTGATGACAAGCCAGATTCGAGATACCGATAAAACATTTGCCACATTCAGAGCAACAATATGTTTTTTCTTTAGCGTGAAGACTCTGATGTTTAAATAGTTCTAAGCTACTTATAAAACATTCCATACACTCAGAACAAGAAAATGGTTTCTCTCTGGCATGAGTTCTCTGATGTCTATTACGTTTTGAGTTAGTGACAAAACCTTTCCCACACTCGGAGCAGGCATATGGTTTCTCACCCGTGTGAATTCTCTGATGTATAATGAGATCTGCATTACTGTTACAACATTTCCCACATTCAGAACAAGAATATTGTTTAATTCCTTTGTGAGTCTTCTGATGGCTAGCTAGCTGCAATTTATATTTAAAACACAGTCCACATTCTGGACACATGAACGGTTTTTCTCCTGACTGTTCCAAATCATTTCTGCCATACTCCTCTATATAAGCAGGGGTATGTTGTGTCTGTTTCATGGGTGTATAAACATCAGTGAGAGTTCCTCCCTCACATGAGACAGATTCCTCTTTAATATAAATATAATGTACATGATCTGTGGGTCTATAAATATCAGAGTCTGGGAGGTTTCCTTCCTCACATACGATTGATTCCTCCTTAATATTAGTAGATGTATATTGTATATGATCTTTGAGGTTTCCTTCATCACCTGAGACTGATTCCTCTTTAATATGAATAGATGTACATTGGTTATGATCTGTGGATGTATAAATGTCAGTGTCTGTGAGGTTTTCTCCCTCACATGAGGCCAATTCCTCCTTAATACATGTAGCTGTACATTGCATACAATCTGTGGGATTGTCAATGTCGTTAAGGTTTCCTCCATCACAGGAAGTTGGATTCTCAGTAACGTTCTCCAGACTGTTGACCATCTTTTGTGTACCGGTTGATGAATATTTTGCAGCTTGGATATTTATAATAATACTGTGATTCATAGAATTTGATGGAGAATTAGAGGCGTGGGATCCTCCAGATCTCTCTGTGGTTTCAGGTAAACCTGTTATAAAGAAATAGATTGTGATTATTTGCTAAAAAATTATTTTTAACTGTTAATTTTGTTTCCATGAAGAACTTACAAGGCAGCCCTCCGGAATGGGTTAACTCCCTATCCAGCTGAGCAGTGACTGGAATAATAAACAACTCTGAGTATATAGTGTAGCTCGTCCTCTTCCTAGGTGTGTTTCAGTAACTTCCCAAGTTCTTATAATAAACAACACGGGTAGGAAAATTGGGTTGGGTACCATTTGACGATGGTGGCAATAGCAACAGTGTGTAGACCTCCCAAAAAATGGCGATTTCAAGAATGCCTGCAAAAAGAAAATGATGACTTACAATAAAAATGACAGTGATATCTCTGTATTTAAAGCGCCAAGGCCTGACCCTAACTTCTAAATGAGATATTAAAGCCGTGAGGTCCTGGCATTGGCGCTTTAAATACAGAGATATCACTGCGGCTATGAACAGTGATGTAAATTTAAAGTGCCGGCATTGACAGTAATCGCTCTGTAGCGGAAGGAAGTCGAGGATGTGTACTGACATTTTTATTGTAAGTCATCATTTTCTTTTTTTAAAATCAACATTTTTTTTTGTAGGTTTAACCGATGTCGGTATAGTGGTAGTCATTAATATGACTACCACCGGAAAAATTGAGGCTTCTAAGGTATCCTTCAAGGAAATTAAATTAACATGTAAACATAATTTGTTTATTTCCTCTTCAGACTCTTAGGTAGTCCTAGCAAATGGGATGTACCCAGGCTATAACAATACAGGGTTGGTTAATAAACATGACATAGATGACATTAAATAGACTGTAAGTTTGAGATCAGAGTTCTCTTACCACACTGTCTGTATGTATTACCCAGTATTGTTTTATTAATGTTTGTTCCCAATTGTAAAGCGCTACAGAATTTGCTGGTGCTATATAAATAAATGTTGATGATGATGACAACAAAATATTTTTGATCTATAGTGTGAAAGATCTTCTTTCCAAATTGAATATCGTTCCCTGAGGATACGTCCAGTGGATAATGTCTTGTAAAGGTGTAGAGAGAAGACCACCCCGCCGTTTTGCACTCGTTGAGACTCGAGTCCTGCTTGTCCACACAGTTGCTACCGCTCTCGCTGGATGCAGCCTTAGGTTTGTAAGCACTTGAAGACCTTTCCCCTTGTATGATGACTTCCTGAATCCATCTTGCAAGGATATCCTTTGATGGAGCATGTCTACGTCCCACAGGTAGAACAAAACGTTGTTCAATCTTTCTTAATATTTCTGTTCTCTGCAGATATAGGGGATTGCTCTCACCACATCCAGTGCTTGCAAGTGTGTGTCTCCTCTTCATTTTTCGTTATGAGTAAAATGCTTCCATATATCTTGATTTATCTAGAAGTCGGAAGCTACTTTAGGTAGGAAAGTTGAGTTTGTCCATAGTACTATATTATCCTGAAAGATAGCCAAGAAAAGTTCTTTGCTCTACAGTGTATGCAACTCTTTTATCCTTCTGGCAAAAGTAAATGTCACCAAGAATAATAATACTTATCCCTCCTGCCTACGTTGCAGTATCTCAGTTCGTGAAATTGTGTACAAATAATATTGCAGTTATGTTAAAATAGGCAGCCCACAAACACATTCCACTTTCGCACAACAGTATCTCAATTTCCTTGATTAGAAAAACCCTTGATCCTGAGCAGCACCTGCTCAATTTCCACCCCCATCAAGAAGAGTGCACTCAGGTTTGGGTGCTGAACTGGTCCATGGGGCAGGAGGGTCCACTTGAAATTGCAGAGGCCACTTTTGCTCTAGAAGCATTTCCCAGGCTATGACAAACCATGCCAGGATGGGAGGGTGAATATTACCTCTACTGCCTCCTACCCCAGTGTTCTCCCCAGAATATTTTTCTAGCCGGGTGGCATTAAGAAGTAGCTGGGGCAGTTGTAATACTTTGCAATAATACTGAAAACATTTTGGAGGTTATTGCCCACACCTGCCAGGACTGGTCAGACTGGTGGTCAGTGGTCTAACACACACTGCTGGCTGTAGTGCTCACATAGCTTCTTCATAGGAGAAACAATGGTTTAGTTTATTATAATAGTACTTTTGCTCTCTAAGAGCAAGTAAAAACAGCTGGGTGGAACACCTGGGAAATAGGTGCTGGGGGGAAGATTCATGGGATGAACGAAAACAGAGGAAATACATATCCCAAACGAAAGTTTCAGGCCCTTATCAAAGCATCTATTCCTTCTGTGGGATCTTTGTGATAGGCAAAAAAAAACAAACCATTCATCGTGTTACTCTGCCCCATTACCATTAACTTGTTTAACAGTAGAGGAAAAACCTCCTTATGCAGTGTCCAGTCACCTGGGTGCATGAAGTGCTGAAGAGATATCATATTGTTCTCTGCCCTGGCAATAATTGATGCTAAATCGTCAATCACAGCTGCGTTTCTGGCACCATCCTGTCTGGTTTTCTGAAAATACTCCGAGATGTGTTTGGTGCCGTTTCTGTTTCACCTGCATCAAACGGCTCTCGTTTCCAAAACATTTTTCTTTAGTTTCAAGTGTGCCCCCAGCTTCTGGTGCCGACATGTCATTAATACCAGATACGCTCACTCCGAGAGGGGAATGCCCCGATTTCTTAATACAAGGTCCTTCCACCATTTCAGGGAAGGACAGTCATGATTCAGAGACTCTTCCTGTGGTTCCTCATATATCCTCTTGTCCAAGGCAGGATCCCTATTGTTGATGAGAACATCCCTAAGAGAATGCGACAATCTCTTGTTGAACGATGTTGCGGAGAAGGAATGTGACATATTACCTGTACTATTTTGTCCATTTTTTCTGCCGATTCGGACAACTTGTCTTCTGCTGTATTTATATATACGCTGAGGAACTCTAATTATTGTGATGGTACCAGATGACTTCTCCCAGTTTACAATCCAACTATGACTGCAATAATCACTTTGTTCGTTCTTGTCCGAATTATCCTACGATGTCGTTCACATACGACCAAACCATGGCCAACTGTTTTCCAAGTGCTGGAATTAGCACTTACCCGTACCTTGGTAAACGTTCTTGGGGATGCCGAAAGCCTGAATGATGGGTATGTGAACTGAAAGGGACATCTTAGAATACAAAACCTGAGAATATGTTAATGTTTTTCTATTGGAAGATGCAGACATGCATCCTACAAGTCAACTAATGTCAGAAAATTCCCCACTTCTATTGCCTAGATAATGAAATTCCATGGTTTTCACACAAAGTCTGTACAAAGTGGTTTCATCTGAAAGTAGATAATACTGTAAACTTTCTCCAGTAACCCCTCAGACCACGGAATTCGTCTTCAAAACATAAGGAACCTTCAAAAGGAGGTATGAACCAAACAGTTTTGAAAATGTGGGTCCGCTGCCCAAGGCCACGATTCACAAGGCTCTTCTACCCATTACTGCTGATGCAATGCTTCTTGCTGAAAATCTCCAATAATGCTTCACAAATAAAGTCAATACCCTTCTTCATATTCCTTACTTAACAGTAAAATTGTCTCCATTCATTTTTTCTTTCATATATTTATATTTTAAAACTCTTCCATCTTTCTATCCATTGAAAATCTTTTAAAGGGCCTCCATCTTCTAAAGGAACGATAGTCCAAATTGACAGATTAGCTTCTACAGTGTCTACTTTTGGTATTAAATCATATTACTGGTTTCATTATCTGACAAACAATACATTCTTTCCATCCTTGTGGGATCAGACTGGCAACTTTATGGCTGATCCCACTCTTTCTTTAATAAGGTCCTTAATATCTATATGCACAAAGAAGACCCTGCGATTCCGACGACTGTCCGTAAAGAAAGCATCTTGGAATGTTGCCGTAGTAGGTGTAACCTGAATTCAATTGGAAAGACTAAGACAGTCCTGAAACTAATGGGAGACCTGTGAAGTGTCTCAGATTGAAGTATCTGCACAGCTTATTGCCAATGTTTTTATAGACCTGAATCCAGAAGGGACAGGACTCACTGATCCGGCACTACATTAGTAGTCAGGACAGCACTCCCAGGGAGCCACCACCTGCGGTTCCTATACTGAAGCCTGCTAGATACTTATGCCGGGTATTAAGGGAATGCTCCATCAGTGAACAAAATAACAAACAGCTCACGACACCGCATACTTAGCTGGAATGAGACACCTAGGAAAAGGAGGAGCTACATTATATACTCTGAGACGCGTTTCTCTTTCCTGTCCCCGCTCAGCTGCGTAGGGGGTTAACCCATTCATTGGGGTTGCCAGGGAGTCTGAAGAGGAAAAAAAATAAGTTTATACATCAATAAGATTGAGAAAAGGCTCAATAAAAGAGGCTCTATCACCGCCCAATAACTTCTCAAACTCTGTGTATTAAGATATTTCCGTGCACAGATCCAAGGGAGGTGAAATAAAAAGAATTATTAGATGAAGTTAGATTTATTAGTATATAAAACCAGTAGGTGGCCAACGTGTGCTAGGATACCAAGTTCATTATTAAAAGGCTTGTTGTTTAAGCCAGACACTTATGCTGTAATATTAATTGTTCTATTCTGGCTGTTATACTGCAGCGAGTGAGAACCAGTCTGAAGGCTCTGTGTATAGGACATAACACCACACTGGCCCCCGAAGCCCATGAGTAGAGTACAGAAAGACTGGGCCAGACTCTTACCAGGAATCCACAGAAGATATCTTATGTCAATCACAAAGGCATGACGTGAGGTGTGCGCACCTCTGTCCTTCATGTCTCGTCACATATAGGGTTTATAACACAAAAAATATGTAGTAGAAGAACGGGGATCCTGGAGAAATATCCAACACATGTATAATTGGATGAAGTGTATGTAGATAATTCTTGGGCCCTGTGCATCGCCTGGCTGAGAATGCTGTACGCTTATAGAGGAGGAGGACTTGTCTATGGCCAGCCAGCTTTCAGAAATAACCATCTTCACCAAGTCATCTCTTGCTCTAACCTTCCATCTAACGTTATACTCACAGCCAGTACTTCAAGTAGTAAACGCAAAACTTACCCTGGACATGGCAATGACTCCAGACACGGGCACAGCACAGCGGGTGGCACTGTGTGTGTTATAGTGGACACCATGCTTTGTATTCTAAAACCAAACAAGGATTCATTGTATTCTAAACTGCTGAACCAAAAAAAAGGCTCTAAACTCTATATAGGTTACTAGTCTCTGCTTTATTTATTGGTTACAAGAACTGTGTCTACGTGAGTCTATGCCATGCCCAGTATTTTAATTTTCCCCATGTCATGCCATGAAAAGTACTTTTCTGTACTTCACTTCTATTTTTGCCAATTGTTCCTGTCTATTGTCTGGACCGACACTACTAAAAAAAACAGACAAATCAAAAAAGACTATTTCTGCCTGCATTAGAGAAACACTATGCCGTCCTGGCCAACCTGTGGCTCTCCAAGTGTTGTGTAACTACAAGTCTCAGCATCCCTGCCATCTATAAGCTGTTTATCTACTGGCAAAGCATGCTGGGACTTATAGTTTCAAAATACATGGAAGGCCACAAGTTGGTCAGTTATGCACTATGGGAAATCTTTAAAAGACAGGGTTAGAGTACTTATAAACCTCCTCTTACCCAGTGATGTGAGGGTCCAGTGATTCTCCATCATCACGTCCTTGTACAAACCCTTGTGTCCTTCTAAATACTCCCACTTCTCCATGGAGAAATAGACAGTGACATCCTCACACCTTATAGGAACCTAACACACACAATGATACAGTCATCACCCAGACACATCCCCTGGTGTTACTGTATAATGTCCCATTCCCAGCAGTCACCTCTCCAGTCAGCAGCTGAATGATCTTGTTGGCGAGTTCTAGAATCCTCTGGTCGTTGTTTCTCTCATGTATCAGTGAGTGAGGTGGAGGCACCGTGATGGGGCTCTGGGTCCTGCTCAATACTCCTGACCCACAGTGATGGCTGCTGGGTGTCTCATGTTCACCAGATGTCTTCTTCACTACTGTGTAATCCTGTGTATTGAGTGAGACATGGATAAAAATTACTACATACTTCTCCAGAATCCCTTACCTCTTCAGTTCAGTGCCTGTTTTCTTAATATAGATAAGAGTGATGTCACTGTGATAATCCCAGAATCCCTCACCTCTCCAGTCAGCAGGTAGATGATCTCCCGGGTGAAATTTAATATCTTTCCAGCCACAAAGGAATGCCTACTGGGTGTTTGCACACTAGGGGGTAAATGTATTAATGTCCGGATTCTTCAACTCCGGCGTGTTCAGCGTCTTCGAAGACGCCAGAGTTGAAGAATCCGGACATTAAAACATTTACCCCCAGATGTCTTCTTTACTACTGTGTAATCCTAAGGGATACAGTACAAAGTATTACTTTGTATAGTCTATCATATATATCCAGTGACCGAACGCTCATGTGGAAAAAGATTAATATCACTGTAACATTTCCAGAATCCCTCACGTCTCCAGTCAGGACAGTTTTATCAATAGAGTTAATTGGGTCTGTTTTGGATTTAAATCTGCATTCAATCTTTGGTTAAGCGAGTAATTCCAGGTATTTGACTTTTTTTGAATTGCATTTAGTTTGTCCAACAGATTCAGCGCATTGGCATGGTTAAAATGGCAACATTGTGACTGTCGACTGGAACTAATGTCGAAAGACACGACGTCGCATTGAAACGGCAATGCCAGCGGCAGCCTGCTGATCCGTCGGCATTGTTACCGCCAGACCAGTTGGCAAGACAGCTGGTGAACCTGCCGACACAGAACAAACAAACAGCATGCCCCATCCCAAACAGATGGACCCTAGTGCTGCCAGCCTAGGCTAGTACTAGCAAAATCGGGGGAACAAAAAGTGTGGGTTCCCCCAAGTCTTACTAGTACCAGCACTAGGCTTTGCCAGCCAGGGCTAGTGGCACTATAGTAGGGGAACCCACAGCAGTGGGCCCCCCTGTCATAATGACAACCAAGCCCAGGCTGGTCATCACGGAACTGGATTCTGTTGTGGAAGCCAACCTGACTGACACAATATTGACTGTTTATGGTTAATATTGTATCAATAAAGCAATACAGTATTGTTATATTTTATGGGGCGTATTCAATTGTTCCCCTGGCCGCCGGAAAAACGAGCGCTCGAAAACTATTACCGTTTATACGGTAAAACAACCGTATTAACGGTTTTCGCACGCAATATTACCGTATAAACGGTAATAGTTTTAGAGCGCTCGTTTTTCCGGCGGCCGGAGGAACAATTGAATACGCCCCATGTGTCTAATTCTGTTCTCTTCAGAATGCAGCTGGAAGGGGTCAAAGGTTGACATGGACATAACAGATGTATTGCAGAAGTACAAACTTACTTACCTTTAGGCTTAAGGGACAATGAAAAAGGTCAAGCTCAATAAAGTGAAGTGAGATTTACGATGCCAACAGTTATGACAATGTTGGTGTATGTGTTTTTTTTTTTTATCTCAAGGAAGTCAATGTTTATTAGAAACTTATTTACCATATTAGGAAACTGTAAATAAGAGTATAGATCACCACACCGTGTAACAGATGCTGTTAAAATGTATAAAAGCTTGTAGTTGTCTGCACAAGGACACACTTCTCTCTGCTTGAGAGGTGTCCACATCTCACGTGAATGCAATAAAAACTTCATATTACTGCCGCCTGTGTGCCCCCAACATGCGCATGCTGCCGCCTGTGGGCCCCCAGCACGCCCATACTGCCACCTGTGGTGGGCCCCCAGCACGCCCATACTGCCACCTGTGGTGGGCCCCCAGCACGCCCATACTGTCACCTGTGGGCTCCCAGCACACCCATACTGTCACCTGTGGGCTCCCAGCACACCCATACTGCCACCTGTGGGCTCCCAGCACACCCATACTGTCACCTGTGGTGGGCCCCCAGCACGCCCATACTGCCACCTGTGGGCCCCCAGCACACCCATACTGCCACCTGTGGGCCCCCAGCACACCCATACTGCCACCTGTGGGCCCCCAGCACACCCATACTGCCACCTGGGTGCTCCCAGCACGCACATATTATCAGAGTTAATCACCAGGAATAATTACCCTCTGCCAATCACAGCAATGTCTCCTCTCTGCTTCCTCCTTCTCACCTCTGACCCGGAAGCTGAGGAGATCCTGGGCGACCGTTTTACAATCCGAACTGTGTGACGTCACAAGATATGAGCACAGACTTACCTACCACCCACCTTAAAACACTAGTGTAAAATACATATCTTCTTATCTGTCCGTAGTGCAGGAGAGCTGCGGCCATTGTACTGTGGTCCAAATTTCTCCAGAAAGATTATACAGATTAAACTCAGACTATACTTATCCCGTTATCTATCTGGGTATAAATAAAACGAGGGTAATCTTCCATACACCAGAGCTACAACAATATCTCGCTGTCACCTTGATATACACAGTAGGGTTAGATTAGATATTTCAGCGGCGGCCATTTTATTGTGGTCCACATATTAAGAGAATTTCTAGTATTGACACCGGAACACTAGGGTTTTATAATTTACTTGTGGTCCAGTAAAGTGAGTCTATAAGCTGCCAGAGTGTAACTGATACAGGACTACAACTCCCAGCATCCCTTGCTGCAGACACTGTTTCCTGGTATATGCAGTGTTGCTGACCTGTCTCCTGGAAGAGGTAATGTATCATTATTTTATACATCTGAAGACTATTAGAATATACCTCCAGTATAGAGGTTCCTCCCTTTCTTCTCCCTTTTGTCACCTGTGTGCCCTGAATTTTTCTCAGGCCATAAAATACACCCCACATTTCACTTGAGGTAAACAGGTTTATGATCATATTCCCACTTATCCTGCTAATTTTGATTCACTAAGAGTTTAAATTTGGGGGAAATAGGTATTTTGAGTTAAGGACTTATGGTGGAAAAAGGTGGACTTTCCTGGCAAAACAGGGACACCTGGGCACCCTATATACAACATGTATTTTACCTCCTTATTGACCGTATGTTATTGAATGTGTATTAGATGCTTTATGTCAATACTTTATTTGCAACTGGTTAAAATATGACTGTATCAGTTAAATGTGTTGACATGTATACTGCTGCATGAAATCCAATCCATATTATTTATCCCTGACCATAAACAGTCCCAAACTCTGACTCTGATCCATATCTCTGACAAACACTCCGATCCCTTAACACCATTCTTCATCCAAAGCAACTAAACCTAATAACCAATCAACAGCCCCAGTCTATAACCCCAGTCCCTACCAACAGCCCCAGTGTCTAACCCCAGTCCCTACCAACAGCCCCAGTCCCTACCAACAGCCCCGGTGTCTAGCCCCAGTGTCCAGCCCCAGTGTCTAACCCCAGTCCCTACCAACAGCCCCAGTCTATAACCCCAGTCCCTACCAACAGCCCCAGTCTCTAACCCCAGTCCCTACCAACAGCCCCAGTGTCTAACCCCAGTCCCTACCAACAGCCCCAGTCCCTACCAACAGCCCCAGTGTCTAACCCCAGTGTCCAGCCCCAGTGTCTAACCCCAGTCCCTACCAACAGCCCCAGTCTATAACCCCAGTCCCTACCAACAGCCCCAGTCTCTAACCCCAGTCCCTACCAACAGCCCCAGTGTCTAACCCCAGTCCCTACCAACAGCCCCAGTCCCTACCAACAGCCCCAGTGTCTAACCCCAGTCCCTACCAACAGCCCCAATCCTTAATTCAAATTTCTGTCTAAGGTCCTTAATGCCAAACCCTAATCCCTATCTACAACCCTAAACCTAAATTCTAATGTCTACCCCCAATACCAAAACATACACTGCATTATCCAGGAAAGTACATGTTAAAATACTGGTTCTTCTTTCTTTGTATAACAACTTTACTGTAGGAGTCAGTGAGTTTACCACACAGCGGACAGTTGGCGAGGGGCTAATTAAGGCTGCTGATAGTTCTGCAGCTCTGTATATGATTGCTCCCACCATAGCTCAGCCTTTGATGTGGCTGTTTAGGTTCTGGGTTCAAGGGCCCAATTTGTGTCAGCGTTCAAGACCCCATTTTGTTGTAGTCTTCAAACCCAGGAAATATTATATTTTTTTACCTGTTTATGCTACGGTAATTTGTCCTGCACAGCTCCAGCTGTTTTTCTGCATTATTTAAATAGGCCACGCATCTTCAGTGTAAATAGTTTAAGAGTTCTGGAAATCTTACTGTTGTTCTACACACATACAATATATATTAAAGATAACCTTTACTGCGTGCTCAAGCTTTACAGACTGATATCCAGGCTAGTGAAATCAACTGCTCGCCTATCACCGGTCCACACCCGGGTGACAATGTGTATACAGCCAAGTCCACTTCACAGTCTCCTTCCAGGCAGACAACCACAGCATGTAGGTGATTTTGGATCAGAGTTGTGCTGCTGCAGCCAACATCACCAGCTAGCAAGCCTGCAAATGTTCTGCATTGACAGATCCTAAGATAAATGTAGAGTCTGCTCAGAATGCTGACATCGAGAACCCATCTCCATCCCAGCAAGTGCTGGATAGCCATAGGCCTGCCAGGATAGTTCTCACAAAAGGTCTGGAATAATTATCTCCATGATAGAAAGGATCTTTACTAAAGGCTTAGATAAATAATGGGGGTGAGACTGAAACTAACATTCTTAATGCTGTAAAAGCTGATTCAATGTGCCTTTAACCTACTCTGTTGTGCAGAGGTCACTTGGGCTACGAACTTTGGCTATGACGGTAGAAAAGAGCCGTGTTGAAGAAGAGCAGAAGGCGTCTGCCACTCCTGCGGTTTTAAACCAATTTTGACGGACTGGGCACAGACAGGGAAGTGGCTTAGGCTTTGTAAGTAAATGTATTTCTCTTTGCCAGACTATTGTTTCTAACAATATGATAGGAGGTCTCCGGCGCTAATAGGCGATATAACAGACACGCAATTAAAAATAGGACATCAAGTGCAGCACATCAAATAGAGGAAGTGCAAATCCTCTAAAGAACATACAAAATATACAAGGAAACAGATTGCACATGAGATGACCTAGTATCGATATAATATACAATCAACAGAGAAAGGAAGCAGTTGTGCGTATAAACTAGTATTTACTTCAAATAGACATACAGTTAAAAGAACACTAATATTACCCATAAAACTAGTGCACAGGCTCATAGACCTATATAGGGAAAATTTCCACAGGTATCTCTTTGTTCAACGGAACTTTCAATGTTTTGCAACAAAAGTCTTCAGACAGAAGAGTAGAAGTTCTTAGTCGGGATATGCACAAAAAGGCTCTATATTGCCAGATTCAAACCAAGAGCTTCAGATGACAATTTGCCACGTACTGAATAAAGCAGTGAGAGTAGTTGAATATGAGACTCTCTAGTATTAATTACATCGCATTCATTTATCAGCGGTAGAATATAGGTATATATATCTCTCTCTCTCTTGTCCGCCGTACGTATATTAATGTGGCCAGTGTATAGTAAGTCCAGCCATAAGTAAGTGAATCAGGCTTACCCGCCTCTGCAATATGAGTTAGAAATGCCGGTCCGCCATCCAAAACGGCCAGTCGGTCCAGATAGAATCCTGAGTGGTGCGCACCAGCAAAATCCGTCCGGACAAACACAAGGTGTATGAAAAAAGACTCCTTTTAGGAACTGTGTGTGTATAGCGCCTCTGGAGACAATGTAGCAAAAGTCTTCACGATAAATGAGGCCAGAGAAAAAGAGTAAATACTCCGTGGAGCCAGCAATACCTTGCGACGCGTTTCGTGTGTCAGAGCAGACTTTATCAAGCAATAAAGCTGACTCTCTCTTCACTTGGTATTTATTAGAAAAGGGAGGAGGGAACATCTCATCAAGTTGACAACAACCATATGTTGTGTGTGGTAAAACGATGCATTAATGAATTAATGAAGCTCAGATCTTCGGGCCATTATGAGCCAAGTCTGTTTATAGTAGTGCAAATATGCAAAAACATTGTGTCAAAAAAACAATTTAAGAATAGACATAATTAGGTCTAGATTAAAACTATTGAACCTGTGCACATAGGTATCAGTATACAATTGTGGTGCATAATTTCATCTGAAATAGGTCAACTATTGAGTCTGTGCACATAGATAACGCTATACAATTACAATCCATATCATACAAATAATAAAATCAACCATTACCGAGGCAATCGGGCAATATGCTAAATATATAAAACTAAAATAAAATAGAATAGATTAGAATTACACCATAGGTCCAATGTAATTAAGGAATAAGATAAAAAATAAAATAAATACAATGACATACAATAACATAAATTTAAAATAATAAAAAAAGAAGAAAAAGAAATACTAAAATTATGTGTCTGCATAATTAATACCACACATAAACATACACATAGAGGGCCTATATTGTGGAACTCTGGAGGAGGTCAATTAGTAAATAAATTAACATTCCAAGGGCATCATGTAATGTCAAAACCTGACGTGAAACTGGACAAAGATGTCTATATAAAGTCCAAAATAAACCACAAATATCAGGGGCTTAGAGCAAGGATAAGTATGTCCAATGGATGCATATATCGCTAGCCAAAAATTTCTTATATATCATTATTAGTCCTAATACATAAAGCAATACTATAGGTACCAATCATTGAATTCCATGGTTTCGTTTAGACTATCTGGGTACAAAGTTTGCAGCTTAAACATCCATGAGACTTCACCTCTGCAAAGACTATTGTTTCTGCATTCTGCCGGTTTAGGTTGTTGATAGGACTGCAGCCAGGGCTGATGTTACTACTAGGTGAACCCATGCCACAGCCTATGGTTCAAGGTTTAGGGTGCGTGTAAAACGCTGAATGAGTGACATAATGTCACTTATTCAGTACTTTTATTTTCCCCACAGTTTTTCAGGCTGAGCTGCTTGAGAAGGAGATGGAAGAGAGAACAGTCATCTCAAGCTGCCGTATTTAATGAAGGGATTACAGATGTTGGATTGAAACCTCAGACAAAGTAGATGTCTTTCCTAACACATACTTTGCTAGGACTGCTGTTCACCTCCACAGTGATTCATACACTTGCACGCAATTGGTCAGGCTCGCCATCCAGATATGCAGTTCATCCATGTCTATAGGACAAAGACTGTGCTACCAAATATTACGTCTGTCAATAATTTTGTCAATGCCATTTCTTTTCATTTTCGGACTTAAAAAAGGCTATATAATATTAAATTCAGAATAAAAAACAAAGGTTCTGTAATATTAACAGAAAAAGAATTGTGGAGACCAAATTTCAACTTTTTTTGTAGGAAAAATAAAGTGGTGTCAATATTTTTAGGCTCAACTGTAGGTTTTGCGGAGAAAACTGCTGCAGAAGATTTTGCTGTAATATATGCCTATTAAAAGTAAATATGGAATGGCATTCAAAGAAATTAAATAAAACTGGATTAAGCTGTCTGAATACACAAAGACACTTCGGTTTGTTTTCATACTCCCTGCTACAATATGCTTCATTGGATATAATTCCCGTCTACAAACTTTCAAGCGTTCTCTGAAAACCCACCTCTTCAGACAAGCTTATAATATTCCTCAACCACCCTCTTAACCTCACTACCTTACCCTATACCCGTTACACAATTTCACACAAGACAACTACCCCCTGACCAACATAGTTGTGTGACAGGATCATTTAGCTTATGAGTCACTTTTACCTTTACAGCCGGCTGGGCCGAAATGCAAAATGTAGACTTCGCCTTAGCCTCATGTGTCAAACTCCCATTGTCCCATAGATTGTAAGCTTGCGAGCAGGAGCCTTCTCACCTCTTTGTCTGTTTATCAGTTTACTATGTTTGTCCCAATTGTAAAGTGCTACGGAACAGGTTGGCGCTATATAAATAAATGATGATGATGATGATATCCAGATTGACATAGTCAACCAATTAAAACCTTTTGCTTTTTACTATTACATCCTGTAATTTCTTTGCTGAGCAACACATAGTAGCTCCTTACACCAGGGGTGATGAACTCCAAGCTTCTTCTTGAAATAGATATGTGATTATCAGAGAAGGAACACATATTTGCTAAGCATGGCAACAAGGTGACTTTAAATGTCCATGAATAATTATTACTAGGATCTTTCTTGAATAACAATGAGCGTGGAGGGTATTAAATTTGAGCACATGAGCACCTAGGTACACGTTTACCTTTTAATGGACAATGCTAAGACTATCCCCCTGGATGGGGACATCTTCACAGGGAGGACTTTTCCTCTAGTGATTATAGTCTTTAGACATGACCTTTTCATCATGAAGCTGTGGGAAATAGTATGTGAACTGATCTGATGGAGGTTGTGGCCTAGTCAACCAGGGTAGTGGACCTACACGAGTATCAAGACCAAGTGCACCTATCTCGCAACAAAGTTTGTGGCCATGTTGGAAAGTGGAGATTAGGACGAGATTCTGTGACAGAAACTGTTTGTAGACTCTTGGTGGTGGTTGAATCTGGGAATGTATTCCTGGCCATTTGTAGAATCTGTTTTTTTTTGCTTCTTTATGTGTTTTCTATGGAATATTTGTAATGCTCACCTGCTGTTTTGAAAATTGGCAACTTCCTTATACAATTATGTAGTTTCTTTACTGAAAAAAATGACTCATCCACTATGCAGTTGTAATTATTGGATTACTAATTACAATAATTTTGCTATATTAAGTGATATTCTATGCTGAAATTTCCTCATAATTAATCTCTTCCACAAGGACCAGAGTCCACTCCCTGACTGATCTTATGAGGATGGACAAGGACAGGAATGAGATGACTGGAAAGATATTAAATCTCACCCTGGAGATCATCTACCTGCTGACTGGAGAGGTGAGGGATTCTGGGAATATCACAGTGACATCACTCTTATCTATATTAAGAAAACAGGCACTGAACTGAAGAGGTAAGGGATTCTGGATAAGTCTGTAGTAATATTTATCCATGTCTCACACAATACACAGGATTACACAGTAGTGAAGAAGACATCTGGTGACCATGAGACACCCAGTAGCCGTCCCCGTATGTCAGAAGGACTGAGCAGGACCCAGAGCCCCATCACGGTGCCTCCACCTCACTCACTGATACATGAGAGAAACAATGACCAGAGGATTCTAGAACTCACCAACAAGATCATTCAGCTGCTGACTGGAGAGGTGACTGCTGGGAATGGGACATTATACAGTAACACCAGTGGATGTGTCTGGGTGATGACTGTATCATTGTGTGTGTCAGGTTCCTATAAGGTGTGAGGATGTCACTGTCTATTTCTCCATGGAGGAGTGGGAGTATTTAGAAGAACACAAGGGTCTGTACAAGGACGTGATGATGGGTAATCAACGGACCCTTATATCACTAGGTAAAAGCACTTTTGAGGGTCACCTAGATACACACATCTGATAATCATGTAATAGACAATATTTTCCGTCATTGTGTGTTTCCTACAGATGGATCCAGTAACGAAAATACCCCAGAGAAATGGCCCCGTCCTCTTTATTCAAAGGATCACACAGAAGAAAATGACAGTATCTCACAGGATTATCAGGTAAATGGATTTGAGGATTCAACCAAATACAAAGTGACTCTATTATCATTTATTTATGTGATGCCAAAAAATTCTTCAGTTCTGTACAGTGGGGATGTATAGCATATTGAAAATACGTATAGGACCAACAAGCAAAATAGAGAACATTCAAGGAGACGAGGGGTGACATAGAGTGAGAATATGGGCAGAGCTGGACTGGACCAGCAAGAAGGAATGCTTAAAATTTTGGAGGCCGGTGGAGAGTCCGATTGGGCATGTAAATTTAATGCAGCACAAGAGAAGTCTTGGAGGCGGGTGTGGGATGTGGGTATCATTGGGAAATTCAGTCTCCATTGAAGATGTTACTGGGAGGAGTGTGAATCACATAAAACAATATTTTTCTGTTTGCTCTCAATTGATTGGATGCTTTCGGTTTGGTTAGTATGAAGACCTGACTGATAGTAAAGTAGAAGATATAGAGGTAGAAGAAGAGACGTATGTGAGGGGTGATCAGCAGTGTAAGGAGGAGGAAATCCCTACAGATATCAGCACAGGTGAGTAGTACACACTAAATACAGAAGAGTCACATATTCTCCTATTCAAGATTATCAGGGGCGTTGGCCTCTAGCAGTTGGTACAGACTATCCCGAGGCATGAAATCCAATGGGTGTCACTTAAACCAGGGCACTCGCCCCAGGATTACCTCGCCAAGACTTCCACACATTAGTGCTTGCCGTGCTAGCATTGCTCTGCTACCCACCATCAGTATCGTGGATGTGGGAACATATTTATTATTTTTATTGTCAATTTCAGAGGAAATTGTGAGTTATTTCAAAAAGTGCAATGGTGCAAGATTGTTGGCCACAACTGTGTATATACATTAAATAACCCAGAATTGAAGGAGACTAGACATAAAGGAGAGGTATTTTTGCATCTCCCAGACTATTTATCTCTGGAACCATCCACTTATTCTATCTATGTCAATTACATATATGGGGATATAACTGATTTTGTTCCATAATATATCATCATCATCATCAATTATTTAATTTATTTACATAGCGCCACTAATTCCGCAGTGCTGTACAGAGGACTCATTCACATCAGTCCCTGCCCAATTGGAGCTTACAGTCTAAATTCCCTAATTTAGACACACACTCACACTCAGACAGACAGGGAAAGACTAGGGTCAATTTTTGATAGCAGCCACTTAACCTACCAGTATGTTTTTGGAGTGTGGGAGGAAACCGGAGCACCTGGAGGAAACCCACGCAAACACAGGGGTTTTCCACACAGATAAGGCCGTGTTTGGGAATTGAACTCATGACCCCAGTGCTGTGAGACAGAAGTGCTAACCACTAGGCCACTGTGCTGCCCCATTCTTGCTTAAAATACTGTAGCATTAAAGCGTGTTCCTTATTATAAAAGTAACCTTTATCTAGAAATAACATTATTCCATTGTTTTAATATTATTCCCTACAGATGGACACCACAGCAGGAATACCACTGAGGGACATCTTATTCTATATCCAAATTGCGAAATAGAAGAAAATGACATTACACGAGATTCTCCTGGAGAATGCACCATTACCTCAAGTATACATCCAGTACTTCATAGTACAGATATATTACTTGAGCCCGGTAATGAAGAGGAATGTCCTCCTGTTAACTCGAATATTGCTACACATAGTACAGCTCATGGAGATAAGTTATTTCCATGTCAAAAATGTGGGAAACATTTTTCTCAGAAATCAGATCTTATTAGACATCAGAAAATTCACACAGGTGAGAAGCCATTTCCGTGTTCTGAATGTGGGAAGTGTTTTATACAGAAATCGGATCTTCTGAAGCATCAACGAATTCACACATGTGAGAAACCATTTGCATGTACTGAATGTGGGAAATGTTTTTCGCAAAAATCAACTCTTGTTACTCATGAGAGAATTCACACAGGTGAGAAACCATTTGCATGTCCTGAATGTGGGAAATGTTTTACAGAGAAAACACAGCTTGTTCAACACCTGAGAATTCATACAGATGAGAAGCCATTTTCGTGCTCAGAATGTGGGAAATATTTTACACAGAAATCAAATCTTGTTAATCATAAGAGAATTCACACAGGTGAGAAACCATTTTTATGTCCTGAATGTGGGAAATGTTTTAGAGAGAAATCACAGCTTGATCAACACCTGAGAATTCATACAGATGAGAAGCCATTTTCGTGCTCAGAATGTGGGAAATATTTTAAACAAAAGTCAAATCTTGTTCATCATAAGAGAGTTCACACAGGTGAGAAGCCATTTTCATGTTCTGACTGTGGGAAATGTTTTGGCTATAAATCGGATCTTGTTAAACATAAGAGAATCCACACAAGGGACCAGACATTTTTAAATAAAAATAAATCTTATAAACAACAGGGATTTCACACAAAATAAATTGCATTTTAATTTTCTGATTGTGGAAAAATTATGCCTGTAAACTAATGTTTCTTCAGAGAAGCCACAAAAGTAATTACTTTCCCATGTTCTGAATATGGGTAATGCTATAAATCAAAGTTTGATTATTCACTTGTGTGAAACCATTTGCATGCTCTGACTGTGGGAAATGATTACACAGAAATTAGGTTTTGTCAAACATCAAGAGTTCACATAGAAAAGCTTTTTCCAGGTGGTATTTGAAAGATAAAATATGATTGCATCAAGGATTTGCAGGTTTGTCAGTATATAATCTACATACTACCGGATTACCTTACTGACTGGACAGAATGTGTATCCTTGTTTTTTTTGCCCCAATAAAAATGTCTGAAATTAAGCATACCGTATGAAGTTTGTTTTGTCAAATCCTCTTCTAAATGAAACAATCATCTGGCTCTGCATCAGTATCTTATGCGCCAGGTTACGCCAAGTGCAAAGGGTACGCCTCCTAACAGACGTATATGCATGTTTCTGCAGGTCTGCATGAGACGCATCTGTGTGAACACACCATTACTGTACTCATGCTATAGTCATGAGGAGGCACAAGTGCCAAATACGTGTATGTATGTATTGGCGCATAAGTGTGCATTCTCTTTGTGGGCATGCACAGTGCGATTTTGTGCAATTTATACTACAAAAACACCATCAAGTCCTTTTTCTATAACACTTCTTTCCACACGGACAGCTGTAGAGAGATCATGTCCCTTTTTTTTCCTCTCCCTCATTCTCTCCACCTCCATCCTTCACTCTATCGGAATAAAATGGATTACAATACAAGTGTCAGGATCTGCCTGCGCTCCTACTGCATCTTCCTCGGAATCCTGCTTCTCTCGGCAGCTCCTGTCTTTGGAATATATTGGACTTGTTACTATTTCCTGCAATACCTCTAATCCACCAGAGGTTCTGCTATTGTGCCTTTTCTGTTTTTCACTGCCAGGGGTTAACTTGTTGAACGAAGCTAATCATCCCCATCTAATTGTCTCCTATTTATACCTGCTTCTCCCAGTTACCTGTGCTGGTCATTGTTGTTATGTTGCTGTTCTTCATTGTTGTGCTCACTTGTCTCTCCTGTTCTCTGGTACTCCTACAAGCTGCTGCCATCGTCGCTCTATCTGATTTCTCTCCATTCAGCCATTCCACTTGCACCAGTTGTGTTTCATGTCTACAGTTCTCAGCATCACCCAGAAATCTTTGTTTATTGTCAGCAATACTCGGTTCGTATCAATTTCTGCATTTTCTGGTTCATACCTGTTCTAATCAATATATATTTTCTTCGTAACCCGGGCTCCATAGCTGTTATTCCCAGCTTCCAGCATTGAAGCGTGATAACAAGGAAAGATGAGTAAGGTAATGCTTTATATTTAATGTGTGCATTTTTGAGAGCAGTGGAAATAAAAGTTGGTGTTTGTTATACATAATGGAAAGCATGTGGATTGTTTGTGAGAGCAATAATGTTTATGTTGTGAGCAATATATGTAAAGCTATGGAATAATACAATGTAGAGACTTGTGCTGTGATATTGCATTATAGAGCCAGTATCTACTGAACTGTGCATTTGTACTGGAAACAGTGACCAGGGAGTGTGCATATAATAAAATAATTGGGAACAGAGTTACATGTGCTGTGTTTAAATGGAGGACTGTGATTCTGTGTGTTTCATGTGAATTGTATGAAAAATAAATGGAGTTTAACTGCGCTTTATAATTTAGTACTTGTTGGATCATATGTTTTACATATACTGTATTTCCCCATGTATAAGACGCACCCATGTATAAGACGCATCTTAATTTTGGGGCCCAAAATGAAAAAAGAGATGTATTACATAAAGTTATTAGTAACAGTATATGGTATTGTAACCTACGGTATAGTAATGCAACCCTGCCTATAGATCTATTGTCATTAACGCTGTGCAGCTTACTGTATACAGACACACATGCTGGGCTCATTGGATATTATCGGCAGTGATGTGACTGACAGCTGTGGGAGGCGCCTGAAGGACCTTAAGGTCCTTTTGCCAATCAGTTTGAAAACAGCCAGCGGGGACACGATCTGTGAAGCAGACAGCGGGGACACGATCTGTGAAGCAGACAGCGGGGACACGATCTGTGAAGCAGACAGCGGGGACACGATCTGTGAAGCAGACAGCGGGGACACGATCTGTGAAGCAGACAGCGGGGACACGATCTGTGAAGCAGACAGCGGGGACACGATCTGTGAAGCAGACAGCGGGGACACGATCTGTGAAGCAGACAGCGGGGACACGATCTGTGAAGCAGACAGCGGGGACACGATCTGTGAAGCAGACAGCGGGGACACGATCTGTGAAGCAGACAGCGGGGACACGATCTGTGAAGCAGACAGCGGGGACACGATCTGTGAAGCAGACAGCGGGGACACGATCTGTGAAGCAGACAGCGGGGACACGATCTGTGAAGCAGACAGCGGGGACTCCTCTCTCACACCAGGTGCCGATTTCTTCATTAAGGTAAGTAGCGCTTGCAGTGTATAAGACGCACCTTTTTTTTAGACCCAAAATTTGGGGGAAAAAGGTGCGTCTTATACATGGGGAAATACGGTAGATAGTATATGGTTACATTTGTGGTCTACTGTAGTCGATACTTCCCAGGGTGTCTCCTTTAAAATTATATGTAAACGATAGAGGGGTAATTTTTATGGATATTGTGGTCAACAATGCCAGTGGTGCAACCCTGTTTTTAGATGTGAGCATTTTGATTGATAGAGCATAATCCTTATTGTCATGCAGCGTAGCGGGCATACTTTTCAGAAGTTCATTTGAGGAGGAGGTTAAATATCCTCTCTGTCAGACTCCTGTCCTTTTCCATTTCCCGGTATGGACAATGTTTAAGCATAATTCAAAGATTCTTCCCTCTGTTTGTTATGTACCTGAGTGGTGGGAAGTGAGCACTCATTAGATATATGGGAAATAACTGGAAACTTACATTTGACATTTGCTCTGGGTTGGACCAAGGAAGACTTGTATGGATGAGGACACAGCTGGATTGGAAAGGTACAACTGTGTTGACGTCGTATAATTGGATGAACGAAAGTATATTGGTTAATATTGTTTTACCGTGCGATTGCGATCAGTATGCCACGTAACACGTGGCGCGGCGCGATCACACGGTAAAATACGCACTCACATTCATTTATTTATATATTTCATATTTATAATGGTTCCATTTCACAGTGATTTATGAGCAGATGATATTTAGGTTATAGTAATATATATATTAAGGTTATATGTACACTTTAGTGATATTTAAGGTTCAGGTTGCAGGAACTATGTCATGTTTAGTATCATTTTAATCCCCTATTCATCAGCAATTGTCCGGTTCATTCGCCGAAGAGATCGCACATTGCATACTCTAGTTAGCGATGTTAGGGAATAAATGTTTAAAGTAATACAGACTGTAAAATGCACATAGACTAGTTGAACTGGTTTCTGGGCGGGAGAATCATCTGGAATGTTGACCTTCACCCTTGAAGGGGGTTGTTTGAACTAGCCTATGACCTGCATTACACTAGACCCTCCTGAAAGCCTGGGACTATAGAAGCAAGCCACGTCATGTGTATTGTTTTCTCTGTAGCACTGAGTGTATATATACAAGCTCCCTGGGACCAGCTAGCACAGTCACTCTCTGACCACAGTCTTCTGGCCTGAAGTACTGTTCTAGCTGGATCCAGCAGAGTGCGCAGCGGTATGTATGTATCTTTGGTATCAGCTGTACTGTATTATAATTATGTATTGAACTTTTAAAACTTTTGCATCATCTAAATAAATTGTTTGTGCTTTGGAAACACAAGAAATCGCTTAGACAATGCTTATTGGAAAACGATAGAAATACTTTAATAACTGGTATTGGACCATACTGGAAAAACAAAAAAAAATTAAGGATTTTTTAATACTTTCTATTCTGAGGTGTAGTCGTACCACTTGACTCCTGATGATGGGGTCAAAACAAACTCTATTCACATACCTTGCCCAGGTTGGTTCCCCAGGAATACATTTGTTGGTAGGTCTCTGACCTCCTAGGTATCTCCGCAGTTGACCGATATCCTTATCCGTGGGCACTTCTGCTGGACTCTATTAATCACTGTAGCTGACAGTGCGATCCAGCAACATTTCAGCAGGTCCCAGAGTCTCTTATTCACCCCGCAGGTTTCCCATATGGACTGGATATAAGCACCTACACATTTTGCAGAGGCCATTTTTACCTAAAGGTGACTCTGCTGACTTATTCATGTTCCTACTACTCTCATATGGACTGGTTGGAGAGTGAACAGTCTTTTTGTGGGCTTACCTCCAGTGGTTAGGCAAGCAAGTCGGGCTCCCAGACTCAGATTGGAGAAACAAGCAATGGAAGACTATATCCAGGAGAATCTAGAGAATGGCTTTATTCAACCTTCTACCTCACTATTGGGATACATCTATGGGAGCAAGAAGTATGGAACTTTGCATTTCAGCAGTGACTACAAAGGACTGAAAAAGATAATTGTAAATAACTTTTACTCCATTACACCATCTACTTTTACCTCATTCCAGGGGCTTGTGTTTTCACCAAAATGCAGCTTTGGGGCGCCAATAATTTGAACTTTATAGGCCAGGGATGTAAGTGGAAGACAACATTTGACACCATGGATGGGAACCATGAATACTTTGTTATGTCCTTTGAGTTATTCAAGGCCCCCACTGTCTTCCAAAACTTTGTAAATTACATTTTTTGACATCCTTTGTAGTTACATGGTGGTCTATTTTGACAATGTTTTAATTTAAACCTCTTCCATCTTACAGCATCTGGACCATGAATGCTCTTTTTTTACATTGACTTTGGAAGCATACATTGTATGCTACAGTACACAAATGCACATTTGAGGATTCTTAAGTGACCCTCTTGGGATACATTCTTTCCTTTCAAGGTCTGCAGATGGACCCAGCAAAATTCTGACACTTTAGATTGGTCTCAGTCCACCATTAAGAAGACTATTCAATGCTTCTTTGAGTTTGCAAACTACTTTCGTCAATTGTGACGACCCATATAGAATACAGGGAATTGTCTCCTCCACATGGTCCATTTAGATAGTTAACAGCACAGGTCTGGTAAATTGGATCAATAATCGTAGTCATTGACATGTAGCACACACATATGACAGCAAAACTCACAACTGTCCCGATTTTGGTGGGACTTCCTGATTGGGGGGGGGCCACAAACTTGGGTGGAGTTTTACCTTCATTTGCTCATTTATTGGTGGAACAAGGATGGGCTTTTTTTTTAATCCTGATTTAGTGATTTTAAATGTTGGGAGGCATGTATTAGGGGGTGCCATGTTAGCCGTGCAGATTCGCAATATACAGACTTCTGAAAGCACAGACGTCTCAAAGCTTCCCTTTTGTTTTTCATTCAGCTTCAGCTTAGACTCCATATCTTTCATATAGATCCAATATTTAATAGACACATGGACATCCAGACATAAAACATTGTAGCCTCTAATTAGGAACCAAGGCTGCGTCCAATAAGTCTCATAGATGTTTATTAGAATCATGTGAATATTTTGAACCTAAATTTAAAGTTGTGTAAATATCTAGTATACACTTAGAGTCCCGCCTGTAAAGAAATCCTTTTAGAAACCCAGTCTGGGTAACAACAAAAGGTGTGGTTTATTACTCTAAGGGGGAAGTCGGTTGGCCAAGAGGTGCCATTGGAAAATGCCCTGATATCCGGCTGCCTACGTTCCTGGCCAACACATTAAGGTATCTCGGGTGAGCTTACTTGAAGAGACAAAATTCTATGTCCTGTTACCTGCAGAGTGGCATTAAAAAGAGGTCCTATCAAAACTTTTTAGACTATCCATGGTCCCAATCATCAGTGAGAGCATTTGATAAAAAATACTCTGTTGTGATGCATGTGTTACTCCTTGTTTTAGTGTAAGTTCCTGTTATTTAGTCTTACATTATGTCTCGTGATTGGCGTGACAGGATGGACTGCCTATGCCACCCTGTCGTTGCTGGGAACCGTTTCCTTTCGTTATCCCAAATGCGCCCTCTAACCGCAGTAGGAGGGGCTTATAAATGCTGCCACCATTGGACTCCTTATCGGTATCCAGAACCGGGTTCCTTCTGAGTAACTGTCACTGCTAGAGTACCCCCTGGCTGGTACCCCTGACCTCTTACTATGGATCAGAGTTGCAGGGGGATCCCCCCTGGCCTATCACACTGGCCAGAGCTGCTGGGTAGCGGGTAGAGCGGTGGTGCTGGAAACCTCAGACAGCAGTGAACGGATTCGATTTTTGGTCTAATCTGTAGGTCACAGGAATTTCAGCATGGAGAAGTTCTCAAGCAGGTCTTTGAAGCAAGTGATGTTTATTTGCTTTCACACTAGTTGAAGGTACCAGTGATCAGGTCAGATGAAACAAGAAACATTCAGTACAAACCAGTGCTGTTTTATACAGTTTTGGACACAGCCTCACAGGGTAAGCCATCCCCCTGAGGTCTGAGTTATTTTTAGTATCGGGATACGATATATGTTTCCCAAACATGGATTTACATGCAGTGCAAAGCTAACAATATTTACAGTTATCTGTGATATCCTAAAACTTGCTGTGATTTCCTGCATCCTGTTGTAGACACAGAGGAAATCTAACAGCAAGTCTAATTAAACCTTCCTGTGCCTTCAGGTGTGTTGGACACATCAAAAGGTCTAATTCAGACAGTTGCAGAATACACATTTCCTCCACTCTATTGCTAACTTGAGAATTCCCTAACAAAAGCTACAAACCCCAAACAAGTCATTTCCCTACCAAAATCAACAAATGCTTATTGCATCAGAAATTAATACGTCAGAAATGAATGCAATTTCTCTACAAAGTGCCACACGATACTGTAAAATCTGTACATTGCAATGATATAAATAAGCGCCCTGCGTTATTTCCTTTAAATAAACTTACACCATAAGTTATTTATAAGTGATCCAGACACAATTGGCATCTCTTTTATTATAAAATTCAGTAGTTTAATTTCACTGTGAGCTGTTGCCTCTAAACTAGACTCATACTCATCCCCAATTTGCTCATGGGAGCGTCTCCGCAAGGGCGCTGTTCAGCTAATGCTGAGACAGGCCACCACTATATTTGGACCCCTAGACAACACTCTACCATGGGTATCATGACAATAACAAATTTATATTATCATTTGTTGTATTTACATTATTTTTATTTATTAAAATATACCCCCCCTTCCCCAAATTGGACTCCCCACTAATGAGATTCAGAGTCAAACTGATGCAGTATAGCAGATACCTGATATCAGAGCACCAGATAATCAAGGATAATCGGTAGTATGGAACGGAGACGTCGCGGCCACGACTTCATCCAAACTGTGCATGCGGCTGTAGTACGGGAAACTTTTTCGTAGCGCCATACTAGCGGAAAAGGTACTGCATCACCACGCCACTACACACGCTGCTGGACACAGTAGAGACTCCGGAAGGAGTTATTACCTCTCCCCTGTCAAGGGCAGTTCCTACTTGTTTGATCTACGGTACTGCCTCCCCGGACTGAGCTTACCCGCTCCACCGGAATTTATGAGGACATTGCTTGAACAGCCCCTTATGGACATTACAGGGGATATTTCTGTTCCTTTATACCGTGATTAGTATATCTGCCTCGGACACACCCGGAGGCTGAGTGGACTAGGATCACCTAGCAATACTTGGATTTATCCTGTTATACTTGGATTTATATGTTTTGGTGGCACAAGGGGGAACCACACAATATTAGACAAATGGTTTTAAGGATGTGTCTGATTGGTGTATACAGATATTATTTACAGATTTGTAGCTATAATTAATATAATAATTAATATAGCACATGATAGGGGTGCGTGATCCAGGGAATTTATCTGATTGATACTGAATTGGCAGCTGTCACACTAGATCAACACAATTAGAATTTGTATCATGGATCTGTGCATTCTTTAATGTAACCCTATCAACCTTACAATCTGCTACCCAGCTTGCGGACATTACTGATAGAAATGAATCTGCTGCTACCCATCAGTGTTTGTGAAGAGAATATTTGCTCGGCCAGGAGCAGATTCCCTTTCTTTCATGTACAATGCTTCTGTGCTGTCCCCTTAGTATTCTGCTTCACAGTCTAATGTAATGTAAACTTACACCTATTGTAGCTATCGTCTTGCTGACGACACTATAAATAGCTAAAGAAAAAAACATGCATTGTCCTCACAGAGCCAGAATATACCTCATTGATATATAGAAATCATTATCCATATAGATGAGGGGGTGCTCCTTCCATATTTGAATATGAGAAAAAACCAAGAGAGATGGATTGTATAAGCACTCCTATCCACAGAAAGTAACTCAATAATTACTATTAATAGTTTTGGGTAAAAGCCTTTATTAATAATTCTAAAAACATATCTAAAAAAATTCATGCTCCATCCCGCCCTCTCCGATCTGCCAATGACCGTCGCCTCTCTTCTCCCCTGATGACCTCCTCCCATGCGCGTATCCAAGACTTCGCCCGCGCTGCCCCGCTCCACTGGAACAAGCTCCCTTCCTCCATCAGAACTTCCCCTAATCTGTCCAGTTTCAAACGGGCTTTAAAAACCCACCTTTTTCGTAAAGCCTTCCAGTCTCCCATTTAATTACCTACCTTTTCTTCTGCCTCTTCCCCTTCATTCCCCTTCCCCTATCCTCCATTCCTCCCTCTCTCCCCCGTGTCTCTCTGTCTGTCTACCTCACCCCTTAGATTGTACGCTCCTTTGAGCAGGGTCACCTCTCCTGTCTCACCACTGTTAACTCTGCTCTCCAGCAACCTTGCCGTCCTCCTCGAGGACCCTCTTCCCCCTGTCCCCTCCCGCTCCCTCCTCTCCCCCCCTGGGGGTCTCCCTATAATCTGTGCCCTCCCTCTTGGGCTCCGTCGTATGCAGACCTTCCCCTCTCCCCTCCCCTGCCCTTGTTGTGCTTTGAGCTCACGGAGTTACTGTGCTTATTGTTTACTGTACTGTGCTGTCTCTCCTTGTATTGTAATTTCGTTTGTCCCTGTACGGCGCTACGGACACCTAGTGGCGCCCTATAAATAAAAATTAATAATAATAATATCCAAATGATGTTATATAACCTCATTGGTAAAAAAGTGAAATATTAAAAAAGGAAAAGATATTGTGTAAGAAACAAATAGTAGTGTATTAAAAACATAGGATAGTGGAGCCAGGTAAAGAATTGTATGGTTGTAACGATATATTTGGGCAGGTGAGAAAATTAGTATTGGTATCTCTTGTCATAGGGAGAGCATCAAGGAGAAAATATATACCAGTTAGACACTGAGGCTATAAATACTGATATATATATATATATATATATAGCTACATCTCCTTGGAATAATATAGTATGTGATATTGGGTTAAGTCACATTACTGAAAATCTATATGGGATATAAGAGCTGGTGGGAATGGATTCTAATATTGATCCAAAAATCTAAAATTGCTGTCACTGTGCAAGATATTGATATAGTGGTATTTATTGTTCAGAAGTACAGAAACAGCATTAATTGAATGAGATACTATCCCAACCAGATATGTGCCATTATGCCTCCCCTAGACGTCCCTAACTAATGGTGGGATGGGATTTGATGCTCATACATTATTCACCTAAATATGGATTGCATCGACTAGCTATATCAATTGCCATGCATACCCTTACTAAATATATGACAGGCGCTATTCCTCATTAATTCCTAAATGACTGACCACATATTCCGTGGTATGAGAGGGCTCGCGGCACCGCCGCTCGCTGGCTCCACTTCCGGGTATGACGTCAGTGTTGACGTCAATTACCCATAACCCCCAACGTACGTTTCACTTCAAAAAAAGCTTTATCAAGAGGACACTATAGATAGCAAAGATGTCATAACTGGAAGGAACGATGACTTCTTCAGTGGGTAGCTTTGTCACACATGAGACAGAGTCAACCCTCTGCCTGCATCCCAGCAGTCAGAATCCAAAGTAAGCGGTCAGGAGGAACCATCCACAGACACCAACAACAGGGGCGCACGCAGGATTGTTAGGGGCGGGGGGGTTCCCCCCACCCCCCAAAAAAAAACCACGCTAGAGAGCTGCTGCGGATAGGCAGCTCTGTACTATACAGAAGCCGCGAAGTTGTCAAAGAAGCGTCTGCTGTATAGTACAGTGCCGCTGTGTGCGGCACTTAGATAGCGTACGGGAGGGGTTTCTGGAGTCCCAGAAACCCCCCCTACGTGCGCCTCTGCAGCAGCTAAACGCAACACTCAGAAGTAAGCTGTTTCAGGTGCTGGGAATGACTACTCTCCTACAACTGGTGTGCAGCTAGCTCTCACAGCGGGCAAGTATCTTGTGGCCGAGTAACACCATTAAGAGTAGTCAGTGATGACAAGTTTCCGACAGTCTAGGCAGTAAAACCACAGATAAACTGACGAGAAGCAGAACAAGCCCATCCTGCCACAACTGCTTTCCAGAAACCAAAAACATTGAGAGTGATAGTGACATACCAGACTGGTCATAGAACATATCTTCAGAATTATAGCCTTCAATCTTTCTACTGTTGTATATCAGTAGATGGCAGCATTACTCTACCCAAGCACACAATATGTGATTATTATATATAACAGTAGATGGCAGCATTACTCTACCCAAGCACACAATATGTGATTATTATATATGACAGTAGATCGCAGCATTACTCTACCCAAGCACACAATATGTGATTATTATATATAACAGTAGATGGTAGCATTACTCTACCCAAGCACACAATATGTGATTATTATATATAACAGTAGATGGCAGCATTACTCTACCCCAGCACACAATATGTGATTATTATATATAACAGTAGATGGTAGCATTACTCTACCCCAGCACACAATATGTGATTATTATATATAACAATAGATAGCAGTATTACTCTACCCAAGCATACAATATGTGATTATTATATATAACAGTAGATGGTAGCATTACTCTACCCCAGCACACAATATGTGATTATTATATATAACAGTAGATGGCAGCATTACTCTACCCCAGCACACAATATGTGATTATTATATATAACAGTAGATGGTAGCATTACTCTACCCCAGCACACAATATGTGATTATTATATATAACAGTAGATGGCAGTATTACTCTACCCCAGCACACAATATGTGATTATTATATATAACAGTAGATGGCAGTATTACTCTACCCCAGCACACAATATGTGATTATTATATATAACAGTAGATGTAAGTATTACTCTACCCCTGCATACAATATGTGATTATCATATATAACAGTAGATGTAAGTATTACTCTACCCAAGCACACAATATGTGATTATTATATATAACAGTAGATGGCAGCATTACTCTACCCAAGTATACAATATGTGATTATTATATATAACAGTAGATGGCAGAATTACTCTATCCCAGCATACAATATGTGATTATTATATATAACAGTAGATGGTAGCATTACTCTACCCAAGCACACAATATGTGATTATTATATATAACAGTAGATGCAGGGCCGTCTTTCCCATTGGGCACAATGGGCAGGTGCCCGGGGGCCCTGCAGCCCAGGGGGGCCCGTCGGAGGCAGGAAAAAAAAAAAAAAAAAACCTGAAAAAAAAAAGAAAATACTTACCTTGCGGTCAGCTGGCGATCCGGCTCCCGCCATGCTCTACCCAAGCATACAGTATATGATTATTATATATAACAGTAGATGGCAGCACCACTAAATTTAAATACATAATTCAATGTGTGTTTCATTCAAGGTTGGAGCTTGTATAGAAAATAATTTCTCACACAATATATCTCAAATAACATGTGTTTTAATAACATCCTGTTTGGTATGAATGTCCTTACCATGTTTTATTTTTATCTGTAAGCTTTTCTCTTGAACTTTCTAACACTGGCAATGTTTAAAGAGAATAGAATGTTATGTGTATATGTGGATATATAAATATCAGACAGGACAACTTTTAACAACTCCCCTCCGGGAGATAAGCATGGGAGAGCCCGGGATGACCTTGGACCCACCCCTTGATGTGCAATGCTGAGATTCGCTGTATTGCACAGCAGGGGGCGGGACCATAATGCGAGTCACGTCATTAAGCCCGCCTCCGCCCAGGATCAAACCTGCTCTTGCGAGAGTCTGATAGAACTCCACGATATTCGGGGATGTCCCAGACAGAAGAGTTGGCAATTATAAGATAGTTATTATAATGAGGCATGCATCTGTGAAAACATAATAGGTAATGTAAAGCCTTGCACTATGTATAGGCTTACATTGAAATATATATAAATGCAATGGATAGTGTGAATCTAAACCCCTTCCGTCACATAGGGCATGATTGAGAGTTACCTTGACACCTAGGTAATACATAATCCAGAAGAATATTAAAATTCCTCTCTAACTTCATATGTGTTGTTTAGTGCGTATTGTCGCTAACCAATAACGATTGTCGAATCTCGATTTGTGTTTCCAACGCACAAAAATTTATTCTCTTAAGGTAGCAGAATATATTCAAGCAAAGTATTAATAAGTACAGCCGTTACTTATCGCAGGCGCTCTGAATCCAGTGTGCAGTCATTCAATCCTGAAGTCTGGGGACAAGATGTCTGCACACTAGATGAGAAGCTGCTGCTTATATGCACACAGAAATACAGTAAAACAATGAAGATGGTATAGCTTGCTTCTATTGGTCCAGGTTTCAGGAAGGTCCAAGGGGTTGTCAATCATTGGCTAGTTCATCCTAAGGAATCCAAAGGAGGGGGTCATCTCTCCAGGGGGTATGCTCGGCTCTTCCCGCCAAGATTCCTTAGTCTTAAGTAGTTCATAATTCCCTATCATTCATAACTTGTGTATGCACTCTGCGATTCCCTCGCAGAGTGAACCAAACAGTAGAAAATGTTAAGAGGTTTATTATGATACCACACATGATTTGATTCCTTCAACCTGTTCCATATAGTTCACTAATGTGCATATAACTTATAATATAACACATAAATACTACTATATTTCGACATAAATGACTATGTGTTGCAACTACCATTAATGTGTACTATTTTACAAGTATGCGTGTTTGTGCGAATGTATGTAAAAGGCTAAATACTGTAGCTGCCACGTGTTACAGCTGCGTACGCCCTTTTACGCCGTAGCGTGCTGTACGCATCTTTTCAGACAAAGACAACCAAGTTTGCTCGATTTTAATTGAAATGACTTTATCCAATTTGCTGACTTCGACAGCTCGACCCTATAATAGTGTAATAAACTATCACCCAATCACAGTTTCAAGTTCAGGATTATACAATACTTCTTCACAGACCATGATCTCGGTATCTGGTACCACCCTTTCAGTCTCTTTCTCAGTGTTACTCCTATGAGACCGTTTTCCACACTTAAACACAGTAGGAACACATTTGACACATAAACCAATCGCTCAGATGACACCCAGTATAAGGAGAAGGAGCTTACCTACACTAGCAACCATTTCCTGTACCCACTCCCCCAGACCGGAGAACCATTTCACAGGGTTCAACCAGGAGAACCAACCTGCCACCCTTTCCCCGACCTCATATAACGAAGAGTTATGGTTCCTTCGAAATTCCCATTTCAGTTGCAGAATTTCATCCATCTTTAGGTCTATAACCTCCTTAGGGTCATCCGTATTATTGGTGATGTACGTGCAACATTTTACACCGAACTGGGTGGCCAGTGTTACACAGTACCCACCAGTAATAGAGGTGAGATAATTTAGTACCAGTCTATGTTGCACCAACTCCTTCTTGTACGCTTGTAGCTCCCTTCCAGTATACCTGAAAGTGTCATCATACATCTCAGTGATATTATCTATTAATTTAGCTAGGTCTTGGATATATTTAAAGTTTAATGTTCCCCGAGCGGTCCTGGTGAGATCTAGAGCAACCATAACTTGGAAACCAGCAGTTTCATTAATCAATTTTGTAGCTATGGGTTCCTCACCAGGAATCATATTCTCTTGCCACAGTGTTCATACTGTGTGTGTATGTATGGTGGTGAGGTAGTCTTGTGAATACCAACCAATTCTTCATGAGTAATAGTCATGATTTCAGGAACCAGTTTAGCTAAGAAACACAAGCCCTTGGAACTCGGAGTCACCCAGGAATAAGCTTTCCTTCCACAAACAAAATACACATCATCAGGGAGAACATAGGGAACAGTATGACCATTAATTATATCACACAGAGTTTTGCTAAAACTACCCATGCCTAGTGTCTCCATTTGCTCGAGACATGTGTCCGCATGGATGACATTCTTACAATTATCTATAGAGACTTTTCCAATGGATACCTTCTTATGTTTGTTTATATGCCCTAATTTGTGACTTCCATCAACATTCCTGCCTATTGGTGACCTTGTGAGTCTCCCTCTAAAATGAGCGTGGCGAGCCATTGTCTGATCTGATGGGTCAGCTTCCCAATTCTCCAGACGTTTTGCATGAGAGATATTTAGACACAGCAAAGATCTATGGAGTATTGTCGAAGCGTCAGACTAGGGTACCTAGTGTTATTGTACCTCCCGTCTATGGGCCTCCCACCCCTCAATTCGAGTACTTCGGATATGTTTAGGGGGAATGGCACTAGTCCTATATTGTGCTGCCCCTGTGGCACATGAGAGCACACCCAGCACTCGGTTTGGTTTAGCACCTTACCCACCAGGGAGTGATAATCCTCCAAAGGATGCCCGCCCATATTCAGATTACTGGTGGACTGACATTGTTGGATGCATCTCTCTTCAACGAGGGAGGAACTTGCAGATACAATACTCATCAGACAATAGCCCCTCACACTGCCTCCGAGTTCCTGAGCTAGCAGACCTTTTCATAACCCCCGGACCAAGCTTGATAATGGGCTGCTCTGAGTATCCTAATAACTTTTCCTCTGCCTCCATCTCATCCGTATCACTACCAGAACTCTCCTCCTTCCTCCTTCACAAAAATAGAATGTCCTAGAAAAAGTAAAAACAAGGAAAATCCTGGAACAAAAGAAAAACAAAAACCGCCACTCGATCTCTGGAAAGATAGCTCTGGGGCAACGTCTCTGGTTCAGGTGTCTCGACTGCAGGCTTCAGGTCTCCCGGAACAGACTCACGAGTGACAGCTCTATGTCGTCGGTCTGAGTCTTGTCTTGCACTTTCTCCGGGTTACGGACTCTCCTGCAGTGGGTGGAATGGACCCAAGTGTCTCTCTCTGCAACTTTCAGCGATGTAGTACTGGTCAGCAGCACTTGGTGTGTGATGGAAGGTGCACAGTGTGATACAGAAAGGCCACAGTGTTAAGGAAGGGGCAAAGCGTGATACAGAAGGGGTACAGTGTGATGGAAGGTGCATAGTGTGATACAGAAAGGGCACAGTGTGATGGAAGGGGCACAGTGTAATACAGAAGGGGTACAGTGTGATACAGAAGGGGCACAGTGTGATACAGAAGGGGTACAATGTGATACAGAAGGGGCACAGTGTGATACAGAAGGGGCACAGTGTGATGGAAGGTGCATAGTGTGATACAGAAGGGGCACAGTGTTAAGGAAGGGGCAAAGTGTGATACAGAAGGGGCACAGTGTGATGGAAGGTGCATAGTGTGATACAGAAGGGGCACAGTGTATAGTGTGATGAATGGGGTACAGTGTGATACAGAAGGGGCGCAGTGTTAAGAAAGGGGCACAGTGTTATGAAAGGGGCATAGTGTGATAAAGAAGGGGACCAGGGACACAGTGTGACACAGAAGGGGCATAGTGTGATACAGAAGAGGACCAAGGGCACAGTATGATACGGAAGAGGTACAGTTTGATGGAAGGTGCATAGTGTAATAAAGAAATGGAAAAGCTAGGCAGAAAGGGGGTTAAAGGAACTGTGATGGGGGAAATGGGGATAATAAACTGCAATATGGATATGTGTGATGGAAGGGGTACAGTGTTATGAAAGGGGCACAGTGTGATACAGAAGGGGACTAGGGGCACAGTGTGATACAGAAGGGGCACAGTGTGATACAGAAGGGAAACCGTGTGATACAGAAGGGGCACAGTGTAATACAGAAGGGGTAAAGTGTGATACAGATGGGGCACAAGTGTGATGGAAGGGACACAGTGTGATACAGAAGGGGCAAAGGGTGATACAGAAGGGGCACAGTGTGATGGAAGGTGCATAGTGTGATACAGAAGGGAACCAGGGACACAGTGTGATACAGAAGGGAAACCGTGTGATACAGAAGGGGCACAGTGTGATGGAAACGGCACAGTGTGATACAGAAGGGGCACAGTGTGATGGAAGGGTCGCAGTGTGATGGAAGCGGCACAGTGTGATACAGAAGGGGCAAAGTGTGATACAGAAGGGGCACAGTGTGATGGAAGGTGCATAGTGTGATACAGAAGGGAACCAGGGACACAGTGTGATACAGAAGGGAAACCGTGTGATACAGAAGGAGCACAGTGTAATACAGAAGGGGACCAGTGTGATACAGAAGGGGCAAAGTGTGATTCAGAAGGGGCACAGTGTGATGGAAGGTGCACAGTGTGATACAGAAGGGGCACAGTGTGATGGAAGGGGACTAGGGGCACAGTGTGATACAGAAGGGGCACAGTGTGATGGAAGGGACACAGTGTGATACAGAAGGGGCACAGTGTGATGGAAGGGACACAGTGTGATACAGAAGGGGCACAGTGTGATACAGAAGGGGCAGTTTGATACAGAAGGGGACCAGGGACACAGTGTGATACAGAAGGGGCAGTGTGATACAGAAAGGGCACAGTGTGATACAGAAGGGGCACAGTGTAATACAGAAGGGGACCAGGGATACAGTGTGATACAGAAGGGGCACAGTGTGATACAGAAGGGGCACAGTTTGATACAGAAGGGGCACAGTTTGATACAGAAGGGGCAGTGTGATACAGAAAGGGCACAGTGTAATACAGAAGGGGCACAGTGTGATAGAGAAGGGGCACAGTTTGATACAGAAGGGGACCAGGGGCACAGTGTGATACAGAAGGGGTACAGTGTGATGGAAGGTGTTCGCCCGCACTGCCCCCCTCCACTGGAACAAGCTCCCTCCCTCCATCAAAACTTCCCCTAATCTGTCCAGCTTCAAACGGGCCCTAAAAACCCACCTTTTTCTTAAAGCCTTTCTGTCTCCCACTTAACTTCCTACCTTATCTTCTGCCTCTGTCCCCCTACTCTCCCTCTCTCCCCTGTGTCTCTCTGTCTGTCCACCCCTCCCCTTAGATTGTACGCTCCTCTGAGCAGGGCCATCTCTCCTCCTGTTTCCACCACTTCTAACTCTGCTCTCCAGCTACTTAGCCCTCCTCCTCGAGGGTCCTCCACCCCACGTCCACTCTCGCTCCCTCCTCCCCCCTGGGGGTCTCCCTGTCTTCCGCGCCCTCCTTCTTGGGCCCCGTCGTTTGCGGATCCTCCCTCCCCCTTCCCCGCCCTCTCTAGCTGTGCATTGAGCGTACTGAGTTGCTGTGTTTACTGTACTGTGCTGTCTCCCATTTTATTGTGATTTTGTTTGTCTCTGTACGGCGCTGCGGACGCCTTGTGGCGCCTTATAAATAAATATTAATAATAATAATAATAATAATAAGGTGAATAGTGTAATAAAGAAATGAAGAGCCAGGCAGAAAGGGGTTCAAGGAACTGGGATGGGGAAACGGGGATGATAAACTGCAATATGGATATGGAATGGAAAGGATAAATTACTCCAACGAACCTCAAAAAAGAATAAGAGAGAATATTCAGGGGGAACAACTGTATAGGCAGAGCCAGAAGACAGCAGGACACCAAACAAGAGAGCAGCATGTATTATTATAAGTGCACTGCATGGTTTTATAATAAGTCACAGAATTCAGAAGTGACTTCTAAAACATTTAAATTGCAAAGTAGGGGCTATATTATTCCTTTTCATGTGATAATTTTTGACAAATACATGCGACATTTTGACATTTCCATTACTATGTTACTAAAATATGTTTCGCTATATCTTTTTGCTTATTTCATTTTTTTCTATAGATTTGGCATTTCTACTAGAATCTGCAAGTCAAAATACACCGACAATGAACGTTTTCAATGTGTTCTGAGAAACCTTACACAGGCTTAAGCTAAATGACCAAGTTTATTTTAACACACATTTACAGCAATAAGAATCTTTGTACAAAGGTATAAAACCCAAGTTGTGTCATTCCATTCAGTTCGGAGAAACATGAAGGCATAAAGGGATTCAGTTCTGTGTATTATCTATTGCTCATCAGAAAGGTGCTCTGCACGGTACACTGCTAATCATATGGGACAATATAATCATACACCAATCAGCTACAGCATTAAAAGCGCCTGCCTAAAATTGTGTAGGTCCCTCTTGTGCCAACAAAACAGCTCTGACCCGTCGTGGCATGGACTCCACAAGACCTCTGAAGGTGTCCTGTGGTGTCTGGCACCACCAGACATTTGCTTCAGGTCCTTAAAGTCCCGTAAGTTGCAAGGTGGGGCCTCCACGGCTCAGACTTGTTTTTCTAGCACATCCCACAGAAGTTCAATCAGACCTCAAACCATTCCTGAACAATTTTTGCAGTCTGGCAGGGTGCATTATCCTGCTGAAACAGGCCACTGTCATCAGGAACAACCGTTGTCATGTACTTGGTCTGCAACAATATGTGACACATGTCAAAGTAACATCCACATGAATGCCAGGACCCAATGTTTCCCAGTAGAACATTGCCCAGAGCCTCACACTGCCTCCACCTGCTTGCCTTCTTCCCATAGAGCAAGGGTCAGGGAACTTGTTTACCTTTTACGCCAAAATGTATTTAGATATGCCGACGTTACCCCCTTGATTTGAAAGGAAGGAAATCATATATTATTAATTATTGGAATTCAAAATTTTATTGAATCTATTCAAAATTTCTTTGAAAGCTTCAACTTCAAAACTTCAGGTTTTGGAGAAATGATGTTGTTTCATTTTTGATACGAGAGCATCAATATTGAGGCATTTTGATGTCAGAGCAATTTGGATACAGTCTTCAGCGTCCAATCGATTTCTCTGCTTTGTTTTTATGTTCGTTAGAGTACAAAATCCTTGTTCGCAAATGTAGGTTGTTCCAAAAGGCAGCAACTTTTTGACTGCCTCCTCATGTGCAATTTTGAATGCCTTTGTAGCTGTTGACATCCAAAAATATGACAGATCTGCTTTGTTTTCAAATGCAATACGGGCTTCAGTATTCCATCGAAGCTCAAGAAGTGCCTCTGCCAACCCTTGAGGTTCTTCTGGTACAACAGCAATTTCACATTTAAAGTGGTTTACAATCCAGCTGACAGCATTTGAATTGGCAGCATTACCCCCAGGAATTAAATTTTTGCCCCATTTGGGGTAATTTACCCCTGTTCCCTGACCACTGCCATAGACCATCCTGGTGCCATCCTTTCCCTAGGTAAACAACGTACCGGGTGGTCCACATGATGTAAAAGAAAACATGATATATCAGACCAGGCCACATTCTTCCATTGCTCCATGGTCTAGTTCTGGTGCTCACGTGCCCATTGTATGTGCTTTCAGCGGTGGAAAGGGGTCAGCATTCTCTGGCTGTGCAGCAAGCGGTGATGCACTGTGTGTTCGGACACCTTTCTACCAGCATTCACTTTTTCAACAATTTGTGCAACAGTAGCTTTTCTGTGGGATTCAACCTGACAGGCTAGCCTTGGCTCCTCATGTGTATCAATGAGCCTTGGCTCCTCATGTGTATCAATGAGCCTTGGCTCCTCATGTGTATCAATGAGCCTTGGCTCCTCATGTGTATCAATGAGCCTTGGCTGCCCATGTGTATCAATGAGCCTTGGCTCCTCATGTGTATCAATGAGCCTTGGCTCCTCATGTGTATCAATGAGCCTTGGCTCCTCATGTGTATCAATGAGCCTTGGCTCCTCATGTGTACCAATGAGCCTTGGCTCCTCATGTGTATCAATGAGCCTTGGCTCCTCATGTGTATCAATGAGCCTTGGCTGCCCATGTGTATCAATGAGCCTTGGCTCCTCATGTGTATCAATGAGCCTTGGCTCCTCATGTGTATCAATGAGCCTTGGCTCCTCATGTGTATCAATGAGCCTTGGCTCCTCATGTGTACCAATGAGCCTTGGCTCCTCATGTGTATCAATGAGCCTTGGCTCCTCATGTGTATCAATGAGCCTTGGCTCCTCATGTGTACCAATGAGCCTTGGCTCCTCATGTGTATCAATGAGCCTTGGCTCCTCATGTGTATCAATGAGCCTTGGCTGCCCATGTGTACCAATGAGCCTTGGCTGCCCATGACCCTGTCGCCGGTTCACCGGTTGTCCTTCCTTGGACCACTTTTGGTAGATAGTAACTACTGCAAACCGAGTACATCCCACAAGATCTGCCATTTTGGAGTGGTCTCTGACCCAGTTGTCTAGCCTTCACAATTTGTCCACTGTCAAAGTCACTCAGATCCCTACAGTTGCCTATTTTTCCTGCTTCCAACACATCAATTTCAAGAATTGACTGTTCACTTACTGCCTAATATATCCCACCCCTTTACAGGTGCCATTGTAATAATATAATCAATGTTATTCACTTGTCTGTGGTTTTAATATTGTAGCTGATCGCTCTATACTGCTCATCAAAATATGCATATATTACGTTGGGCACAGCTGGTTGTATACTTTTTGGGTATTTGATGCTGGGCACTGGTGGGTGAAATGATTGGTATTTTTGTTATAATATGCTGGTCATTGGGGGAGTGCAGCACAGATATAGTTATAGGATATTTGATACAGATCTCACTCTACCAACACTGTAAAACGACAGTACTTTGATATAAACAACATCCAGTATACCTATTTTGAGAAAATGAATGCTGAAATCCCATTCTGTCGTTTATACTTTCATGTGCGTATTGATTTAAGGTTTATATAAGTGATTTTGCAATGCTAATATAATCAAGGCCTTTCTAGAAACATCTACACATTTTCTCAGGAAGGTGTCTTTGGGCCTACTACACATGCTCAAGCTTTCTTATCAGTAGCAAACCAATAGAATGTCTGAACACCTACACCTTATGTGTAAATGATTTTAGGGTCCTGGTTAATAAAAGCAAGGTAACTGCGACAGAACGTCGCCTCAGCTTGGATCACTGCAGGGATGCCAAGAACCTGTTTCCTTTTCATTTTTCCTAGCTTTCTAGTTCATATGCCATCAGCTGCACAGAGAAAGACGGGGTCCTAGGATATTTTCAGCAGCTAAGTATTTTCTTATATTTACTCTTTGTACTATTTTAACTTTCTTTTGTATTATATAACTCTTTTATAATATATATTTCACAAAATAAACAATATACTTGTTTGACAACCTGAGCTTCACGTGTTATTAATCCATTGTACCCCAAACCCAAAGTTTTCAACCGGGAACACCTATGTATGAAACCATATTGCCTATCTACTTCCATCTGGAGAAGGCTCTTTATAAAAAGTTTATATAAAAATTTGTAAAGGCCCGTTTTGTTTTTTTTGTTAAAACTTGAAATTTTTTATTATGTTTTTAAAGTAAAACAAAACAGAAACAACAATATATACTGGATGCAATTAATAATATCACGCAGTTGTACAATCAACATTGCTTACATATAATGAAAACACCAAACAGAAACATAAGACATAAACCAGAAATAGATAGGCTGGAGGAGGGGGGGCATAAAAAGCTGTTTTTAACTATATTTTTGCTGCTGTTTTTTAGATTTCTTTTGGCTTACAAAATTCTGTTTCCCACTTGTATGAGTTCTTAGGTGTTGAACAAGGTAACCCTTTGTTGCAAAACATTTCCCACATTCTGAACATGGAAAAGGCTTCTCACCTGTGTGAATTCTCTGGTGCGTTATAAGATATGAGTTCAGCGAAAAACACTTTAAACACAGAGAACATGTGAATGGTTTTTCTCCTGTGTGTTTTCTCTGATGTCTATCATGAACTGATTTGTGGGTAAAACATTTCCCACATTCTGAACATGGAAAAGGCTTCTCACCTGTGTGAATTCTCTGGTGTGTTAAAAGATTTGATTTCAGCGAAAAACACTTTAAACACAGAGAACATGTGAATGGTTTTTCTCCTGTGTGTTTTCTCTGATGTCTATCATGAACTGATTTTTGAGCAAAACATTTCCCACATTCAGAACATGAAAATGGTTTCTCACCTGTGTGAATCCTCTGATGTATAATAAGATTTGATTTAAGTCTACAGCTTTTCCCACACTCTGAACATGAAAGTGGCTTCTTACGGTGATATATTTTATGCTTATTAAGCTCAGATTTCAATTTAAACCTTTTTCCGCATTCAGAACATGGAAATGGCTTCTCATTTCTGTGAATTCTTTTATGAATAGCAAAATGCGATTTTTGAGTGAAACATTTCCCACATTTTGGACAAAAAAATACTTTCTGTTCTTTATGAGCTTTACCAAGTGTACTAATATCTAATTTATCAATAAAACATTGCTCATAACTAGAAGGATCAGATGACAGATCTGCACTGTGGAGTACTTGAGGTATATTCGGAGTACTAGGGTTTGCATCCGGAGAATCTTGTGTGACTTTATCTTCTATTTCCCATCCTGGAGATGAATGGAGATGTACCTCCAAGGTATTCCTGATGCTGTGCATATCTGCTGGAAATTAAATATATGTCTGTTGATATAAACATCTGTACAAGTCATGTTTATTTGCGCAATGATGAACATACTGAAATACAACACTCCCATAATATGAGTGTACTGTACTGATAAACGTACATTTCTGCAGCAAAAGCTGACATATGAATATCACACTGTGTCTCTGGTCAGTGACTGGATCACTAGGGTGAGTCAGGAGTCTGTGAGTAAAGATCAAATTAGAGCCCCCTGTATTGAGCTATATGAGAAAACACCAGAGTGTGGGCAGGAGACTTGTCAGATCTCTGGTCTGGTAACACAATGATAAGATGTGAGGAGAGCAGGAGTCTAATAGGGGATGAGGGCTCCTGACTCCCCCACAGTTCAGAAACGTTTTCCTCATTAGTTTGTACGGACAGTGGAAGGTGCAGTAGGAACTAGGAAATGTGTGACATTTTGTCATTAGCGTTTAATACTCACCTGTGCTGATATCTGTAGGGATTTCCTCCTCCTTACACTGCTGATCACCCCTAACATCCGTATTTATTTCTCCCTCAATAACAGTCAGGTCTTCTCCCTAAATAGACCAAAAGTGTCCAGTAAATTGAGATCAAAGAGAAGAATATCAGTGTATATGACCCACAGATCATATAGTACTTTAGTATGTTGTATTTGGTAAGACCCTCAATTCCATCTACCTGGTATTCCTGCGAGATATTGTGGCTTACCTCTGTACAATTATGGGAATAAAGATGATGGGGACATCTCTCTGGGGTATTTCTGTTACTGGATCCATCTGTAGGAGACACAAAGTGACTGAATACATTGTTTATATGTGATTATCAGATGATGTGTATATAGGTGGTTTTTCTCGCTGCTCTCTCCTTTGCAATAAATTAAAGTATCCTCTTACCCAGTGATGTGATGGGCTGGTGATTCTCCATCATCACGTCCTTGTACAGACCCTTGTGTCCTTCTAAATACTCCCACTCCTCCATGGAGAAATAGACAGTGACATCCTCACACCTTATAGGAACCTGACACACACAATGATACAGTCATCACCCAGACACATCCCCTGGTGTTACTGTATAATGTCCCATTCCCAGCAGTCACCTCTCCAGTCAGCAGCTGAATGATCTTGTTGGTGAGTTCTAGAATCCTCTGGTCATTGTTTCTCTCATGTATCAGTGAGTGAGGTGGAGGCACCGTGATGGGGCTCTGGGTCCTGCTCTGTCCTCCCGATACACAGCTGCCTGGTGTCTCATGCTCACCAGACGTCTTCTTCACTACTGTGTAATTCTATGTATTGCAAGAGATAATAATAATAAATATCACTAAATAAATTCCTAGTATCCCTCACTTCTCCAGTCAGGTTCATGTTTTATTAATAGAGATAATAGTGATATCACTGTGACACTCCCAGAACCCCTCACCTCTCCAGTCAGCAGGTAGGTGATCTCCAGGGTGAGATTTAATATCATCTCATTCCTGCCCTTGTCCATCCTGAGCACTGAGGACGGGCTCTGGTCCAGCAGAGAACGGGCGACACCAAAACCTGTCAATATAATAATATAACACAGTAAACCAGTAATCTGCACACAGAGATCTTATCATGTAACTCAGCACTGATGAAGGTCATCTTAAGAGACCACCAGGATGAAGCCACTGATTTGCCCAGAGATTTACACCCTGAACACCAGAGCAGGGTCAGAAGCTCAGTGGTTGTGTGAGGACACCAGGACCTTGTACTGGACCAGGTGAGAGGGGTCAGTGCTGAGTGTGAGCCTGCAGCACAGGGACAGACCTAACTGATCACATGACCAGCCGCGGAGGATGATGGGTAATGTAGTCCCTGCTGCCCCCACACACAGAGGATACATAACATGACGTGTAATACGGGGTATGGAGGAGGCCGCACCGGCCGGGTGACCCCAGCAGACATCGGGGAGGATCATGTGCCCCCGGCTATATGGGGGATTCGGGGTTTCTTTTATTACTTACAGCATACGGGAACTTGTAAATGTGACAATGTCCGGGGTTATATCAGGAAACAATCAGACCACATTTCCCGTCATCCCCCGCGGCTCCCGGCACCAATGATGACGTCATCAGCCTGCGCCCCGTTGTCTCTCTCTCTCCACTGTCTCCGATCCCATCAGTCAGTCACGAATGTTCCCCGTCCTCCACCCATGTCATATACATACATGTCATATACATACATGTCATATACATACATACATGTCATATACATACATACATGTCATATACATACATACATGTCATATACATATACACTGGTGCTCCGGTGGTAGCGGCTAAATCCCCTTCGGCTTAGGTACCTGCTCACGTCAATATGACATCACAAGGTCATGTGACCGCAGCGGTCACATGGTACACAGTGATGGAAGCTGGGCTGGCACAGGGGGCAGGTGTGATGGAAGCTGGGCTGGCACAGGGGGCAGGTGTGATGGAAGCTGAGCTGGCACAGGGGGCAGGTGTGATGGAAGCTGGGCTGGCACAGGGTGCAGGTGTGATGGAAGCTGGGCTGGCGCAGGGGGCAGGTGTGATGGAAGCTGGGCTGGCGCAGGGGGCAGGTGTGATGGAAGCTGGGCTGGCGCAGGGGGCATGTGTGATGGAAGCTGCGCTGGCACAGGGGGCAGGTGTGATGGAAGCTGGACTGGCACAGGGGGCAGGTGTGATGGAATCTGCACTGGCACAGGAGGCAGGTGTGATGGAAGCTGGGCTGGCACAGGGGGCAGGTGTGATGGAAGCTGAGCTGGCACAGGGGGCAGGTGTGATGGAAGCTGAGCTGGCACAGGGGGCAGGTGTGATGGAAGCTGGGCTGGCACAGGGTGCAGGTGTGATGGAAGCTGGGCTGGCGCAGGGGGCAGGTGTGATGGAAGCTGGGCTGGCGCAGGGGGCAGGTGTGATGGAAGCTGGGCTGGCGCAGGGGGCATGTGTGATGGAAGCTGCGCTGGCACAGGGGGCAGGTGTGATGGAAGCTGGACTGGCACAGGGGGCAGGTGTGATGGAATCTGCACTGGCACAGGAGGCAGGTGTGATGGAAGCTGGGCTGGCACAGGGGGCAGGTGTGATGGAAGCTGGGCTGGCACAGGGGGCAGGTGTGATGGAAGCTGGGCTGGCACAGGAGGCAGGTGTGATGGAAGCTGGGCTGGCACAGGGGGCAGGTGTGATGGAAGCTGGGCCGGCACACGAGGCTGGTGTGATGGAAGCTGGGCCGGCACAGGGGGCAGGTGTGATGGAAGCTGGGCTGGCACAGGAGGCAGGTGTGATGGAAGCTGGGCTGGCACAGGGGGCAGGCGTGATGGAAGCTGAGCTGGCACAGGGGGCAGGTGTGATGGAAGCTGGGCTGGCACAGGGGGCATGTGTGATGGAAGCTGGGCTGGCACAGGGGGCAGGTGTGATGGAAGCTGGGCTGGCACAGGGGGCAGGTGTGATGGAAGCTGGGCTGGCACAGGGGGCAGGTGTGATGGAAGCTGAGCTGGCACAGGGGGCAGGTGTGATGGAAGCTGGGCTGGCACAGGGGGCAGGTGTGATGGAAGCTGGGCTGGCACAGGGGGCAGGTGTGATGGAAGCTGGGCTGGCACAGGGGGCAGGTGTGATGGAAGCTGAGCTGGCACAGGGGGCAGGTGTGATGGAAGCTGGGCTGGCACAGGGGGCAGGTGTGATGGAAGCTGGGCTGGCACAGGGGGCAGGTGTGATGGAAGCTGGGCTGGCACAGGGGGCAGGTGTGATGGAAGCTGGGCTGGCACAGGGGGCAGGTGTGATGGAAGCTGAGCTGGCACAGGGGGCAGGTGTGATGGAAGCTGGGCTGGCACAGGGGGCAGGTGTGATGGAAGCTGGGCTGGCACAGGGGGCATGTGTGATGGAAGCTGCGCTGGCACAGGGGGCAGGTGTGATGGAAGCTGGACTGGCACAGGGGGCAGGTGTGATGGAATCTGCACTGGCACAGGAGGCAGGTGTGATGGAAGCTGGGCTGGCACAGGGGGCAGGTGTGATGGAAGCTGGGCTGGCACAGGGGGCAGGTGTGATGGAAGCTGGGCTCGCACAGGAGGCAGGTGTGATGGAAGCTGGGCTGGCACAGGGGGCAGGTGTGATGGAAGCTGGGCTGGCACACGAGGCTGGTGTGATGGAAGCTGGGCCGGCACAGGGGGCAGGTGTGATGGAAGCTGGGCTGGCACAGGAGGCAGGTGTGATGGAAGCTGGGCTGGCACAGGGGGCAGGTGTGATGGAAGCTGAGCTGGCACAGGGGGCAGGTGTGATGGAAGCTGGGCCGACACAGGAGGCTGGTGTGATGGAAGCTGGGCCGGCACAGGGGGCAGGTGTGATGGAAGCTGGGCTGGCACAGGAGGCAGGTGTGATGGAAGCTGGGCTGGCACAGGGGGCAGGTGTGATGGAAGCTGAGCTGGCACAGGGGGCAGGTGTGATGGAAGCTGGGCTGGCACAGGGGGCATGTGTGATGGAAGCTGGGCTGGCACAGGGGGCAGGTGTGATGGAAGCTGGGCTGGCACAGGGGGCAGGTGTGATGGAAGCTGGGCTGGCACAGGGGGCAGGTGTGATGGAAGCTGAGCTGGCACAGGGGGCAGGTGTGATGGAAGCTGGGCTGGCACAGGGGGCAGGTGTGATGGAAGCTGGGCTGGCACAGGGGGCAGGTGTGATGGAAGCTGGGCTGGCACAGGGGGCAGGTGTGATGGAAGCTGGGCTGGCACAGGGGGCAGGTGTGATGGAAGCTGGGCTCGCACAGGAGGCAGGTGTGATGGAAGCTGGGCTGGCACAGGGGGCAGGTGTGATGGAAGCTGGGCTGGCACACGAGGCTGGTGTGATGGAAGCTGGGCCGGCACAGGGGGCAGGTGTGATGGAAGCTTCGCTGGCACAGGGGGCATGTGTGATGGAAGCTGGGCTGGCACAGGGGGCAGGTGTGATGGAAGCTGGGCTGGCACAGGGGGCAGGTGTGATGGAAGCTGGGCTGGCACAGGGGGCAGGTGTGATGGAAGCTGGGCTGGCACAGGGGGCAGGTGTGATGGAAGCTGGGCTGGCACAGGGGGCAGGTGTGATGGAAGCTGGGCTGGCACACGAGTCTGGTGTGATGGAAGCTGCGCTGGCACAGGGGGCATGTGTGATGGAAGCTGGGCTGGCACAGGGGGCAGGTGTGATGGAAGCTGGGCTGGCGCAGGGGGCATGTGTGATGGAAGCTGGGCTGGCACAGGGGGCAGGTGTGATGGAAGCTGGGCTGGCACACGAGTCTGGTGTGATGGAAGCTGCGCTGGCACAGGGGGCAGGTGTGATGGAAGCTGGGCTGGCACAGGGGGCAGGTGTGATGGAAGCTGAGCTGGCACAGGGGGCAGGTGTGACTAAAGGTACTGGGCAGAGGGGAGGCATGTGTCAGTAAAGCATGTGGGCAGAAGGGGCATGTGAGGGAGAAGCCTCTTCCCCACATGGCCCCTCCTCAACCAACAATACTCTGACAACACTCACCAGCTTTTCTCTGATATTCCCCATGACACATATTACATTATCTTTTCCCTCACAGGCCCCCTGCCCACAATCGTGTGCCACTGCCGCCCACCAGCTTTTCCCTCACATGCCCCGCTGCCTCAATCCCGACACCTCTCTTAAGGCACCTTTTATTTGAAAATGGAGTAGAGCCTTACCAGCAAGTGAGATGATACAGAGACCGTTATTGCCATTGATGTTGTGGATTTGTTTTTTTATAAATACTGTATCTAGTCACATGTTACTCAGATGGTATTAGCATTACAGGCCGTGAGTATAATTGCTTTTGTCACAACACCGTACATAAAAGATTGTCTCACAAAAATAACAATACATCCAGTTTTCTACGCACTTTTATCAGGTAGCATACTTCTGCCTTCTCACTTTTCCATAACTTTTAAATTTTGATATTTTTCAGGCATTCTTTGCGGGACACCGGGAACCATTGGAGGACAGTGTTGGGACCAGGCGAAAGGGCAATTTAAGACATCCTAGAACAGTGATGGCTAACCTATGGCACTCCAGGTTTTGTGAGACTACAAGCCCCAGCATGCTTTGCCAGTAGATAACTAGCTGATAGCTGGCAGAGCATGCTGGGATTTGTAGTTTCACAAACACCTGGAGTGTCACAGGTTAGCCATCACTATCCTAGTAGTTCACTTACACTTTTTTATACTCCTTTCCTGTTAGGCCTTCAGTTAAGATTAATTGCCCAGCGTGGCGGGGCATATTTTTTATTACTGGGGTGCTCTGTAGGTCGGCAAGACTGAGTGTTAACCTTTCCTAACACAGTGCTGGAAGATAGGTTTAGCAAGTTGCTGTGGGCCACAGGAACGGGTACCTCTTTATGTTGGGGCAGGCTTCATGTTTCCTTACGGGGCCAGGTCAGATGGGGGATACTGGGTATATGTAAGGTCCAATGTTGTGAAATGCTGGTTCGAGCAGCTTATTGAGGGCTTCTTAGCTGGCAATCAGTGCTCTGAATTGCTCCTGTTGGTGGAGCAGATTCAGGGAGCTACAGAGTATTTGGGAGAGATGGGCCTGGCCAATGGATTGATTGGGGCATGAATATCTGCCTCTGTGATGTTGGCTTGTTGGACTCTCTGGCTTTAGTCCTTGGAAGCTGATATGGAGTCTAAGAAGACTCTTGATTCACTTCCTTTTTCTGTGGGTGTCCTGTTTGGGCCGTAGCTAGACAATATTATTAGTTAGGCGACATGAGGAAAAAGTGTTTTCCTTCCTGTTAATGTACCAAAAGCTAAGGTGCCCAGGTTTCTCTCGTCTGCTAGGCCACCAGTCACCAAGTCTGCTGATAAGAAATTGGCATGATGGTGTACTGCCCAACCACGATCCCTGACGTTTGAGCCTGTCTACTCTTCTCCAGGGTTAAATATAAATTAAAGGCCTATCGGAAGAGTGGTATAGAGGGTGTAGAGCTACGGTGAACTTCTAGGATTTCTTAAAATGTCCGTATGACTGGTCCCTACACTATACTCCAATTTTTGTTACATACTGTCCAGACTCCTGCAACCTCCCATCTTGCAGCAATGATATCTTGGTCCTCTACAATCCATTCAAATAGCCTCTGCAAGAATAACCTCTCTACTCTCCATCATTAATTACGCTTCTACTGAAATCCTATTGTCTTCCATTTTAATTATCTTTTCACTACAAACGTATTTGGTGTTGTCCAATCCATTCCCCCCCCCCCCCCCCCCCCCCCCAGGCTACCTCCGCTCTCAGGACTACGACCCTTCTTGAATGCTGCCCCTGGAAATCTTCAACAGAATCTCTGTCTGTCAAGTATTGTCTCTAACTGCAGGACCCAGAGGGTAAAAGGACACGTTCTGGAGCGGACTGTTATGAGTTTTCTTTTTTTACAGTGTCTGTTGATCAAGCGATATTAACGAAGGGGAAAGCAAGAAACCCATTAGAGACCGTTTATTATTTTATTTCTACTCTCGAACTTCATGTTATTACCCCACCTGATAATGCCTTGTGATTTTAAATCGAAGAGTGATAGTTATGTTGACGCTTGTTATGATGACCAGCAAGTGGTTTATATTACCTGATATTGTAAATGGACGTTATCAGACATTTGTGTGTGCTGTTACATATTACAGACAGCTGAACGTTGTAATATACTGTATATTTGAATATTTTGTAAGAAGTACATAATGTGATGTAAACAAAACCTACATGTAATTGCTATGCCAACCAAGGTTCCCCCCCCCCAGCAATGGAGGACCCAGGAGGGGGTGAGTGATCCAGGCAGCTGCCCGGACCAGCACACTCATGGGGGTATATTCATTAAAGTGTGGCTTTGAGAAAGTGGATACATTGCCTATAGCAATCAGATTCTAGTTATCATTTATTTGGTACATTCTACCAAATGACAGCTAGAATCTGATAGGCAACATCTCTACTATTGGGATTTTTTTATTGAATGCCTACATTTCTTTTTAGCCTGACAATCATTATATATTCACAGTTGTTCTGAGTTAAAAATGTCCAAATTTTGGATAAAAAAAATGCATCTAGCACCATTTCTATTACACCACATCTGATAAGAAAGGTCCCTGCATAATAAACTTAGTTTTGCACCTATATCAACAAGATGTAACTTGTAATGCAATTTGCAATTGATCCATCATAATCCCACCGGCTCTTAGTTGTACAGTGTGCCACTAACTACATCTCTTTTCACTGCAGGTAATTTTAAGTTATGTGTGTGTGAATGTAAATTTGCCGTGCACAAATATGGTGCACTCTAATTTTCATTGCAAGTTGTGCCCTCCACAATAAGTGCTGAGAGACAAAATCTGTGGCATTGAAAGAAAGATAAATCAAATAATATTAAGAATAAAGATCCTGTTTTATTAATTACTTGCTGAAGTACCCGGCGTTGCCTGGGTTTAAATCTTTAAGTTATTAATGAGTTGGATGTAACTGTCAACCATTTCAAAATAATTAGAAGCTTATCGGGTCTTCCAACACACCCATTAGGTGGCTGCCCAGTGTCGGTTTTTGTTTTATATTAAATGTCATTGAAATCCATCTAGTAGAAGGTCCGAAACAGGTTAGTCGGGTCAAAGTTCTGCCCAGTGTACACCAACGGGAGGTTCTACTGGGACCCTAATCTCCCTAAAACCTGGACAGGATCTAACTGGACCATCTCGCGTTTGTTTCATCCCAATCGGTGCAGGGGTGTCTGAATGCATAACTGGACAGACAAGCAGACCAATGATTTATATATATATATATATAATATATATATATAAGATTTTACTGTGATAGGGCATCTTTAGAATCATTCCTCCTCTTGTCGGCCTTACATTATTCACCATTCTGCGCTCGTTATGATTATTGCTATACCTACTCCCAGTGCCCTTCTTGAGTATGGTTCCAGTAGGATTAAGGATAGGGATGAGGTACCCTAGTACATGGACAGGAGCCAATGACTGTGGGAGTCGCCAGACACATCGTGGTTAATAGTGTACCCCTTGAGCAAAATATACACCATGGGTATATCCAAGTACTTTTTAATTTAAAATGTTACCACTAAATACTGAACATATCCTCTAGGGGTGGTTAAGTGTGAGGATGGAGGGGAGGCAGGGAATCGTGTCATTTTGATATTGCCCCCAATGATACATTTATACAGCCGCATCAATATGACCCAGGTGGCAAAGCCTCCATTGCACGGTTTGCTGTGACTCACATCATAGAGGACCCCATCCTGCCCACTTCACTAGGAAAACCAACCCAGTACTGCGAGAGATCTATGCAGAATTAGGGAGTCTCCCGGACCATCCGGGAGAGTGGGCAAGTATGATCAAAACATAACCTAAAGCATACACTACAAAGCATACAAGTATAATAGTCAACTCCTGTAAGCAAATCTATATACACCAGACACAGAGAATACTAAGTAACACCAAACAAACTAGCTGGCAACTATAATTGTCTGCTAGCGAAAACAAGTTATGTGAATAGAGAAGGAGAGGGGGGCACTTTATATATGTCTAATGCATGCTGATGTGCATAGAATAATAATTGTAAATACATTTTCTCATGGGCTAATATCTACACATTATCCTTTACTTTGAGTTACTTCCAATTTATGACCCTGTATCTTCAGTTTTTCTATTTCTCACTCTAAAATTATCTTGTTTTTAGATCACTACACATCCATATGAATCATTAATGAGTAACCACAAGAGAAATTATCTCTTAAAAGGTTGTCCCAGTATATACACTTTATCAATAAAAAAATATTATTTTTTCGGGTGCTTTGGAAACAAATTCAAGACAAAATGCACATATTATACTATCCATTTTCATATTATTTAGTACTGATACTACCATCACCAAAAACAAACTCCGTAATATAAGATAGTACAAGTGTGGCTAAGAGCTGGCTAAATCCTATTTCCCCATACAGTCATTGTACCAGGTACCTACACTGAAGGGGATTTAGACACTTCACTGTGAGCTGGCTAAATACCCTTCCCATTCATGACCCAGCCAGCAGGGGGCCATAAAGGTACCTTCGGTGAAGGGGATTTAGCTGGCTCACACTGAGTGTGCTATTTCCCATGCAGTGTATGTACCGGGTACCTACGGTGAAGGGGATTTAGTCGCAACCGTGCTCAGGTGTACCCTGTGTAAGGTGAGCGCCCCCCCCCCCCTTATTATTACCTGTACCCTGTGTAAGGTGAGAGCCCTCCCTTATTATTACCTGTACCCTGTGTAAGGTGAGAGCCCCCCCTTATTATTACCTGTACCCTGTGTAAGGTGAGAGCCCCCCTTATTATTACCTGTACCCTGTGTAAGGTGAGCGCCCCCCCCTTATTATTACCTGTACCCTGTGTAAGGTGAGAGTCCTCCCTTATTATTACCTGTACCCTGTGTAAGGTGAGAGTCCCCCCTTATTATTACCTGTATCCTGTGTAAGGTGAGAGCCCCCCTTTATTATTACCTGTACCCTGTGTAAGGTGAGAGTCCCCCCTTATTATTACCTGTACCCTGTGTAAGGTGAGCGCCCCCCCCCTTATTATTACCTGTACCCTGTGTAAGGTGAGAGTCCCCCCTTATTATTACCTGTACCCTGTGTAAGGTGAGCGTCCCCCCTTATTATTACCTGTACCCTGTGTAAGGTGAGTCCCCCCCTTATTATTACCTGTACCCTGTGTAAGGTGAGAGTCCCCCCTTATTATTACCTGTACCCTGTGTAAGGTGAGCGTCCCCCCTTATTATTACCTGTACCCTGTGTAAGGTGAGTCCCCCCCTTATTATTAACTGTACCCTGTGTAAGGTGAGAGCCCCCCTTATTATTACCTGTGTAAGGTGAGAGTCCCCCCTATTATTACCTGTACCCTGTGTAAGGTGAGAGCCCCCCCCTTATTATTACCTGTACCCTGTGTAAGGTGAGAGCCCCCCCCTTATTATTACCTGTACCCTGTGTAAGGTGAGAGCCCCCCCTTATTATTACCTGTACCCTGTGTAAGGTGAGAGCCCCCTTATCATTACCTGTACCCTGTGTAAGGTGAGAGCCCCCCCCTTATCATTACCTGTACCCTGTGTAAGGTGAGAGCCCCCTTATTATACCTGTACCCTGTGTAAGGTGAGAGCCCCCCTTATTATTACCTGTACCCTGTGTAAGGTGAGTCCCCCCTTATTATTACCTGTACCCTGTGTAAGGTGAGTCCCCCCTTATTATTACCTGTACCCTGTGTAAGGTGAGAGCCCCCCCTTATTATTACCTGTACCCTGTGTAAGGTGAGAGCCCCCCCTTGTTATTACCTGTACCCTGTGTAAGGTGAGAGCCCCCCTTATTATTACCTGTACCCTGTGTAAGGTAAGAGTCTCCCCTTGTTATTACCTGTACCCTGTGTAAGGTGAGAGCCCCCCCTTATTATTACTTGTACCCTGTGTAAGGTGAGAGCCCCCCCTTATTATTACCTGTACCCTGTGTAAGGTGAGCGCCCCCCCCCTTATTATTACCTGTACCCTGTGTAAGGTGAGAGCCCCCCTTATCATTACCTGTACCCTGTGTAAGGTGAGAGTCCCCCCTTATTATTACCTGTACCCTGTGTAACGTGAGAGCCCCCCCCTTATTATTACCTGTACCCTGTGTAAGGTGAGAGTCCCCCCCCTTATTATTACCTGTACCCTGTGTAAGGTGAGAGCCCCCTTATTATTGTCTGTACCCTGTGTAAGGTGAGAGCCCCCCCTTATTGTTACTGTGTATGGTGAGTCCCCCCTTATTGTTACCTGCATGCTGTGTAAGGTGAGAGCCCCCCCTTATTATTACCTGTACCCTGTGTAAGGTGAGAGTCCCCCCTTATTATTACCTGTACCCTGTGTAAGGTGAGAGTCCCTCCTTATTGTTACTGTGTATGGTGAGTCCCCCCTTATTGTTACCTGCACGCTGTGTAAGGTGAGAGTCCCCCTTATTGTTACCTGTACCCTGTGTAAGGTGAAAGTCCCCCCTTATTGTTACTGTGTATGGTGAGTCCCCCCTTATTCTCCGTGGCTGTCACCCCTCTTCCTGCACCCCTTGCCCCCCTGGCTCTGTCACCCCTCTTCCAGCACCCGCTTTCCCCCTGGCTCTCTCACCCCTCTTCCAGCACCCCCTTTCCCCCTGGCTCTCTCACCCCTCTTCCAGCACCCCCTTTCCCCCTGGCTCTCTCACCCCTCTTCCAGCACCCCCTTTCCCCCTGGCTCTCTCACCCCTCTTCCAGCACCCCCTTTCCCCCTGGCTCTCTCACCCCTCTTCCAGCACCCCCTTTCCCCCTGGCTCTCTCACCCCTCTTCCAGCAACCCCTTTCCCCCTGGCTCTCTCACCCCTCTTCCAGCACCCCTTTTTCCCTTGGCTCTCTCACCCCTCTTCCAGCACCTCCTTTTCCCCCTGGCTCGTTCACCCCTCTTCCAGCACCCCCTTTTCCCCCTGGCTCTGTGACCCTTCTTCCAGCACCCCTTTTCCCCCTGGCTCTCACCCCTCTTCCTGCACTCCCTTCCTCCCTGGCTCTGTCACCCCTCTTCCTGCACTCCTTCCACCCTGGCTCTCTCACATTCCTGACAACTCCCCCCCCCCCTCCCGCGAAATTCGCGGCACCCCCCGCGCGATCCCCTCCCCCATTTAGAAAAATAAAAATCTGCAAACTGTCCACATTGCAGGGCACAGTGCAGAGGATATGGGGAGAGGAAACGAGGAGCCCTGATCCATCGCGCAACGGTGGTGGCTGGTTCCTGGGGAGGAGCCAGCCATCAGAAAGCCAGGGGAAGTGTCGGCCCTTCTGGCATTTGCCAGATGGCCAGTCCGGCCCTGCTTCAGATTCTTAAAGTCCTGTAAGTTGCAAGATGGGGCCTCCACGGCTCAGACTTGTTTTTCTAGCACATTCCACAGAAGTTCATTCAGATCTCAAACCATTCCTGAACAATTTTTGCAGTGTGGCAGGGTGCATTAACCTGCTGATATAGGCCACTGTCATCAGGAAAAACCGTCGTCATGTACTTAGTCTGTGTCAGGAACCCCTCCAACCAGTACAACACCACCCGGAGTCTACTCTGACAGTCGGGTGTTCACTGGAGCCCCTAGTGGTGGGGACAGACTTGGCTGCAGACTACAGAGGGTCGTGTGGCGTGTACCAGCTGCGGGGAACCCAGGAGCAGTGGGTAATGGCAGACAGCAATTCCAAAGAACAGGCTGAGGTCAGGGGTCACTTGCTAGGAAGAATCGTCAGGAAACACGCCAAGGGTCGAGGTCACGGGCAAATCAGCAGAAACGGAGATTTAAGCCAAAAGGTCAAGGGCACAGGCAAAAGACAAATACAGGAAACAGGCAGGGGTCATACACGGCAGGCAACAATCCAAAGGCTTAACACCAAGAGTACAGGAGTATAGCAGCAGGCAGCAACACAGGGATCTGGAAGCTATAACTGGCAGGGAGGCTAAGCCCTCCCTGCCTTAAATAGTACAAGCAGCCAATCAGAGCCTGGCTCTGAAGTCACACAGCCCCCTGCATAAATTAATTTATTTCATTCATTAGCCCGCAGGCTGGTGGGGCCAATTTGCGCATGCGCCCGGCTTTCATTCATTGCCGGGACGCGGTGCTGCAGAGGAAGCGTCCGGCCGTTGCCTTGGCAACGGCCAGGTCACGGCCGGAAGTGACGTCCCGGTCGTCAAGGTGACGGCCGGGACTTCAGGGAGACCAGGGGGTAAATGTATCAAGCTGAGAGTTTTCCGGCGGGTTTGAAAAGTGGAGGTGTTGCCTATAGCAACCAATCAGATTCTAGCTGTCATTTTGTAGAATGTACTTAATAAATGATAGCTAGAATCTGATTGGTTTTTCAAACCTGCTGGAAAAATCTCAGCTTGATACATTTATCCCCAGGAAGCGAGTCGCGGCGGGGGCGGTGAGTGCCGCCACGACTCGTAACAGCACCCCCCCCCCTTGAGGAGGGGTCAAAGCACCCCGACATCCAGGTTTTCCAGGGAATTGTCTGAAAAATTCTTCAATGAGTTTGCGGGCATGTAAGCGTCTCCACGGAATCCATGATCTTTCCTCCGGGCCACGATCTTTCCACTGAACTAAGAAGTGAATTTGCCCCTGGACCTTTTTGGAGTCCAGAATCTTCTCCACCAGGAATTTCCTGTGGCCCTCTGGGATGACAGGCTGAGATCTGCGTAAGTAACGGAGCCTAGACTTACGTGCAGGGATAGCCAGCTTCAGGAGAGAACAATGGAAAGTATTCAGCATCCTAAGTGACTGAGGAAGCTTTAGCCTGAAGGCGACAGGATTGACCTGTTTGGTGATCAGGAATGGGCCAATAAATCTAGGGCCCAGTTTTTTGCAGGGTTGTTTGAGCTTGATATTGCGGGTGGATAACCAGACTTTTTGCCCCACCTTAAATGAACAGTCCTTCCGATGACGGTCCAAAAATTTTTTAGACTGTGAACCTTTTTCCAAACGGTTTTGAGGTATGAAGCTGTGGAATGGATCTCCGGAAGGCCAGAATAGTTGAGGGATGATAATGAATTGGATCTTGGATGGAAGCCAAAATTACAGAAAAATGGAGACTTGGGTGGAGGAGTGAGATGCGTTATTGTACGCAAACTCAGCCCACGGAAGCAATGATGATCAATTGTCTTGAAATTTTGTGATGTAGAAACGTAGAATTTGTTCCAACGACTGGTTCACTCTCTCAGTCTGCCCATTAGATTAAGGATGATAGGCCGAGGAGAGACTGATGTTAATCCCCAGAAGACTGCAGAAGGACCTCCAGAATTGGGCGATAAATTGGGAACCCCGGACGGAAACAATATCAATGGGTAAGCCATGAAGATGGAAAACATGTTGTACAAATAGCACAGCCAGATCCTGAGCGCTAGGGAGTTTGGTCAGTGGAACAAAATGGGACATTTTACTAAAACGATCCACTATTACCCAAATTGTGTTGTTTCCTGAAGAACATGGCAGATCCACAATAAAATCCATTGACAGATGTGTCCAGGGTTTCATAGGCGGGGACAGAGGCATAAATGGACCTGACGGAGAGATTCTGGAAGTTTTGTTTTTTGCGCAATCTTCACAGGTGCGGACAAAGCTCTCCACATCCGAGGACAAGGAAGGCCACCATAGAACGTGCAAGAATTTCAAGGGTTTTGGAGATACCCGGATGCCCCGATGATTTGTTTTCATGGGCCTCAGAGAGAACCACTCTGCAAAGATGCACTGGAACAAAAAGGCGTCCCGAAGGTGTTTCAGAAGGGGCTATTTTCTGAAACTGACGTATGGCGCTTCCTAAATCCTGGGTCAACCCAGCGTGAATGATAGAAGCTGGATTGATAGGTGATGGTTCACCAGTGGGTAATTGATGAGGTAGAAAGCTCCTGGACAAAGCATCCGCCTTGGTATTCTAAGAACTGGGTCTGTAGGTTAGGATAAAGTTGAAACGGGTAAAGAATAAGGCCCACCGAGCTTGTCTGGAGTTTAACCGTATGGCAGATTCAATGTATAATAGGTTTTTGTGATCAGTGAGGACTGAAATTGTATGAACTGCTCCCTCAAGCCAATGGCGCCACTCCTTGAACGCCCACTTGATTGCCAGAAGTTCTCGATTGCCCACATCATAGTTGACTTCGGCAGACGAAAACTTGCGTGAAAAGAATGCACATGGATGCACCTTACGATCACCAGGGTCCCTCTGGGATCAGAGAGCACCAGCGCCTACTTCCGAGGCATCCACTTCCAGAATAAATGGCAACTGTGGATTAGGATGCTTGAGGACCGGAGCAGTAGTGAACGCTCTTTTAAGAGCTTCGAATGATGCAATGGCCTCCGGTGACCAATTACCAGGATCCGCCCCTTTGCGGGTAAGAGCAGTGATGGGAGCCACGAGATCAGAAAAAGCCTGAACGAATCTCCGATAGTAATTTGCGAAGCCCAATAATCTTTGGATCGCTTTCAGATTTGTGGGACGTACCCACTCCAGGATGGCTTGGACTTTATTAGGATCCATAGAAAACCCATCGGGAGAAATTATGTCGCCTAGGAATTACACTTTCTTAACATCGAACTCGCATTTTTCAAGCTTGGCAAAGAGATGATGTTCTCCGAGTTTAAGCAGAACCTGTTTGACATGATCACGGTGTTGAGGAAAAGACTGAGAATAAATCAGGATGTCGTCCAGATACACCACCACAAACTGACCCAGGAACTCACAGAGTACCTAGTTAATGACGTCCTGGAAGACTGCAGGCGCATTACACAGGCCGAAGGGCATGACCAAATACTCATAATGGCCAGATTGAGTGTTGAAGGCCGTCTTCCACTCATTGCCCTCTCTGATGCGTATAAGATTATAGGCGCCACGGAGATCAATCTTGGTGTATATGGTAGTGTCTCTCAAATGGTCAAACAGGACAGAGATGAGCGGAAGCGGGTATGTGTTTTTGATGGTGATCTTGTTCAGGCCACGATAATCGATGCATGGGCATAGACTACCATCCTTTTTGGAAACAAAAAAACACCCCGCTCCTGCAGGAGACTTTGAAGGTCTGATGAACCCTTTTTGCAAGTTTTCCTCCACATAGTCTTGCATTGCCTTAGTCTCAGGGTCAGAAAGAGAGTATAACCTTTCCTTGGGCAACTTGGATTCTGGAAGTAGATCAATGGCACAATCGAAGTCTCTATGTGGAGGTAGAGAATCAGCCGCCTTCTTGGAAAACACGTCCTGGAATTCACGAAACGAAGAAGGCAGTTGATCCGGAAGCGGCTGCAGGAGCCGAAGAGACATGGTCAAACAGTTTTGAGAACAGTGAGTACTCCAACGAGTAATTTCTCCAAGATTCCAGTCGATCACAGGATTATGGAGGTGAAGCCATGGATGACCCAGAATTAGCGGATCGGAAGGGCAATCAATGAGGAGAGACAAGGTTTCGGAATGAAGAGACCCAACTGTAAGACGTAGGGGCGGAGTCGTGAAGGATATCCTGCCTCCAGGTAAGGGACCCCTGTCCAAGCTGCAGACAGTAATAGCGGAATTCATTTTAATTAACGGAATTCCAATGGACTTGGCAAAACTGGTATCCATAAAGTTGCCTGCGGCACCGTTATCAATAAAGGCTGAAGTAACAGAGGAGTGTGATCCACAGGAAAGATAAGCGGGAACTATTAATGCATTTTTGGAAGAAATGAACTGCAGACATAGATGAATCTCTTCCACCTTCTCTTGATCTTGATCGCCTGATCTTTTCCCGACTTGTTGGGACAGGAGCGCAGAAGGTGACCTTGGGTTCCACAATATAGGCAGAGGCCTAAGGTGCGTCTCCTAGTTCTCTCTTCCTGAGAGAGCGATAGGCGCCTAGCTGCATCGGTTCCGCAGCTTCCATATTAGAAGGAGGCACAGAAAGGAACGTACTGGGAATGGATGCTTCCTTCTCAGTTCTTCTTTCCTTGAGGCGTCTATCAATTTTGATTGTAAGCTGCACGAGTCCCTCCAGGGAAGTAGGTGAAGGATACTGTACAAGGGAATCCTTTATTTGCTCCGATAACCCCAAATGGAATTGGCTGCGTAAAGCTGGGTCATTCCACTTGCTGTCAGTGGACCAGTGCCGGAGGTCAGCAGCGTATTCCTTTGCAGAACGTCGGCCTTGTTTTAGGGATCTGAGGTGGCCCTCAGCGGAAGCTAACTGATCTGGGTCATCATACAGGAGGCCTAGGGCTTCGAAAAAGGATTCCACGGACCTCAGGGAAGGACTGTCGGAAGGCAAGCTGAAGGCCCAGGACTGCCGGTCCCCCTGAAGCAACGAAATCACTATACCCACTCTTTGCTGTTCAGAGCCGGAGGAACGGGGTCGGAGACGGAAGTAAAGTTTACAACTCTACTTAAAGTTACGGAAGAGATTCCTGTCCCCAGAAAATCGATCCGGCAAGTTCAGCTTGGGTTCCACAGCAGGAGCTGATGGGTTTTGTTGGACTTGGGCTTGTGCGGCTCTGGTGGCCTCTTCCTGAGCAGACAGACGTTGAACCAGGTTCTGGACCACTTGTGATACGGACTGGATCTGTCCTGCCAGAACTTGGGCTGTAGAAAAGTTCGCCCCGTTATCATCCATTAAAGCGAACTCTCCAGCGATTATGGCTGGTGATAATGTCAGCAACCCCTCCAACCAGTACAACACCACCTGGAGTCTACTCTGACAGTCAGGTGTTCACTGGAGCCCCTAGTGGTGGGGACAGACTTGGCTGCAGACTACAGAGGGTCGTGTGGCGTGTACCAGCTGCGGGAAACCCAGGAGCAGAGGGTAATGGCAGACAGCAATTCCAAAGAACAAGCCGAGGTCAGGGGTCACTTGCTAGGAAGAATCGTCAGGAAACACGCCAAGGGTCGAGGTCACGGGCAAATCAGCAGAAACGGAGATATAAGCCAAAAGGTCAAGGGCACAGGCAAAAGACAAATACAGGAAACAGGCAGGGGTCATACACGGCAGGCAACAATCCAAAGGATTAACACCAAGAGTACAGGAGTACAGCAGCAGGCAGCAACACAGGAATCTGGAAGCTATAACCGGCAGGGAGGCCGTAAATAAATAAATTGTAAATAGTACAAGCAGCCAATAGGAGCCTGGCTCTGAAGTCATACAGCCCCCTGCATAAAATTTATTTATTTCATAAATTAGCCCGCAGGCTGGTGGGGCCAATTTGCGCATGCTCCTGGCTTTCATTCATTGCTGGGACTCGGCGCTGCAGAGGAAGCGTCCGACCGCTGCCTTCCGTCACAGCCGCAAGTGACGTCCCGGTCGTCAAGGTGACGGACGGGACTTCGGGGAGACCAGGGAGCGAGTCGCGGAGGGGGAGGCGAGTGCCGCCGCGGCTCGTAACAGTCTGCAACAATGTTTAAATAGGTGATACGTGTTAAAGTAACATCCACATGAATGCCAGGACCCAAGGTTTCCCAGTAGAACATTGCCAGGAGCAGAGGGTAATGGCAAACAGCAATTCCAAAGAACAGGCCGAGGTCAGGGGTCACTTGCTAGGAAGAATCGTCAGGAAACATGCCAAGGGTCGAGGTCACACTGCCTCCACCTGCTTGCCTTCTTCCCATAGAGCAAGGGTCAGGGAACTTGTTTGCCTTTTACCCCAAAATATATTTAGATACGCCGACGTTATCCCCTTGATTTGAAAGGAAGGAGAATCATATATTATTAATTATTGGAATTCAAAATTTTATTGAATCTATTCAAAATTTCTTTGAAAGCATCAACTTCAAAACTTCAGGTTTTGGAGAAATGATGTTGTTTCATATTTGATACGAGAGCATCAATATTGAGGCATTTTGATGTCAGAGCAATTTGGATACAGTCTTCAGCGTCCAATCGATTTCTCTGCTTTGTTTTTACGTTCGTTAGAGTGGAAAATCCTTGTTCGCAAAGGTAGGCTGTTCCAAAAGGCAGCAACTTTTTGACTGCCTCCTCATATGCAAATTTTGAATGCCTTTGCAGCTGTTAACACCCAAGAATATGACAGATCTGCTTTGTTTTCAAATGCAATACGGGCTTCATTATTGCATCAAAGCTCAAGAAGTGCCTCTGCCAACCCTTGAGGCTCTTCTGGTACAACAGCAATTTCACATTTAAAGTGGTCTACAATCCAACTGAGAGCATGTGAATCGGCAGCATTACCCCCAAGAATGTAATCTTTACCCCATTTGGGGTAATTTACCCCTGTTCCCTGACCACTGCCATAGACCATCCTGGTGCCATCCTTTCCCCAGGTAAACAACGTATCCGGTGGTCCACATGATGTAAAAGAAAACATGATTCATCAGACCAGGCCACATTCTTCCATTGCTCCATGGTCCAGTTCTGGTGCTCACGTGCCCATTGTAGGTGCTTTCAGCGGTGGAAAGGGGTCAGCATTCTCTGGCTGTGCAGCAAGCGGTGATGCACTGTGTGTTCGGACACCTTTCTACCAGCATTCACTTTTTCAACAATTTGTGCAACAGTAGCTTTTCTGTGGGATTCAGCCTGGCAGGCTAGCCTTGGCTCCTCATGTGTATCAATGAGCCTTGGCTGCCCATGACCCTGTTGCATGTTCACCGGTTGTCCTTCCTTGGACCACTTTTGGTAGATAGTAACCACTGCATACCGAGTACATCCCACAAGATCTGCCATTTTGGAGTGGTCTCTGACCCAGTTGTCTAGCCTTCACAATGTGTCCGTTGTCAAAGTCACTCAGATCCCTACAGTTGCCTATTTTTCCTGCTTCCAACACATCAATTTCAAGAACTGACTGTTCACTTACTGCCTAATATATCCCACCCCTTTACAGGTGCCATTGTAATAATATAATCAAGGTTATTCACTTGTCTGTGGTTTTAATGTTGTAGCTGATCGCTCTATACTGCTCATCAAAATATGCATATATTACGTTGGGCACAGCTGGTTGTATACTTTTTGGGTATTTGATGCTGGGCACTGCTGGGTGAAATGATTGGTACTTTTGTTATAATATGCTGGTCATTGGGGGAGTGCAGCACAGATATAGTTATAGGATATTTGATACAGATCACACTCTACCAACACTGTAAAACGACAGTACTTTGATATAAACAACATCCAGTATACTTATTGTGACAAAATGACTGCGGAAACCCCATTATGTTGTTTATACTTCATGTGCGTATTACTTTAAGGCTTATATAAGTAAGTGATTTTGCAATAATTATAAATAAAGGCCTTTCTAGAAACGTCTACACATTTTCTCAGGAAGGTGTCTTTGGGCCTACTACACATGCTCAAGCTTTCTTATCAGTAGCAAACCAATAGAATGTCTGAACACCTACACCTTATGTGTAAATGATTTTAGGGTCCTGGTTAATAAAAGCAAGGTAACTGCGACAGAACGTCGCCTCAGCTTGGATCACTGCAGGGATGCCAAGAACCTGTTTCCTTTTCATTTTTCCTAGCTTTCTAGTTCATGTGCCATCAGCTGCATGGAGAAAGTTGGGGTCCTAGGATATTTTCAGCAGCTAAGTATTTTCTTATATTTACTCTTTGTACTATTTTCACTTTCTTTTGTATTATATTACTCTTTTATAATATATATTTCACAAAATAAACAATATACTTGTTTGACAACCTGAGTTTCACGTGTTATTAATCCATTATACCCCGAACCCAAAGTTTCCAACCGAGAACATCTATGTATGAAACCATATTGCCTATCTACTACCATCTAGAGAAGGCTCTTTATAAAAAGTTTATATAAAAATTTGTAAAGGCCTGTTTTGGGTTTTTTATTTATTGGTTTTTTTTTTAAACTTGAATTTTTTTTTATTATGTTTTTAAAGTAAAACAAAAAACAGAAACAACAATATATACTGGATGCAATTATTAATATCAAGAAGTTGTACAATCAACATTGCTTACATATAATGAAAACACCATACAGAAACATAAGACATAAAACAGAAATAGATGGGCGGGGGTGGGGGGAGGGCGTAAAGGGCTATTTTTAACTATATTTTTGCTGCTGTTTTTTAGATTTCTGTTTGCTGACAAAATTCTGTTTTCCTCTTGTATGAGTTCTTAGATGTTGAACGAGGTAACCCTTTGTTGCAAAACATTTCCCACATTCTGAACAAGGAAAAGGCTTCTCCCCTGTGTGGAGTTTCTGATGTGTAACAAGACTTGAACTCTGAGAAAAACATTTCCCACATTCTGAACATGTATATGGCTTCTCCCCTGTGTGAATTCTCTGATGTGTTATAAGATTTGATTTCAGCGAAAAACACTTTAAACACCGAGAACATGTGAATGGTTTTTCTCCTGTGTGTTTTCTCTGATGTCTATCATGAGCTGATTTGTGGGTAAAACATTTCCCACATTCAGAACATGAAAATGGCTTCTCACCTGTGTGAATCCTCTGATGTATAGTAAGATTTGATTTAAGTGTACAGCTTATCCCACACTCAGAACATGTAAATGGCTTCTCGCCTGTGTGAGTTCTCTGATGTTTAACAAGATCTGGTTTTAATGTAAAGAATCTTCCACACTCCGAACATGAAAATGGCTTCTTACCGTGATATATTTTATGCTTATTAAGCTCAGATTTCCATTTAAACTTTTTTCCGCATTCAGAACATGGAAATGGCTTCTCATTTCTGTGAATTCTTTTATGAATAACAAAATGCGATTTTTGAGTGAAACATTTCCCACATTTTGGACAAAGAAATACTTTCTCACCTTTATGAGCTTTACTAAGTGTACTAATATCTAATTTATCAATAAAACATTGCTCATAACTAGAAGGATCAGATGACAGATCTGCACTGTGGAGTACTTGAGGTATATTCGGAGTACTAGGGTTTTCACCCGGAGAATCTTGTGTGACGTTATCTTCTATTTCACATCCTGGAGATGAATGGAGATGTACCTCCAAGGTATTCCTGATGCTGTGCATATCTACTGGGAATTAAATATATGTCTGTTGATATAAACATCTGTACAAGTCATGTTTATTTGCACAATGATGAACATACTGAAATAATACAATACTCACATAATATGAGTGTACTGTACTGATAAACGTACATATCTGCAACAAAAGCTGACATATGAATATCACACTGTGTCTCTGTCACTGATCAGTGACTGGATCACTAGGGTGAGTCAGGAGTCTGTGAGTAGAGATCAAACTAGAGCCCCCTGTATTGAGCTATATGAGAAACACCAGAGCATGGGCAGAAGACTGGTCAGATTTCTGGTCTGGTAACACAATGATAAGATGTGAGGAGAGCAGGAGTCTAATGGGGGTTGATGGCTCCTGACTCCCCCATCGTTCAGACACGTTTTTCTCATTAGTTTGTACTGACAGTGGAAGGAGCAGTAGGAACTAGGAAATGTGTGACATTTTGTCATTAGCGTTTAATACTCACTTGTGCCGATAGCTGTAGGGATTCCCTCCTCCTTACACTGCTGATCGACCCTACCATCCGTATTTATTTCTCCCTCAATAACAGTCAGGTCTTCTCCCTAAATAGACCACAGGTGTCCAGTAAATTGAGATCAAACAGAAGAATATCAGTGTATATGACCCACAGATCATATAGTACTTTGGTATGTTGTATTTGGTAAGACCCTCAATTCCATCTACCTGGTATTCCTGTGAGATATTGTGGCTTACCTCTGTACAATTCTGGGAATAAAGATGATGGAGACATCTCTCTGGGGTATTTCTGTTACTTGATCCATCTGTAGGAGACACAAAGTGACTGAATACATTGTTTATATGTGATTACCAGATGATGTGTATATAAGTGGTTTTTCTCGCTGCTCTCTCCTTTGCAATAAATTAAAGTATCCTCTTACCCAGTGATCTGAGGGGCCGGTGATTCTCCATCATCACATCCTTGTACAGACCCTTGTGTCCTTCTAAATACTCCCACTCCTCCATGGAGAAATAGACAGTGACATCCTGACACCTTATAGGAACCTGACACACACAATGATACAGTCATCACCCAGACACATCCCCTGGTGTTACTGTATAATGTCCCATTCCCAGCAGTCACCTCTCCAGTCAGCAGCTGAATGATCTTGTTGGTGAGTTCTAGAATCCTCTGGTCATTGTTTCTCTCATGTATCAGTGAGTGAGGTGGAGGCTCCGTGATGGGGCTCTGGGTCCTGCTCCATCCTCCTGACACACGGAGACAACTGTTGGGTGTCACACACTCCCCAGGCGTCTTCTTCACTACTGTGTAATTCTATGTATTGCAAGAGATAATAATAATAATAATAATAATAAATATCACTAAATAAATTCCTAGTATCCCTCACTTCTCCAATCAGGTTCATGTTTTATTAATAGAGATAATAGTGATATCACTGTGACACTCCCAGAACCCCTCACCTCTCCAGTCAGCAGGTAGGTGATCTCCAGGGTGAGATTTAATATCATCTCATTCCTGCCCTTGTCCATCCTGAGCACTGAGGACGGGCTCTGGTCCAGCAGAGAACGGGCGACACCAAAACCTGTCAATATAATAATATAACACAGTAAACCAGTAATCTGCACACAGAGATCTTATCATGTAACTCAGCACTGATGAAGGTCATCTTAAGAGACCACCAGGATGAAGCCACTGATTTGCCCAGAGATTTACACCCTGAACACCAGAGCAGGGTCAGAAGCTCAGTGGTTGTGTGAGGACACCAGGACCTTGTACTGGACCAGGTGAGAGGGGTCAGTGCTGAGTGTGAGCCTGCAGCACAGGGACAGACCTAACTGATCACATGACCAGCCGCGGAGGATGATGGGTAATGTAGTCCCTGCTGCCCCCACACACAGAGGATACATAACATGACGTGTAATACGGGGTATGGAGGAGGCCGCACCGGCCGGGTGACCCCAGCAGACATTGGGGAGGATCATGTGCCCCCGGCTATATGGGGGATTCGGGGTTTCTTTTATTACTTACAACATACGGGAACTTGTAAATGTGACAATGTCCGGGGTTATATCAGGAAACAATCAGACCCACATTTCCCGTCACCCCCCGCGGCTCCCGTCACCGATCATGACGTCATCAGCCTGCGCCCCGTTGTCTCTCTCTCTCCACTGTCTCCGATCCCATCAGTCAGAACCAGTCAGTCACCATGGCAACACCCACCACGTGACCGCCCAGCAGCCCCCTCCACCCAGGTCATTCACATAGTGACTGTAAGGTGAGAGCCCCCCCTTATTATACCTGTACCCTGTGTAAGGTGAGAGCCCCCCTTATTATACCTGTACCCTGTGTAAGGTGAGAGTCCCCCTTATTATACCTGTACCCTGTGTAAGGTGAGAGCCCCCCCTTATTATACCTGTACCCTGTGTAAGGTGAGAGCCCTCCCTTATTATACCTGTACCCTGTGTAAGGTGAGAGCCCCCCTTATTATACCTGTACCCTGTGTAAGGTGAGAGCCCTCCCTTATTATACCTGTACCCTGTGTAAGGTGAGAGCCCCCCCTTATTATACCTGTACCCTGTGTAAGGTGAGAGCCCCCCCTTATTATACCTGTACCCTGTGTAAGGTGAGCGCCCCCCTTCTTATACCTGTACCCTGTGTAAGGTGAGCGCCCCCCCTTATTATACCTGTACCCTGTGTAAGGTGAGAGCCCCCCCTTATTATACCTGTACCCTGTGTAAGGTGAGCGCCCCCCCTTATTATACCTGTACCCTGTGTAAGGTGAGCGCCCCCCCTTATTATACCTGTACCCTGTGTAAGGTGAGAGCCCCCCCTTATTATACCTGTACCCTGTGTAAGGTGAGAGCCCCCCCTTATTATACCTGTACCCTGTGTAAGGTGAGAGCCCCCCTTATTATTACCTGTACCCAGTGTAAGGTGAGAGCCCCCCCTTATTATACCTGTACCCTGTGTAAGGTGAGCGCCCCCCTTATTATACCTGTACCCTGTGTAAGGTGAGCGCCCCCCCTTATTATACCTGTACCCTGTGTAAGGTGAGAGTCCTCCCTTATTATACCTGTACCCTGTGTAAGGTGAGAGCCCCCCTTATTATTACCTGTACCCTGTGTAAGGTGAGAGCCCCCCCTTATTATTACCTGTACCCTGTGTAAGGTGAGAGCCCCCCTTATTATACCTGTACCCTGTGTAAGATGAGAGCCCCCCTTATTATTACCTGTACCCTGTGTAAGGTGAGAGCCCCCCTTATTATTACCTGTACCCTGTGTAAGGTGAGAGCCCCCCTTATTATTACCTGTACCCTGTGTAAGGTGAGAGCCCCCCTTATTATTACCTGTACCCTGTGTAAGGTGAGAGCCCCCCCTTATTATACCTGTACCCTGTGTAAGGTGAGCGCCCCCCTTATTATACCTGTACCCTGTGTAAGGTGAGCGCCCCCCCTTATTATACCTGTACCCTGTGTAAGGTGAGAGCCCCCCCTTATTATACCTGTACCCTGTGTAAGGTGAGCGCCCCCCCTTATTATACCTGTACCCTGTGTAAGGTGAGCGCCCCCCCTTATTATACCTGTACCCTGTGTAAGGTGAGAGCCCCCCCTTATTATACCTGTACCCTGTGTAAGGTGAGAGCCCCCCCTTATTATACCTGTACCCTGTGTAAGATGAGAGCCCCCCTTATTATACCTGTACCCTGTGTAAGGTGAGAGCCCCCCTTATTATTACCTGTACCCTGTGTAAGGTGAGAGCCCCCCCTTATTATACCTGTACCCTGTGTAAGGTGAGAGCCCCCCCTTATTATACCTGTACCCTGTGTAAGGTGAGAGCCCCCCCTTATTATACCTGTACCCTGTGTAAGGTGAGCGCCCCCCTTATTATACCTGTACCCTGTGTAAGGTGAGCGCCCCCCCTTATTATACCTGTACCCTGTGTAAGGTGAGAGCCCCCCCTTATTATACCTGTACCCTGTGTAAGGTGAGCGCCCCCCTTATTATACCTGTACCCTGTGTAAGGTGAGAGCCCCCCCTTATTATTACCTGTACCCTGTGTAAGGTGAGAGCCCCCCCTTATTATACCTGTACCCTGTGTAAGGTGAGAGCCCCCCCTTATTATACCTGTACCCTGTGTAAGGTGAGCGCCCCCCTTATTATACCTGTACCCTGTGTAAGGTGAGCGCCCCCCCTTATTATACCTGTACCCTGTGTAAGGTGAGAGTCCTCCCTTATTATACCTGTACCCTGTGTAAGGTGAGAGCCCCCCTTATTATTACCTGTACCCTGTGTAAGGTGAGAGCCCCCCCTTATTATTACCTGTACCCTGTGTAAGGTGAGAGCCCCCCTTATTATACCTGTACCCTGTGTAAGATGAGAGCCCCCCTTATTATTACCTGTACCCTGTGTAAGGTGAGAGCCCCCCTTATTATTACCTGTACCCTGTGTAAGGTGAGAGCCCCCCTTATTATTACCTGTACCCTGTGTAAGGTGAGAGCCCCCCTTATTATTACCTGTACCCTGTGTAAGGTGAGAGCCCCCCTTATTATTACCTGTACCCTGTGTAAGGTGAGAGCCCCCCTTATTATTACCTGTACCCTGTGTAAGGTGAGAGCCCCCCCTTATTATACCTGTACCCTGTGTAAGGTGAGAGCCCCCCCTTATTATACCTGTACCCTGTGTAAGATGAGAGCCCCCCCTTATTATTACCTGTACCCTGTGTAAGGTGAGAGCCCCCATTTATTATTACCTGTACCCTGTGTAAGGTGAGAGCCCCCCCTTATTATACCTGTACCCTGTGTAAGGTGAGAGTCCTCCCTTATTATTACCTGTACCCTGTGTAAGGTGAGAGCCCCCCTTATTATTACCTGTACCCTGTGTAAGGTGAGAGCCCCCCTTATTATTACCTGTACCCTGTGTAAGGTGAGAGCCCCCATTTATTATTACCTGTACCCTGTGTAAGGTGAGAGCCCTCCCTTATTATACCTGTACCCTGTGTAAGATGAGAGCCCCCCCTTATTATTACCTGTACCCTGTGTAAGGTGAGAGCCCCCATTTATTATTACCTGTACCCTGTGTAAGGTGAGAGCCCCCCCTTATTATACCTGTACCCTGTGTAAGGTGAGAGTCCTCCCTTATTATTACCTGTACCCTGTGTAAGGTGAGAGCCCCCCTTATTATTACCTGTACCCTGTGTAAGGTGAGAGCCCCCATTTATTATTACCTGTACCCTGTGTAAGGTGAGAGCCCCCCTTATTATACCTGTACCCTGTGTAAGATGAGAGCCCCCCTTATTATACCTGTACCCTGTGTAAGGTGAGAGCCCCCCTTATTATTACCTGTACCCTGTGTAAGGTGAGAGCCCCCCCTTATTATACCTGTACCCTGTGTAAGGTGAGAGCCCCCCCCTTTATTATTACCTGTACCCTGTGTAAGGTGAGAGCCCCCCCTTATTATACCTGTACCCTGTGTAAGGTGAGAGCCCCCCCTTTATTATTACCTGTACCCTGTGTAAGGTGAGAGCCCCCCTTATTATACCTGTACCCTGTGTAAGGTGAGAGCCCCCCCCTTTATTATTACCTGTACCCTGTGTAAGGTGAGAGCCCCCCCTTATTATACCTGTACCCTGTGTAAGGTGAGAGCCCCCCCTTATTATACCTGTACCCTGTGTAAGGTGAGAGCCCCCCCTTATTATTACCTGTACCCTGTGTAAGGTGAGAGCCCCCCTTATTATTACCTGTACCCTGTGTAAGGTGAGAGCCCCCCCCCCTTTATTATTACCTGTACCCTGTGTAAGGTGAGAGCCCCCCCTTATTATACCTGTACCCTGTGTAAGGTGAGAACCCCCCTTATTACCTGTACCCTGTGTAAGGTGAGAGCCCCCCTTATTATTACCTGTAACCTGTGTAAGGTGAGAGCCCCCCCTTATTATTACCTGTACCCTGTGTAAGGTGAGAGCCCCCCCTTATTATTACCTGTACCCTGTGTAAGGTGAGAGCCCCCCTTATTATTACCTGTACCCTGTGTAAGGTGAGAGCCCCCCTTATTATTACCTGTACCCTGTGTAAGGTGAGAGCCCCCCCTTATTATTACCTGTACCCTGTGTAAGGTGAGAGCCCCCCCTTATTATTACCTGTACCCTGTGTAAGGTGAGAGCCCCCCCTTATTATTACCTGTACCCTGTGTAAGGTGAGAGCCCCCCCTTATTATTACCTGTACCCTGTGTAAGGTGAGAGCCCCCCTTATTATTACCTGTACCCTGTGTAAGGTGAGAGCCCCCCCTTATTATTACCTGTACCCTGTGTAAGGTGAGAGCCCCCCCTTATTATTACCTGTACCCTGTGTAAGGTGAGAGCCCCCCTTATTATTACCTGTACCCTGTGTAAGGTGAGCGCCCCCCTTATTATACCTGTACCCTGTGTAAAGTGAGAGCCCCCCCTTATTATACCTGTACCCTGTGTAAGGTGAGAGCCCCCCCCCTTTATTATTACCTGTACCCTGTGTAAGGTGAGAGCCCCCCCTTATTATACCTGTACCCTGTGTAAGGTGAGAGCCCCCCCCCCTTTATTATTACCTGTACCCTGTGTAAGGTGAGAGCCCACCCTTATTATACCTGTACCCTGTGTAAGGTGAGAGCCCCCTTATTATTACCTGTACCCTGTGTAAGGTGAGAGCCCCCCTTATTATTACCTGTAACCTGTGTATGGTGAGAGCCCCCCCTTATTATTACCTGTACCCTGTGTAAGGTGAGAGCCCCCCCTTATTATTACCTGTACCCTGTGTAAGGTGAGAGCCCCCCTTATTATTACCTGTACCCTGTGTAAGGTGAGAGCCCCCCTTATTATTACCTGTACCCTTGTAAGGTGAGAGCCCCCCTTATTATTACCTGTACCCTGTGTAAGGTGAGCGCCCCCCTTATTATTACCTGTACCCTGTGTAAGGTGAGAGCCCCCCCTTATTATTACCTGTACCCTGTGTAAGGTGAGAGCCCCCCCTTATTATTACCTGTACCCTGTGTAAGGTGAGAGCCCCCCCTTATTATACCTGTACCCTGTGTAAGGTGAGAGTCCTCCCTTATTATTACCTGTACCCTGTGTAAGGTGAGAGCCCCCCTTATTATTACCTGTACCCTGTGTAAGGTGAGAGCCCCCCTTATTATTACCTGTACCCTGTGTAAGGTGAGCGCCCCCCTTATTATTACCTGTACCCTGTGTAAGGTGAGAGCCCCCCTTATTATTACCTGTACCCTGTGTAAGGTGAGAGCCCCCCTTATTATTACCTGTACCCTGTGTAAGGTGAGAGCCCCCCCTTGCTGTCACTGCGTAAGGTGAGCGTCCCCCCTTACTGTTATCTTATCCTATACAAGGTCCAGGGGTTAAATGTATTATACTGTGGATATTCGGTGACAGCAGGGGAGATTTAGAACAGCAAGTCTTGTCTTTAAAGACATTGCCAAAAAGATAAAGTAAGGTATTTGCGCTCCCTCTGTAGTGTGTGGTGGCTGCCAGACAAGGGGAACAGGTGTGCAGGAGGGGGTTCCCCCTCCCAGGTTACATATCATAAACACATTGTCGTTTTAAGTTTCCCCTACAAAGTCGCTGAATATCGACGACTTGCAGAATTTGCAGTTTAATACATTTACCCCAGATGTCCTTTAGTATGTTCTTTTTCCAGTGTAAGTCTTGTCTTAAAAAGCTTTTTGAAGACGTTCCTGACCATACTCAGGCTTTGACCTTTTGATTCCCAGGACTAATCTGTGGTCTGGGGATTCAATGGTTGCTGCCTCCTTTAATAGTGCTGGGTCCCATAACAGGCTCTGATTTACGTTCTACTTTTATAATTTTTAGGTCGCGTTGGAGTCACGGACTCCCACAAAGTCCAGGGCCCAGAGTCCTCAGGATGGACAACAGGAGGAATGAGATGAGTGAGAGGATATTAAATCTCACCCTGGAGATTGTCTACCTGCTGACTGGAGAAGTGAGGGATTCTGGGAATATCACAGTAAAATTTCTCGTATCTCTATCAATGAAACAGGAACCTGATTGGAGCAGTGAGGGATTCTGGGAATGACATCACTCTTTTTATTCTATTAATAAAACACAGACCTGACTGGAGAGATGAGGGATTCTGAAAATGTATATAAAATTATTTATTAGTTTTTCTTTCAATACACAGGATTACACAGTAACAAAGAAGATGTGTGGTGAGCTTGTTACACTGAGAAGCCGCCCTTGCGTGTCAGGAGGACTGAGCAGGACCCAGAGCCCCATCACGGAGCCTCCACCTCACTCACTGATACATGAGAGAAACAATGACCAGAGGATTCTAGAACTCACCAACAAGATCATTCAGCTGCTGACTGGAGAGGTGACTGCTGGGAATGGGACATTATACAGTAACACCAGGGGATGTGTCTGGGTGATGACTGTATCATTGTGTGTGTCAGGTTCCTATAAGGTGTCAGGATGTCACTGTCTATTTCTCCATGGAGGAGTGGGAGTATTTAGAGGGACACAAGGGTCTGTACAAGGACGTGATGATGGAGAATCACCAGCCCCTCACATCACTGGGTAAGAGGAGACTTCCATTTATTGTAAAGGAGAGAGCAGTTTTGAAGGCTACCTATATACACACCATCTGACAATCACATATAAACACTTTTTCCCTCGCTGTGTTTCCTACAGATGGTTCCAGTAACAGAAATACCCCAGAGAGATGTCCCCGTCCTCTTTATTCACAGCAGCGTACAGAGGAGAATCACAGTATCCCACAGGAGTATCAGGTAGATGGAATTTTGGGTCTCACCAAATACCTATGACTGTTCACTCTATGATCTGTAGAGAACATTTGTGGTCTTATACACTGGTAATATTCTTGTTTAAACTGATGTCATTTGATATTTTGGGACTATTTAGGGTGAAGACCAGACTGATATTAAATCAAAAGTGATGGAGGAAGAACAGATACGTATGAGGGGTGATCACCAGTGTAAGGAGGAGGACATTCCTATCGGAACTGGTGAGAATTAAACACTAAATAAAATAGAAAATCAAATACTCTTGTTCATGTGGAAAAAGTACCTGTCCGGTGTGGGAGTCAGGAGCCATCAGCCCCTATTAGACTCCTGCTCTCCTCACATCGTATCATTGTGCTACCAGCCAAGATATCTGACCAGTTTCCTCCACACACTCTCTGCTGTTTCTCATACATCTCCGTACAGAGGGCTTCAGTCTGATCTTTATTCACAGACTCACCACAGTGATCCAGTCACTGATCAATGGAAGATTTACCGTGTGATAGAGCTATGTTTAGCTGCATCCTAGATCTTTTATAAGTACAATAAATTTACAGTAGAAGAGTAATATATTATTACAGTGCCTTAGTCATTGTAGAAATAAACATGTCTAGGGCAGACATTTATACCAACATTTATCTATTTTATTCCCAGCAGCTACGAACAACATCAGGAATATCTTGAAGGCACATCTCATTTCATCTCCAGATTGTGAAATAGAAGACAAGGACATCAACCAGGAAAACCCCATTATATCAACTATACCTCCAGTACTTCACAGTGCAGATATATCGCATGATCCTTCTAATCATAGGGAGTTTTCTCCTGATGATTCATGTACTGTTAAACACCATAAAGCTCATACAGGTGATAGAATATTTCCATGCACAAAATGTGGGAAATGTTTTACTCAGAAATCACATCTTTTTAATCATGAGAGAAGTCACATGACTAAGAAATTATTTTCATGTTCTGAATGTGGGAAATGTTTTACTCAGAAATCAAATCTTGTTCATCATGAGAGAATTCACGTGAGTAAGAAATCATTTCCATGCTCTGAATGTGGGAAATGTTTTACTCAGAAATCAAAACTTGTTAATCATAGGAAAAGTCACATGAGTAAGAAGTCATTTCCATGTTCTGAATGTGGAAAATCTTTTACTCAGAAATCAAATCTTGTAAATCATGAGAGAATTCACACAGGAGAAAAGCCATTCATCTGTTCTCAGTGTTTAAAATGTTTTTCACAGAAGTCCAGTCTTGTTCAACATCAGAAAATTCACACAGGTGAAAAGCCATTTACATGTTCAGAATGTGGGAGAAGTTTCAGTCACAAATCATATCTTCTCAGACATCGTAGTATTCACACAGGTGAGAAACCATTTTCATGTACTGAATGCGAAAAAAAGTTTAAATGGAAGTCAGACCTTATTAATCATAGAAGAATTCACACTGGTGAGATGCCACTCCTATGTACCGTGTGTGGAAAAATGTTTAAGTGGAGAGCAGAGCTTAATAGGCATAAAAGATTACACAGTGGTCAGAAGCCATTTTCTTGTTTGGAGTGTGATAAATATTTTACACTTGCCTCGCATCTTGTTATACATCAGAGAACACACACAGGAGAAAAACCATTCACATGTTCTCAGTGTTTAAAGTGTTTTTCACAGAAATCAATTCTTGTTCGGCATCAGGTAATTCACACAGGGCAGAAGCCATTTGCGTGTTCGGAGTGCGAGAAATGTTTCTTACATAAATCTCAACTTCTTAAGCATCAGAGAATTCACACTGGTGAAAAGCCATTTTCGTGTTCTGAGTGTGGGAAATGTTTTTCACACAGGTCAAACCTTGTTGGACATCAAAGACTACACAAAGGCGAGAAGCCGTTTCCATGCTCTGAATGTGGGAAATGTTTTTTACATAAATCACATCTTATCGAGCATCAGAGAATCCATACCGGAGAGAGGCCATTTTCATGTTTGGAGTGTGGGAAATGCTTTACAAAGAAGTTTGGCCTTGTCCAACACCAAAGAACTCACAATAGAGATGAAAAGAAAATGACAACTAATAGAAAAATACAGCACAGGCATGCAGCAGCACGCAAATAGCATATAAAATGGGGCTTTATAAACTTGTTCAATAAGAGCAATTTAATGACTGGGAATATGTATGGTTTGTCACTTAGGACTAGGGGCTGTTTTTTTATCAACATTTATTTATATAGCGCCAGCAAATACCGTAGCGCTTTACAATTGGGAACAAACATTAATAAGACAATACTGGGTAATACATACAGTCAGAGAGGTAAGAGAACCCTGTTTGCAAGCTTACAATATATGGGACAATGGGAGTTTGAAACACAAGGGCATGTGCTACATCATATTGCACACTGGACCAGCTAGAATACAAAGGTAAAAGTATTGAGTGGGCTGTGTGTGTGGCAATGTTGGTCAGAGGGTTGTTGTCTTGTGTTAGCTGTGTAGTGGGTGGTAATAGGGTAATCTAGGGAAATTAAGATGGTGGTTGAGGAATATCATAAGCTTGCCTGAAGTGGTGGGTTTTCAGAGAACGCTTGAAGGTTTGAAGACTAGAGGAAAGTCTTACTGTGCGTGGGAGGGAATTCCACAAAGTAGGTGCAGCCCGAAAAAAATCCTGTAACCCAGAATGGGAGAATGTGATGAGAGTGGAAGAGAGACGCAGATCTTGTGCAGAACGGAGATGTCGGGAGATATTTTGAGACAAGTGAGGATTTTTATCAAAATATTTTGGTTTTACATAGTCTAATTACGATAGCGCTCATGTTACTAATGATAATAGATGTGACTGTTGACACATACAGTCATTTTACATTACCACAATGCTGTTCTCTGTGTTGTAGATCGAGATCTGTGTTAAATATCCAGGTACCAATGACCTGCATGTGTATATTCCACCATATTCTAACTAGAACTACAAAATATTTCACACATCACTGCTCAGCCTATTACATCAACCTGTGTCCAACAATCCCTCTCCATCAGTAGTGTCCTATGTAACGTATAGCCGTTTGATACACTATTTTATAGCCCCATACGTTAAGCAGTATATCACGCGGAGCACCTTACTGATGAGCAATGGATAATGCAGAAGCCCATGCTATAATCCCTTTATTCCTTCATGATCTTCAATTGAATGACTACATTTGTACTGAGGATCTTATTACTGTAACATTTCATTTTAAAATCTTTACATGATCTAGACACTATTAGACATTCAGCATTATCCAGGTGATATGTTTATTATACAATATTGGCATTGTGTGAGTATTTTGTATTTAAGTCTTGCAGATGCTAATAAAAATGTGCAAAACAAAGAGATGCTGGAAAACACAAATGTTTGAAGATGTGAAGTATAAAGTACATTGTGGTGTAAATATAGATGTGAGGAATATCTGTCTATGTCACTATCCGACATCACTAGTCACCAAAGATAACACTGTATCTGGCTATGGTGTTTATTATAGGACATAGCTTGTCTAAACTACATTTTATCATTCTATATACTGTGTATATAAACAGTACCTACCGCTTATGTGCTATTTCCATCTCTGTCAGTCATTGCATTTCTGACAATACATCCAACTCAGGCAGCAACTACACAGAGCAGTGCTGCACGAGATCTTTCTGTTCTCCCATTATACAAAAATACAGTATTAAATAGTATACAGAATTATATTTTGGTAAAATAATAATAGAAATACCAATATGTTTAAATTTCTTTGTAAAAAGTGTGACAGGTGGTTTGTGATCAACGATGTCCACTACATTTGCATCTTTTTATATACAAACATATATAAGGCTCTTTCCTAAGTTTTGCAAGTTTTTGCCATACTTATTATGTCCTAAATTGATACAGCGGTAATGGTACAGGAAGTCATATAATGAATGCTTTTACTTATACGTTCATGGCCAAAAATATTGTCACCCTTTTAGACTTTCAAATAACTCATAATTTCCTCTAAACATAAGTTAAAATTATCAACAGTGTTTGGTCTCCACAATTCTGTGTCTAATAATATAACGGAACCTTTGGTTTTTATTCAGAATTAATACTATATATCCTTTTTAAATTGTTTACTATAGCCATGGATGAGCTCCCTGCACCTCTATACTGGCAGTCTGGCCCCAAAGGTTCCCAGCATTCTTCCCATAGTGCACACTGGTACCATCTCTTCCCCAGGTAAACGACACACAGGCACCCGGCTGTCCACATGATGTAAAAGAAAATATGATTCAATAGACCAGAACACCTTCTGCCATTGTTCCACGGTCCAGTCCTGGCGCTCATGTGCCCATGGCACTTTCGGTGGTGGACAGGGGTCACAATGGGCACTCTGACCAGTCTGCGGCTACACAGCCCCGTACGCTGCGCTGCGCTTCTATCATAGTCAATATTAACTTTTTTGCAATTTGTGCTGCAGTAGCTCTTCTGTGGGACTGGACTAGACAGACTAGGCCTCGCTCATCCCGCACATCAATGAGCCTTGGCTGCCCATGACCCTGTGTCCGGTGCAGTGGTTGTCCTTCCTTGGACCACTTTTAGTAGCTACTAACCACTGCATACCGGGAACACTCTGCAAGACCTGCTGTTTTGGAGACGCTCTGACCCAGTCATCTAGCCGTCACAATTTGACCTTTATCAAAGTTGCTCGGATCCTTGCGCGTGCCCATTTTTCCTGCTTCCAACACATCAACTTCAAGAACTGACTGTTCACTTCACTTGTTTCCTAATATATCCGACTCTTTGGCAGGTGCCATTGTTACGAGATAATCAGTGTTATTCACTTCTCGGTGGTTTTAATGTTGTGGCTGATCGCTGTGTGTATGTATATATGCGTACACACACACACACATATGAGCCAACTATTTAAAACTATTGTGGGTGCTTTCTATATGACTGAAGAATGCCATGTATAGACATGGTTAGTGGCAGTAAATAAATATATGTGTGTGTGTGTGTATGTATATATATATATATATATCTGTATATATAAATAAAATACATATACACACACACACACACACGAACATTACATTCTGTGGGAGTTATTCAATTATGAGCCCAGTACCTCTGGAACAGTCATGAAGGTACTCCGCTTAACCACAACACTGCAGATTTCTCTTCACCTCCCCCCCACCATAGGACGGCGAGGAGAAATCCGCATTGTTGTGGAACTGGAAAAAATGGATCAGAATTTTAGATCTTACACTGGGAACAACCAGGTCTGCATGAGCCACAATTGCTTAAACATGCCTGTACTGTACCTGGCCAACTTTAGAGTGTCCTTCCCTCCCCCGTGCTGCCCCTCTAGGCGAAGGTGGGTGTAACTGCCAGAACTGTGCAAGTCTGCATAGGAGGGAAGGCGAAGAAAAAGTGCAGAGCCAGTAAATCGTTTCATTGTGGCCCTGCCATGCAATACCACAATTGCATAGTTTTGATGCAGGACTGGGTCCAAATTTATGCAATTAACGGCAAAATGCGTTATGGAGGCCCACATTCTGCTCACTACACTAGGCAGTGGGCCCGGTACGGGAGAATGGCCTGCTCGTCCGGGAGACCGACCCGGAATTTGTGAGTCTCCCAAACATTCCGGAGTTATGATCAGGTGTGCGCCTCCACCATCTACACTGGGATATGTGCCTGACTGGGCTTTAGGGTAGGAGGTGCTGGTTGGCGAAAGGACACTCATCAAAGTGGAAATAGGGACAGGCTGTCTAGACAGAGATGGAGGCAGGATTCCCATTGCCTGAATCTCAGATCACAAACACTGCAGAATCGGGAAACCACACCTGGAAACCCGATATCAGACACTGGTCCAGGGCCCTCTTAAGAACATCTTGGGCCCCCGGGCACAGCAGTGCACCGGGGCCTTTATATATACAAAAGAAAAATATTATATATATGGGCCCTGCAGCCCAGGGGGGCCCGTCGGAGGCAGCAAAAAAAAAAAAAAAAACAACTGAAAAAAAAGAAGAAAATACTTACCTTGCAGTCAGCTGGCGATCCGGCTCCCTCCAAGGTCTCCTCCTACGTCGCGCTCCGCAATGTATGTCGGGCGGGCGTGATGACGTCACGCCCGACATGCACTGCGAGCGCGACGGAGGAGGAGACCTTGGAGGGAGCCGGATCGCCAGCTGACCGCAAGGTAAGTATTTTCTTCTTTTTTTTCAGTTTTTTGTTTTTTTTTGCTGCCTCTGACTGGCCCCCCCTGGTCTCCTATTTGTATTTCTTACTTTCACATAGATGCTGTGTCAGAATATCTAATTTCTGCAGCTGATGTTACAGAAAAATTAATGGCTGCTGCCTATGTTTACATTGAAGTAGATGAATTCTTATTGTGTTGTACCTCCATGTAATAAAGAGGGAAATCTGCTACACATCTGAGTTATTAAACTGAGCCCCTAATAAAAGTACTTATCCTTAGTTACGGAGTATAATGTTATTTAGAATCGTAGATGTTCCTTATTTTACAATAAAACGGTAAACCGTAGTGTAAGGGATAATTATCATGATTTTAAAGGGATAAGAATGTTGAACATTCACACGATAGGGTGGAATGAGGTAGGAAGGGACATATTTTAGTGACATCTGATGTGTGTGACATTGTTTACATGGTAAGGGAGTTTTTAATTGCAACATTATTGTTAATCGGGCATTCTGTGTGTATACATTAAGTATATAAACAGGCATTATTCCCCACCACAGAGCCTCACGGTGGACTGGAATATAAGTGCTCGGCTCTGTGATTTGTTCCTCGAAGATCGCAGAATTTTGGGGTTTTTCCTGCTACGGAAACTGCTCACTGTTACTTCTGTACGGTGATTCTTTTATCATAAAACATTTGACTTAGGACCTAATAGTAATGTCATTTGGGACTAAGGGACCTTTATAAAGCCCTCCCTCCTGCCAAACTTTGCATGAGAAAAGATTGGATTTTTTTCCCATATTGATACTTCTAAGGATCTTGTTCTGTTTACCTGTTCACCGACTTCATTGTCATCTCTCACAATTCTACCTCCTCTAAACTCATCGACTTCAGCCTTGTCCCTAACGATCTATCCTCTCAGAGCTAAGCCACTCGGCCGCTGACAGCTACACCAGCCAAATGGTTCTCTCCTTTACCCGATCATGAACCACTCTGGAGTAGAGCTGCAGAGTGACACTAGGCATCACAGCTCAGAGATACACAGAGCACCCTAAAGCAAGCAGTCCTGCAGGACCGGCTGAAGAGACGGGATAAGATAAGTTTAGATTTCCTTGCTCAGATTGGAGCCTAAGTACATTGGTTCTTACTCAATAAGGAGGAAGATATGTATATTAGCGTACAGGCTTCCTACCTTCCTTACAGATCCACCCAGTGTGTCCCATCTCACTTCTGAAACTGGTAGTTCCTTCTCTCACAGTAGAGGTAGAGGGCCCACCAGGAATACATCCGCTGGAAGGGCTTGGATCTGAGGACCAATCTTGGATTAATTCCATTGATGTTCATGCCCCTGCTCTGCTCACCACAATCTTTGGGCTGCCAAGTTTACAGGGTCGCATCTGGAGTCTGCTCCTACAGAGGGAGCAATGTGAGAATCCACCGAAATACCAGCTACAGACAACAGGTGGCAGTGCACCATCAACACTGTCAACTACACATTCTTTCACTTACTGCAATCAGCACTAAGAGACCTCACTAGTATGCAACCTTTATAAGGGCCCCTTGCTCCTACCAAAGTTTGGATTTGCTTAATTGGTGCTTCTAAGTGACTTATTTTGAACTCGCCTGTTCATCGACCACAGCTTTGTCCCTCACTATTCTATGTTCTCTCTCCCTATTCTACCTTCATCATCCCATCGACCTCAGCTTTGTCCCTTAGGACTCGTCCTCTCAGGGCTAAGTGGCTTGGCTGGATTGGTGTGTCACAATAACTACTCCAGCCAAATACATCTCTCCTGGTGTTAAATATGATTTTTTGTTAAGGCCTCATAAGGCCTTTGTTCAGTCATTTATTGTAACTTGTATAGAAATATTATTTGCTAAAAGAGATTATTCATTTTTCTGCTGATTTGCAGTTTTACAAGATGTAAGCCTATGGCCTTGAGGTTAAGCTGACATAGAGAACACCTAAAGAATGTATCAAGATATGAGAACAATAAGTAGTTTCATGTTCGGCTCGTAGTGTGGGAGCTGTGCCCTTGTGGCATATAGGAGATGAACCTCCAGCTCCCCTTCAGATAAAAATAATAGGCTCATCTGTCCTTGGAAGGAGGAGAAAATAAACACCTCAAAAATACGTGAGAAAGTTAATCAGTAGCGCTTCTCATAGACTAATGGTATAAACTATTGTATGCTTATGACGTAGGATTCATTTATTCAGTAGGCTATAAAAACTTGTATCTTTGTATCAATAAATCAGAGAATATTCCTTGTATACAAAACTTGGTCTGTGTCAATTCTCTCCAGCTGATTGAAGCGCTTCCAGATATACTTGACACCACAGGCAGACTTGGATCAGAATTTTAGATCTTACACTGGTAACAACCAGAACTATGACAGTCGTATCAAGATCACTCTTATCTCGAATACTCAAACCTCATCCTCACTGCAGAGGTGAGGGATTCTGTGAATGTCACAGTGATAGCCAGACCTGTAATTACTCTGGACTCTTATTTTCCCATATAATTAGCAGACTCTGCTGGGGGGAAGGTTCCTGGAATCTAATTATATAAGAATGATAGAGCAGAGATTTATTCATTATCCCCGTCGTGCAGTATGATTGTTTAGGCCCAAGAGGGAGGATGCTCCCACCAGAATTCTGTTATAAGTTTATTTTTATTACAACATTTCACACACTAAGCTCTACATTTTTATATTGGAACTCTCAACTGTAAATTAAATACTCAAAAGCAGCCATTTTTATACCTTTAAGATGTGTAAATAAGGGTAACTGAAACAGACTTTGCTACTAATTACTTTGAGTGAACACCTTGTAATTTTTAAATTAGAGGGAAAGGGAAAATTCTATCACAAGCTATAAGGAGGAATTCCCTCCCAACTTGAAAAATCAACAACAAAGTGTATAGAGAATCTCATCATTTTTGCTTCAGCACTGACACCCAGTGACCTACTTGTCTATAACAAGACGCTCAAATCTTTTACTGCAAATCACCTGGAATAACGATGTTGTTCTTAGCATGATCACATGATCCTCAGTCTAGCTTCTTATCTTCTATAATCACCCGGAAGAGTTTATAATCTGCATCCATAAAAGCTGGATCTGAATTCACTGACTAGACCCAGATTCCCAAGAATTCAAAGCTCTCCGACTCTCATCGAGGACCACCTCTAATTAAAACAGCTGTTTTTTTTAATGGCATTTGAAGCAGTGGTGAAACTGGGGTGTATACGGGGTTATGCCATACCTCCACTTCTCCACTTGTCTTCACTGTAAAGCTATAGAATCCCATTCACTCACATTCCAATTACATTTTTTTCATACTGCCACTTCTAACTGTCCACTTCGACCACTGATTTGAAGCATATAGGTCAGCGTAGGACCTGCATATGAGTTATTTCTTACCAAATTTGTCCTTCAAAGAGGCGGTATTGATCATGAATCGGCACGCTTTACTTATCTCACTCTGTAATGAGCTTTACGAACATCTCCACATTATGGCCACTTGGGGTTCTGAGCCGTGGATAAGTCTTTTATCGATCAGCAATAATAGCCAATGTTTCTGTATTATATTTTTAATTTCTTGCCACTTGCATTAGTCCCCAATAAATCGAATCTTGATGTTGTTTTCTGATGTCCTTTTTGGCAGATACACTAAAGTTTGACGATTCCTCTTCGTTGCATTTTCCATGGCCATTTTAATGGATCTCTGCTACAAGCCCTACCTAGGAGCCTTTTGATCAATTCTTATGCACTTTGAACAAACAGAGCCCTGTCTGAGCAATTTCTTCTTAATCGTAAAATGCAACCTTGGGAATCCCCCATAATATTGCCAAAAAATGTGAACTATCTCGATATAATAAGCTATTAGTTGCTGTACTCTTTCTGAATAAGTCCATCGTCAAACTCCCATCATTACCAATTCTGATTTTCAGATCCAAAAAAAGTGATCTTATATGTGAGTTTTAAATTTAGATTATTAATGAGATTTTTAATAAACTCCACAAAGGTTTCATTATTGTTTATCTGTTTCTTTGCTTAGCTGATCCACAGCCATAATCTTTATTTTGATCTTTAGCCATCAGTTTTTGTCATTTGTAACTTTATCTACAGTTACATCACACACACACATGTATGTATGTGTGTATATATGTATATATATATATATATATATATATATATATATATATATATATATATATATATATATATATATATTGTGGCAATGGGAGTGGTTTTCCACAGGCCTCTAATAGTGGAATTAGCTATGGTGCTAACTGTCTGCAGGTAAAAGGCTGCAGACCAAGTTATATACAGGTGTAGCACTGGGCTTAAGTTCAGTAATGTACAGGTCAGAGACATGTGGTAAAGTAAATGTAAAAAGTGATTTACTTGCATGCTTTAACGTGTTTGTATCCATAGAGCTGATAGGGGTGGCTGTGCTGATTAGGCGTTACAGAACACCTGAGCAGCTAACCTTTTAAGACAAGGTGGGAGTGTCGCCTGTCAGTCATCCAAGCCTGTGGGAGGAGACATCTGTATTTAATCCTGAGTTGTGTTATTGTTAGAGGTGACTGACGCTGAACTAGTTGGCCAGTCAGTATTGAGCTGGGCTGTGTCTAGTTAGTGTTTATGGTCACCAGGAGGTGCAAGTAAAGGTATTGCTTGCTGGTGTCATCCTGACAGAAGTGTTATTTATTGTGATGCCAACAATAAATGTTTGATTTAAAACAAGAAGTTTCGTGTTGCTGATGTCTACTGGGTGTTCTTGCAACAGAAGGTGACAAAAGTGCCAAGAGAAGGGGGCGGTTTTGTTACTATATATATCTATAATATAAATGTCTAGTGGCGTGTGTTAGTTTGTCTGTGTGTGTGTGTGTGTGTGAAAAAAATAAAACCAAGCTGCAGCGCCACCTGCTGGGCGAAGTTATACACTGACCTACTAAATTCTTAGTGTGTGTGGGGAAAAAAATTCAGAAAGGGCTGAAATTTGGTATACTAAGATGTTTTTAATTTGTTAATTTAATTTGTTAATTGTTAAAAGTGTTTATAAAGATTTAGAAGAAATATATATATATATTTCTTGAAGGAGAAGTGACAGTTGGGAGTGGTTGGTGGTTGCCGGGGGTGACAGTGGGGAGTGGTTGGTGGTTGCCGGGGGTGACAGTGGGGAGTGGTTGGTGGTTGAGGCCTGGGCTATGGCCCAAATGCATGACAAGAACCTTTTTAACACCTTAAGTAGCTTGATTTGACTAGAATGCATGAGTATCATGCACGGGTTAACTTGTGTGTGTGTGTGTGTGTGTATATGTATATATATATATATATATATGTATATATATATATATATATATATATATATATATATATATATATATATATATTATGGAAAGTGTCTGAGTGGCAATTCAGATAATGCAGATCTGCACCGAAATTTGCATCCAAAATTTTGTTTCAGGTATTGTGGCCGGGTTCCTCCACACCTGTGCTAGAGGCATGTTTTGTAAATGGCCGATGCCACGGTGCCAGAGTTATTAATTTCTGGCACTTCGGCCCTAAAAGTGTTGATTTAATAGATAAATCTCCCAGACCAGACTCAGTGGTGCCCGGGTGGAGAGGTGGCTGAGCCCCTCCCCTGCTTACACTGCCAGTGCATGGACAGACCCCTCTGCCAGTGAGAACAGTGGTAATAACTGTGAAGAACTACTGGCCGAAAGGCTGGGGCCGTGATACACGGCACTATTTATTTTCTACACTGTTTTTGTCACTTTGGCTTATTTTTATGATTTTGCTCACTTGGATTGGATGGGTTTGCGGCATCCCTTATGGGTCCGATCCCCTGATGATCTAGGGGAGGTGGTGTGGTCCTAGTGGCTCCCATCTCCCTGAACCCCTCTGAGGTCTCCCCTTCCGGGGGGAGGCAGAAGAACCGGTGCCAAGGGGTAAAACCCTTGGCAAAAGGGACCCCCCTAGCCTTGCGGCAAAGGGGGTCTGAAGACCCTTGCCCCTTAAGGGTCCTTATGGATCCGGGGGTCGGGGATCAAGGGACCCTTCCTCTTTTGAGGAGGGTCTGAACCCGCAACCTTGTGCACATTTTTTATTTGGGTTTTCTCACTTATTTTTTCGAGCACTAGGACACGAAAGCACGCTCAAGGCTTTTAATAAAAAAAAAAAAACTGTGAAGATCTACAGCCTAATTCACACTCAAGATATGTGAATCGATCTGGATTGGCTAAAGCGGCTGGATTACCCCCTGCCAACATGTGTGTAAAAACTGTACAAAAGGGCAGTGAACTGTGAACCATCTTGTACTTCTGAGTGACCATCACTACCACAGTGATATGTAACAGTCCTTGTACGAGCTACGCATGAGTATTCTGCTTACAAGGTCCCGCACATCTCCCATTATTTGATGTAATCCTGTGATCTACACACAAGAGAACCCTCTAATCCATCCCCGGCTGAACCCACACTCTGCCTGCAATCCTGATCCTAACTAAGCAGTGAGGAGGACCCAGACAGGCACTATAAAGAGGCGCTGCAGCAGCTATAAACACCCAGATGTAAGCGGTTCAGGTGCCGGCGAAGGAGTAACTACTCCTACAACTAGAACTCAGTCAGCGAGTGTCTGGTGGCTGAGTGACCCTAGTAGGAGTGGTATGCCTTTGGTTTTGAGCGAAATGCTGTAGGTAATTATCCCTACATTGTATAATTAGGAGACTTAGACCATCTCCAGTTTCTCTCCCCTTGGCTGCCTTACTATCCTTTTCTTTAGGAAAGCGCAGACCCCCTTTTACTTTGTTAAATTATCCCTACATTGCCTGGCGTGTGAGCAGAGTGTAAAGTAGATGTTTGCATGGGAGATCTATACAGAGATAACAAGGAACTCTTCTGAAAGCACTGCATTCTGTAATGCTGAGGGAATTTAAATTGTAAAACCATTTACATGCTAAAGATTTAGTTTAAATAAAGAGACGTGGCCCTCTTCCTTTGCCTCCGCGGCTACTAGGGTAATATTTGATCCTTGTGTCGGATCCACCCAAGCTATCCTCCCATTCCAAATGGGAATCATTTCTCTATCTGGAAAACGGGAAACATTTTTAACATACTCTACACAAAATGTCCAAATGTGCCAACTATCTGGAAATGTTGTTCAAACTGTGGTATAGACTATCCCACCCCAGCTAGAGTCTGGCCTGCACACTCCAGACTTTGCTGGCGCAGCCGTGGTGTAGTAGACCTTTTCTATATATTTCTTGCCCTGTTATCCATCCGTTCTGGTCTCCATTATGTACCCCCCCCCCCCTTCCCTTTTTTTAATCACAAAAGAACGTCAATAAAAACCATTGATGTTAAATCAAAAGAAGTGAAAAAAAAACCAAAGATGACGTCTTTTTTTTTTTACTTTTCCTTTAGAGTATTATGCAGTATTATACATTTTACATATAAATAACAAGGTAGTTTGGCATCATAATGACAATGTCTCACACACATACATAAAAGGAAAGAAGCCCTGCTTTTCTGAAGAGGAAGAGACATAGGAACTCTGTGGAAGTTGCTTTACAAAAAAAAAATAAAAAAAAAATAGGTTACCAACCGGAAACCATTTAGTAGCAATATTGGAGACGCGGGTATGACATCAGATCTCAAGCAGCAAACGCTCTTTTCATCAGATGTACCCTAATTCAGTGCCTTACTACCACCTGCATTATCCCTCCTAAATGGTACTACATGACCTATGTTGGCATGTAAAATTCATGTCTATATATAAACATTACAGTTTCTAAATAAAGTATTGTTCATCTTAACAGAATTACCAATAAATCTTGAAATGTGCTCCGGGGGTGGTTAATAACCGGCACCAGAGAGGTTAATTCACCGGCGCCAGCCGCCGCTTGTATGGAGGAAGTATTAAAATGTATTTAGTAAATGGAAACTGTATTTTAATTGTGCTCTGAGGCGTCGGGAAAATACTACCCAGCACCTCAGCATTGAAGGGGTCAAGTGTAGATATATATTTACATAAATGTATGTGTACATTTAATGTATGGGCTCCAGTGTAAGTCTACATGTATATTAATGTATACCTGGTGGTCCAGTGTGGTGCTGCAGCAGCTTCTAGCCGCTGCATAGTCAATTCAGTGGCTGACTGAGGGTCCTCTAATGGTGGCTCCTGGATGGGATGCAGAGCAAATCAGCACACTGGAGCTCGAAGAGCCCCAGCCTACTCCCTGGAGCTAATTTCAGCTGCAGGAGGGAGCAAGATCCATGGTAGTATTTTTAGGCCAGCTTCCCCCTCACATGCCCCCTGCACACCAGCTTCCCTCCCACATGCCCCCTGCACACCAGCTTATCTCCCACATGCCCCCTGCACACCAGCTTCTCTCCCACATGCCCCCTGCTCAACAGCTTCCCCCTCACATGCCCCCTGCACACCAGCTTCCCCCTCACATGCCCCATGCACACCAGCTAATCTCCCACATGCCCCCTGCACGCCAGCTAAGCTCCCACATGCCCCCTGCACGCCAGCTTCCCCCTCACATGCCCCCTGCACGCCAGCTTATCTCCCACATGCCCCCTGCACACCAGCTAATCTCCTACATGCCCCCTGCACGCCAGCTAATCTCCCACATGCCCCCTGCACGCCAGCTAATCTCCCACATGCCCCCTGCACGCCAGCTAATCTCCCACATGCCCCCTGCACGCCAGCTAATCTCCCACATGCCCCCTGCACGCCAGCTAATCTCCCACATGCCCCCTGCACGCCAGCTAATCTCCCACATGCCCCCTGCACGCCAGCTTCCCCCTCACATGCCCCCTGCACGCCAGCTTATCTCCCACATGCCCCCTGCACACCAGCTAATCTCCCACATGCCCCCTGCACACCAGCTAATCTCCCACATGCCCCCTGCACGCCAGCTAATCTCCCACATGCCCCCTGCACGCCAGCTAATCTCCCACATGCCCCCTGCACACCAGCTTCCTCCTCACATGCCTCCTACACACCAGCTAATCTCCCACTTGCCCCCTGCACGCCAGCTAATCTCCCACATGCCCCCTGCACACTAGCTTCCCCCTCACATGCCTCCTACACACCAGCTAATCTCCCACATGCCCCCTGCATGCCAGCTAATCTCCCACATGCCCCCTGCACACCAGCTGACCTCCCACATGCCCCCTGCACACCAGCTGACCTCCCACATGCCCCCTGCACACCAGCTGACCTCCCACATGCCCCCTGCACACCAGCTGACCTCCCACATGCCCCCTGCACACCAGCTGACCTCCCACATGCCCCCTGCACACCAGCTGACCTCCCACATGCCCCCTGCACACCAGCTGACCTCCCACATGCCCCCTGCACACCAGCTGACCTCCCACATGCCCCCTGCACACCAGCTGACCTCCCACATGCCCCCTGCACACCAGCTGACCTCCCACATGCCCCCTGCACACCAGCTGACCTCCCACATGCCCCCTGCACACCAGCTGACCTCCCACATGCCCCCTGCACACCAGCTGACCTCCCACATGCCCCCTGCACACCAGCTGACCTCCCACATGCCCCCTGCACACCAGCTGACCTCCCACATGCCCCCTGCACACCAGCTGACCTCCCACATGCCCCCTGCACACCAGCTGACCTCCCACATGCCTCCTGCACGCCAGCTTCCCCCTCACATGCCTCCTGCACACCAGCTAATCTCCCACATGCCCCCTGCACGCCAGCTTCCCCCTCACATGCCCCCTGCATGCCAGCTTCCCCATTACATGCCCCCTGCACGTCAGCTTCCCCCTCACATGCCTCCTGCACGCCAGCTAATCTCCCACATGCCCCCTGCACGCCAGCTAATCTCCCACATGCCCCCTGCACGCCAGCTAATCTCCCACATGCCCCCTGCACGCCAGCTAATCTCCCACATGCCCCCTGCACGCCAGCTTCCCCCTCACATGCCCCCTGCACACCAGCTAATCTCCCACATGCCCCCTGCACACCAGCTAATCTCCCACATGCCCCCTGCACACCAGCTGACCTCCCACATGCCCCCTGCACACCAGCTAATCTCCCACATGCCCCCTGCACTCCAGCTTCCCCCTCACATGCCCCCTGCACATCAGCTAATCTCCCACATGCCCCCTGCACGTTAGCTTCCCCCTCACATGCCCCCTGCACACCAGCTTCCCTCCCACATGCCCCCTGCACGTTAGCTTCCCCCTCACATGCCCCCTGCACACCAGCTAATCTCCCACATGCCCCCTGCACGTTAGCTTCCCCCTCACATGCCCCCTGCACACCAGCTTCCCTCCCACATGCCCCCTGCACGCCAGCTTCCCTCCCACATGCCCCCTGCACCGCAGTGTGCTCACATCAGCCCATTTTACCATCTCTCCATTACTATCAGCAGCTCCACATGAACACTTGCAGCTGCAGCAGCCTCCCCGTCCCTGTGTCACGTGACTCCAGCAGTCACATGACCCGGTGATGTCAGCAGGTCCTCTCCATGAAGGGGATCTAGCAATTGCCATCATCTTACCCTGGGTGATATAACGAGGGGGAGTCCTGTCTGCACCATCAGCACAGAGAGGTAATGCAGCTCTGACAATGACAATAATAATAATAATAATAATATAATAATAATAATAATGTTTCCAGGAGAGGATAAGGTCATCAGTACTTGCAGACCAGTTACAATGATATAATATGCATGCTGCATACTTTGCAGATTGTACTGTACAAATACACCTGTCCATAATGTATACTTGGGTATGTCAGCATTGTGCCATGGTCAGATAGACAGCCTGACAGAATGTATCTAACTGTCCTCTCTTCAGAGGGAGGAGATATCACATAGGTCTTTGCATAATAAGCCCTTCACATGTCAGTGTTTGCAGAGAGAGCTTCTCACACAGGGGATCACAAACCTGCTGATGTCTCCCCAGCAGCCGGGAGGTGTAGAGAACAGTGCATGATCCCCTCCCTTTGGAGAGAGAGGTTTCTGCACTTAGATACACTGCCTAACAGAGTGTATCTAACCATTAAAGAAGATAGACTGCTTCTGTTTACAATAATCTGTCCCATTAATCTAATTAATGGGACAGGGATGGTACATTACTTTTTTCTGTAAGTTGAAGTGCCCTGTGTAAAATATACAAAACTATATTTAAAAATTGCCCCTCCTTTTACTCATTGAATAGTTTAGCAGTGCTCCTTGCAGTTACTGCAAGAGGGGTGCCCAGAGATCATGTAATTTTAGGACGTTGCTCTGATCATTTAAATGGTGTAGCGGTGCTCATCACAGTGACTGTAGGACGGAGAACCCATCATCATCACCAATTGTAAAGCGCTACAAAATTTTGTGGCGCTATATAAATACATTTTGATGATGATGTTGATAATGATCATCAGCTATTTATATAGCGCCACTAATTCTGCAGCGCTGTACAGAGAACTCACTCACATCAATCTCTGCCCCATTGGAGCTTACAGTCTAAATTCCCTAACACACACACACACACACACACACACACACACACACACACAGACAGAGAGTAGAAGATAACTCGGCGCTGTGCCACTATATCTGTATGAATAACTAAGTGTATATCTGGTGTCCTGCAGCCAAAACAAACCTGTGGGTTTTAAGGAGACAACTAGTACTATTTGAAGATCATCGCTGAGACACCAAACAACACTCAGAATAATTGAATCCACTTGATAGATAAAATACAAGTAATTTATTATACTAGACACATAATATATAACTGTGCTTAATTAGAATATCAGTGCACTGATCCGTGACCACTTTTAAAACCATTCATTCCATACAAAAATACAAAGTATTGTCAATCTTGGACCCGATAACTGGGTATAAGAAATCTGTCTCGAATATATCACCAATGCAAAAAATGGATATATGAAAAAGACCAGTAACAGGATCAGATTGAGAGATTCCAAAGTATATGTATCGAGAATCTTTGGGGTATGTACAAGTCTCATTAAACACACAAGCAGCGTACAAATCCCTTGTGTGACTAATACTGGTTTTCTTAGACGATATTAGTCATACTTGCCAACTCTCCCGGAATGTCCGGGAGACTCCCGCATTTTGCGAAAGTCTCACGGACTCCCGGGAGAGTGTGGCAATCTCCCGCATCTGGCAGAATTCTGCCCACTTTCTAGTGAAGTGAGCAGAATTAGGTCCAAAACGCTGCGATTCACCGGGAATCGCGGCGTTTGGCCCCGTCACCTGTTGTGAAATGACGCGTTTGCGCCATTACGTCACGGGGGTGGGGCCAAAAGATGCAAATTTTGGAGCCCCCCCATCACGCCCACCCCACCTCAACTGGCAGGCTCCCGGAAGAAAAATTCAGCAAGTTGGCAAGTATGATATTAGTCCTCCTCATACCCATAGAATAATATATATCATGATAAGGGTAGGATGTAAGTCATTAGAATCGCTCTCTATGAGAAGTCCACTCTGGTTGACAGCGGTATCACTTATATAGAAAGTCTGTGCTCATTAGCAATTGTTACCAATGCAATAATTGTAAAATAAATAAGCCGTTACTTTTCTGGACCTCCGACAGTGATGTGTTGGTACACCTCTCAAGGGTCCTCCTCGCCGTCTGTGATAGATCGTAAGATGATACAACTACCACAGTTTGAAATGTATCTGAGACTTATTTCAATTAGTGACTTCTCGATCCTCCGTTATCCAAGTGGCAGGTATTCTGTGCTTAATCATTCCTCCTGAGGACTCTAGGAAGGAGGACCCAGTGATCAGTTATTTTATTGATAGATGGTTTCTGGCTAAGAGACCACTGATTGAACAGTAAAATCAAATATGAGAATTCGTTTGAAAAGACAGCAACACAATGGTTGTGCTTTAAATGTCTAATTTACCTGCTATTTGTAGCAGTTGCCATCGCAGAATGTACAATTTCCCTACAAATTTGTAATAAATATATTCCATTTTAATTCTATTCTATATTTATATCTGCCATTGACCTATTTATTTATTGGACACAATCTTATTATTTCAATTAATTTTACAGGATGTTCTCTGTTGACGTCTCTTCATGATCAGTCTTCCCCAGAAAATCCAGAGACCGTTCCCCGACTGATCCACTGAGGATGGACAAAGACAGCAATGAGATGACTGAGAGGATATTAAACCTCACCCTGGAGATCATCTACCTGCTGACTGGAGAGGTGAGGGATTCTGGGAGTGTCGCAGACAGGAGGGTCCACAGGAGGGAGGTGAAAGCTGCCTTTCCGTTATATTTATTAGTGTCTCCAATGTGTAGGATTATATTGTCGTGAAGAAGTCTGAACGTATAAAACCCAGGGGCCGTCCCCGAGGTTCAGGACGAATGAGCAGGACCCAGAGCCCCATCACGGAGCCTCCACCTCACTCACTGATACACGAGAGAAACAATGACCAGAGGATTCTAGAACTCACCAACAAGATCATTCAGCTGCTGACTGGAGAGGTGACTGCTGGGAATGGGACATTATACAGTAACACCAGGGGGTGTGTCCGGGTGGTGACTGTATTACTGTCCTTTTTGTATATAGGAGTGGGAGTATTTAGAAGGACACAAGGGTCTGTACAAGGACGTGATGATGGAGAATCACCAGTCCCTCACATCACTGGGTAAGAGGACAATATCATTCATTGTGAAGGAGAGAGCAGTGATAATGACCACCTATATACACATCATCTGATAATCAGATATAAACAATAAATTCAGTCACTGTGTGTTTCCTACAGGTGGATCCAGTAACAGAAACACTAAAGAGAGATGTCTTAGTCCTCTTTACTCAGAGGATTGTACAGATGAAAATAACTATCAGGTGGGTGTAATTGAGGGTCTCGCTGAAATGCCGAAATTAACTTATAAACCGATATTGTTGTTCATAACGCCCACTTGTTAACTATTTTTAAGTAACTCTTTATTGACTTCTGAAATAGTATTATATTCTATAACCAAGCAGAAGGAAAGTAAGTACATAAAAGAGCCTGAAGAAGGAGAAAGGGGCAGGTGATAGCGGTAGAGATGAAAGGGGAGGGGACAATCACAAAAGCAGGACCATTCATCTATAGGCCATTGCCAAATGTGGTAGAAACTACCTACACTATATGGACAAAAGTATTCAGACGCTTGATCGTTACACCAACAGGGACTGTAATGACACTGTATTCAAATACATATACTTTAATATGAAGTTGGTCTGCCTTTTGCAGTGATAACAGCTTCCACACTTCTTGGAAGACTTTCCACAAGACGTTGGAGTGTTTCTGTGTGAACTTGTGCCCATTCACTCTGTAGAGCATTTATGAGGTCAGGCACTGATGTTGGAGGAGAAGGCCTGGCTCACAATCTCCGTTCCAGTTCATCTCAAAGGTGTACGATGGGGTTGAGGTCAGGGCTCTGTGTGGGCTAGTCAAGTTCTTCCACACTAAACTCATCAAACCATGTCTTTGTAGTCCTTGCTTTGTACACTGGGGCACAGTGTATGGAATAAAAAAGGGCCTTCCCCAAACTGTTGCCACAAAGTAGGAAGTATAGCATTGTCTGAAATGACTTGGTATGCTGAAGAATTAAGATTGCCCTTCACTGGAGATAAGGGGCCTAGCCCATACCCTAAAAAATAGCCCCATACCATTATCTCTCCTCCACCAAACTTCACAGTTGGTATAATGCTGTCAGGCAAGTAGAGTTCTCCCGGTATTGGTCAAACCCAGAATCACCCATCTGACTACCAAACAGAGAAGCGTGATTCATCACTCCACAGAACACGTTTCCACTGCTCCACAGTTCAGTGTCGGTGTGCTTTACACCACTCCATCCGACGCTTGGCATTTGTCTTGGTGATGTGAGGCTGCATGCAGCTGCTCGGCCATAGAAACCCATTCCATTAAGCTCCTGATGCACAGTTTTTGTGCTACATTAATGCCTGTAGAAGTTCGGAACTCTTCAGCTAATGAAATCAGCAGAACGTTGGCAACTTTTATGCACCATGCGCCTTAGCAGTCGTTGACCCCGCTCTGTGATTTTACGTGGTCTACCGCTTTTTTGGCTGAGTTGCTGTTGTTCCTAAACGCTTCCACTTTCTAATAATATCACTTACAGTTGAACATGGAATATCCAGAAGGAATTAAATTTCATGAACCGTCTTATTGCAAAGGTGGCATCCTATCACAGTACCACGCTTAAAGTCACTGAGCTCTTCAGAACGACCCATTTTGTATCACAAATGTTTGCAAATGGAGACTGCATGGCTAGGTGCTTGATTTTATACACCTCTGGTAACGGGTCTGATTGAAACACCTCAATTCAGTAATTAACAGGTGTGGCCAAATACTTTTGTCCATACAGTGTATTTGGCCAATCAATATTTATTAGAGGTGTGAGGATAGATTTTGTGAAGTCATTCTGATTTTGTACAGGTTCTCTTTCTATGAACACTGATTGAGCTTCTTGAGACTCTAGGATTGGTGTTTCTGGGTGAAGAAATATGGGGAAAATTTTCATTTTTAATCTGTTTATATAGTATGCAACACAGACATTGTTAAACGTATATTGTTGTGTGGGTTATTTAGGGTGAAGACCTGATTGTTATTAAAGTAGAAAATATAGAAGAAGAAGACGAAGAAGAAGAAGAAGAGACGTATGTGAGGGGTGATCAGCAGTGTAAGGAGGAGGAAATCCCTACATTTATCAGCACAGGTGAGTAATGAGCACTAGATATAGAAAAGAGTCCCATTCTCCTTGGTCAGTCACTAGAAATGTCTCTTATGCTTAATTCTTCCTGTCAGTGCAAATTACTGAGGATAAAATCTATGCACAGTGTGGGAATCAGGAGCCATCAGCCCCTAATAGACTCACCATAGGGATCCAGTCACTGACCTATAGGAAGAGAGCCTGTGTGACATGACCAATTACCCAGAACCCTTCCTCTATTCTACCACATGTGACATTACCCAGGATCCTCCCTCTGTACCACCACATGTGACATTACCCAGGATCCTCCCTCTGTACCACCACATGTGACATTACCCAGGATCCTCCCTCTTCACTACCACATGTGACATTACCCAGGATCCTCCCTCTGTACCACCACATGTGACATTACCCAGGATCCTCCCTCTGCACTACCACATGTGACATTACCCAGGATCCTCCCTCTTCACTACCACATGTGACATTACCCAGGATCCTCCCTCTTCACTACCACATGTGACATTACCCAGGATCCTCCCTCTTCACTGCCACACGTGACATTACCCAGGATCCTCCCTCTGTACCACCACATGTGACATTACCCAGGATCCTCTCTCTGCACTACCACATGTGACATTACCCAGGATCCTCCCTCTTCACTACCACATGTGACATTACCCAGGATCCTCCCTCTTCACTACCACATGTGACATTACCCAGGATCCTCCCTCTTCACTACCACATGTGACATTACCCAGGATCCTCCCTCTGTACTACCACATGTGACATTACCCAGGATCCTCCCTCTGTACTACCACATGTGACATTACCCAGGATCCTCCCTCTTCACTACCACATGTGACATTACCCAGGATCCTCCCTCTTCACTGCCACATGTGACATTACCCAGGATCCTCTCTCTTCACTGTCACATGTGACATTACCCAGGATCCTCCCTCTACACTACCACATGTGACATTACCCAGGATCCTCCCTCTGCACTGTCACATGTGACATTACCCAGGATCCTCCCTCTTCACTGCCACATGTGACATTACCCAGGATCCTCCCTCTTCACTACCACATGTGACATTACCCAGGATCCTCCCTCTTCACTACCACATGTGACATTACCCAGGATCCTCTCTCTGCACTACCACATGTGACATTACCCAGGATCCTCCCTCTGTACCACCACATGTGACATTACCCAGGATCCTCCCTCTTCACTACCACATGTGACATTACCCAGGATCCTCCCTCTTCACTGCCACACGTGACATTACCCAGGATCCTCCCTCTGTACCACCACATGTGACATTACCCAGGATCCTCTCTCTGCACTACCACATGTGACATTACCCAGGATCCTACCTCTTCACTACCACATGTGACATTACCCAGGATCCTCCCTCTTCACTGCCACATGTGACATTACCCAGGATCCTCTCTCTTCACTGTCACATGTGACATTACCCAGGATCCTCCCTCTACACTACCACATGTGACATTACCCAGGATCCTCCCTCTGCACTGTCACATGTGACATTACCCAGGATCCTCCCTCTTCACTGCCACATGTGACATTACCCAGGATCCTCCCTCTGTACCACCACATGTGACATTACCCAGGATCCTCCCTCTTCACTACCACATGTGACATTACCCAGCATCCTCCCACTGCACTACCACATGTGACATTACCCAGGATCCTCCCTCTTCACTACCACATGTGACATTACCCAGGATCCTCCCTCTTCACTACCACATGTGACATTACCCAGGATCCTCCCTCTTCACTGCCACATGTGACATTACCCAGCATCCTCCCACTGCACTACCACATGTGACATTACCCAGGATCCTCCCTCTTCACTGCCACATGTGACATTACCCAGGATCCTCCCTCTTCACTACCACATCTGACATTACCCAGGATCCTCCCTCTTCACTGCCACACGTGACATTACCCAGGATCCTCCCTCTGCACTACCACATGTGACATTACCCAGGATCCTCCCTCTGCACTGTCACATGTGACATTACCCAGGATACTCCCTCTGCACTACCACATGTGACATTACCCAGGATCCTCCCTCTGCACTGTCACATGTGACATTACCCAGGATCCTCCCTCTGCACTGCCACACGTGACATTACCCAGGATCCTCCCTCTGCACTACCACATGTGACATTACCCAGGATCCTCCCTCTGCACTGTCACATGTGACATTACCCAGGATACTCCCTCTGCACTACCACATGTGACATTACCCAGGATCCTCCCTCTGCACTGTCACATGTGACATTACCCAGGATCCTCCCTCTGCACCGTCACATGTGACATTACCCAGGATCCTCCCTCTGTACCACCACATGTGACATTACCCAGGATCCTCCCTCTTCACCACCACATGTGACATTACCCAGGATCCTCCCTCTGCACTACCACATGTGACATTACCCAGGATCCTCCCTCTGCACTACCACATGTGACATTACCCAGGATCCTCCCTCTTCACCACCACATGTGACATTACCCAGGATCCTCCCTCTTCACTGCCACATGTGACATTACCCAGGATCCTCCCTCTTCACTGCCACATCTGACATTACCCAGGATCCTCCCTCTTCACTGCCACACGTGACATTACCCAGGATCCTCCCTCTGCACTACCACATGTGACATTACCCAGGATCCTCCCTCTGCACTACCACATGTGACATTACCCAGGATCCTCCCTCTACACTACCACACTTGACATTACCCAGGATCCTCCCTCTGCACTACCACATGTAACATTACCCAGGATCCTCCCTCTACACTACCACACTTGACATTACCCAGGATCCTCCCTCTACACTACCACACTTGACATTACCCAGGATCCTCCCTCTGTTCTACCACACGTGACATTACCCATTATTCAGCAAGTAGTAATATTGACCTGCACATACATATTTCTTACTGATTATTTTGTGCAAATCTCCTGTGAACCACACTGTATACTAGCACTACAGCTGCCTACATAATTAAAATGAAAACTAAGTAAGCTGCTCAGCCTCTGCAAATGTCATATAGAGTTTTTTAGTACTGCAGGTTGCTCCTTACTGTAAAAATAAACGTATACTGTGCTTCATTACTGCATATATTTCTCTGTCTTCCTATTTGGAGGACACTGCTTCACCTTGGCACACTTAGCTCTGTAACAAGAGTGGTGAGACAGGTACCGTTATGGGCAATTTTAACTGCTTCTTCCCATGCTTTTGTCTCCCAGAGAGATTCCCGGTCTTGAGTTTACATCAGTGAACGAGAGATTGGCACATCTGAGTGACTTTCAAAGGGGGCGGTAGTGGCACCTTCAATCAGCGGCTCACTCCTCTCAGCGATTTTGGAAAAGTAGGCTTCTGGGTCTTAGGAGGACAGTTTCCACTAGGGACTGACATGGCAAGGGGACCTGTCTTCTGACAGTGCCATGTCTGGACTTTTCCTTGGGGGAGTTGCATATCCCTACTTCTGGAACATCCTCCTTGGCTGGCTTTTCCTTACACAGGAAAAGTCTGTCAGAATCTGAGACTCCTGCTATCCTCAGTGGTGTACAGAAGCTCTCCCTTCAATGGGTAAAAGTCTCGGTTTTCCATTATACAGCTCTGAATGTGGGAAACTTTTTGCACATAGATATAAATATGTGTGTGTGGTGATTTTAAAGTCTGACACATTGTTTAGACACGTTCTAGTGGCTGATTTGGTAAACAAAGTGGCAGAGAAGTGGACTGAGCAGGTAGATGAGAGCTTACAATATAAACACCCAAAGATCAGAATTGTTGTCCTTTGTGAACCAAGTGAGGGAAGCATCAGAGTGGTTGGGTGATGCAGTCCTCTATGCAGAGTCTCTGCCTTGGTGGTTGTATACAGACGCACACTTTGGATTAGGTCCTGGGAGGCAGGGTTCCAAGAGGACCCTTGAAGGGAGTGTTCTCCTTCATTCAGAAATGGACAGAATTATCTCCCAGGCCTTCGGGTGGAAAGAGCTATATCCTTGCTGTGGCTCCAAAACCTAAGGCCGAGAGAATTCGATCCTTTCGTTTTGCAGGGAAAACTAGAATATATTCCTTAAGAGGACATTCCTTTGCCACATGGGGTGGTGAAGAAAGGACCAAGCATGGTTAGTCAGACATATCTTAGACCTCTTCAATGGGTATTGTCGCCAAGAAGTTGACCCTTCTAGAAGTCATCCAGTCCCTATTGTCCTCAAGTGATTGTCTCGACCCCAAAAGTGCAAGAGGATTTGGGTTATTACTCAAACTAGTACAAAAAACGGACTTTACTTTTAATCCATCTTGAATCTGAATTCTCTAAATGTTCAACTGACGGTGGACAGATTCAAGACGGAGACTATAAAATCTGTCCTCAATGGAATGGATCAAAATTATTTTCTCATCTCTATGTCCCTATCTGGGAGTGGTATCACAGCCTCCTTCAGTTTTTAGTGGCATATTCTCAATTTCAGTTCAGAGCTTTGGAGATCCCGAAGGTCAAGCAGTTTCCCCCAAATAGGAAGAGAAAAGAGGACTCTTTTTACTTACCTTTAAATCCATTTCTCCGATTCCATTTGGGAGACATTGTGTTCCCATACCTTTTTAAACTCTATTTGAGATTGTATATTATTCTGTTTGAACATTATTTTTCTTGTTTCATTGGACTTTCGGTCCCATCTTATGAACTTTGCTAGTGAAAAAAAAACCTGGATATCTCTCCTATATGTCTGCAAATATATTATATCAGGCTTTCAATTGGTTGGCTCATAAAACTAAATGGCGGAAATTACTTCCTAGTCCAATCCTATATTATATAAACACATTTATCACGTATGTGCATATCACTGGCTCATGTGTTTTTAAAAGGGAAAAAAATAATACTCTATATCACTACTGTGCAAGAAATATATCAATGCAATAATAAATATACTATATACACACATATATAATCTTAGCTCATTGACTATGCGGAATTTATTTATCCAATCCTTTGCAGCCTGACATAAATATGTTTGTTTGCAATTTTGCTATATATCCATCGTTTCAATGATTCCAAAGTAATTTGTCATGGAAACTCAGCTCTATTTTACTAATATTTATTTACGGTTATACAGATTACATTTTTTTTAGAGTGCCGTAAAACAATCCTGCACAAGGGAGGGAAGAGGGTGTCGTAAAATGTGTCTTTGATGTAACTAAGTTTCAGTTTAATTATTGTCCAGATGTCCTTGAAATAATTTCACCTGATGTGACAAAGAGGAATACACATGAAATGTCTATATCAGTTCAATATAATTTGGCCTAAATATTCGTCCAAATTGTTCTCTAAGCAATTTCATCTTCAGCTGACCAGGAAGCCATAGGATATCTCTTTTCTTCACTGATGGTCCTTTGATGTGTAAATAGCCCTTTTGTCTTTTGTTAGCTGGTTGCAATGAATAAACATGCTTTTGTTTTATTTACACAGTTGTTCAGTTTTGTGTCTAAATGTGAATTCTATCCACCCGTGCTTTATGGCACACAATGACTAAGTCTAGCAATTAGACACGTATATACCTCTCCATACAAGCTAGTTTACTTATACTATATTTAAACTTTCCTATTTAATTCCCTATCTGATACAATTACCTATATGGTAACACTCTTTAACACCAGAGTGAAGCAGTGTTCCCTCAAATAGAATTGGATAAATTAATTTAGGTAGACAAATCATCTTCTTTTTCTTCCAATAGATGGACATAGCAGCAGGAATGCCTCAGATTGTAAAACAGAAGATAACAACAGCTCACAAGATTCTTCAGGAGAAAACCACGTTACCCCAAATGTACATCCAGTGCATCGCAGTGCAGATCTTTCATCAGATCTCTCTAATCAGGAGGAATGTTCCCCTTATCATTCAGATACTGTTACAAATAGTACAGCTCATAGAGGAGATAAAATATTCCCATGTTATGAATGTGGGAAATGTTTCACCCAGAATGCAAATCTTATTATACATCAGAGAACTCACACAGGTGAGAAACCGTTTTCATGCTCTGAGTGTGGGAAGTGTTTTACAAGGAAATCGATTCTTGTCGGTCATGAGAAAACTCACAGAGGTGAAAAGCCATTTCCATGTTCTGAATGTGGGAAATGTTTTACAAAGAAATCAGATCTTGTAAGACATCAGAGAATTCACACAGGTGAGAAGCCTTTTTCATGTTCTCAATGTGGTAAATGTTTTACACAGAAATCACATCTTGCAGAACATCAAATAATTCACACAGGCGAGAAGCCATATGCCTGCTCTGAATGTGGGAAATGTTTTACACAGAAATCACATCTACTAGACCACCAGAGAGTTCATACAGGTGAGAAGCCATTTTCTTGTTCAGAGTGTGGAAAATGTTTTACACTAAAAGCAATTCTTGTTGAACATCAGAGAATTCACACCGGAGAGAAGCCCTTTCAGTGCTCTGAATGTGGGAAATATTTTACACAAAGATCAATTCTTGTTAAACATCAGAGAGTCCATATAAGTGAGAAGCCATTTAAGTCTTCAGAGGGTGGAAATTTTTTCCCTCAAAGTGTAAATTTACAAGCGTACAATACACAGCAATGCCATTACCTTTCTCTTTTTCCCTTCTCTTCCCGATATGGAATGCCCAATGATGATGTCTCTGGGATTTGGGACTCAGGTGGAAGTGTGGCTCCAGCTACATTAGAATAGCATCTTATAAATTTTGTTTGAAAAATGTAACGGCTGGAAACGGATTCTCCTGATATTCTGACCGGTGCAGTCACTCCAAAGTCATCATATTGAATTAATTTCTGGGGGAGAACCAGAATATGGAAGTGACTTTCTGTCAACATCTTTTACCTGAATCTTCAGACATTAAATAGATTTGATGGCAAAGACTTATTCAAGAGGTATTAAAATAACATTTAAATAAGATTAATTGTTGCCATTAATTAAAGTCATTTTAATGTAAATAATTGTATGTTCATATGGACTTCAGTTTAGTTTAAACAGCTTGTTTAATGGGAAGCAAAACAAATAATGTTAGGTTTATTGTGTTTTAAGGTTACTTTTACACCTTACTAAGGTGCTTTTTAGTATATGCAAAAAGTAAACATTTTAGAACATTTGTATGCTCGAGTGTTGTATGTTAGATTGTCTTCTAATTTGTTATTGAACATAATTTCTGTAATACAGGACTTATTTGCTATCCTTAAGTATATTGAGTAAAGACACTACAGGAACATTTAATATATGTTCATCCAATTCATCTAGTCTTTGTGGTTCCAGATGGTGACTGTCTGGCATTGTAGCTTCTCCCGATAGTCCCAGCTTTCGCTGCTGTAAGCGGACATGGCTCAGTCGGCCTTTTCATCAATGTGTATATGTTTGCTCAGGGATCCATGCAGACATTACTGAATAATGAACAGATTAGAAGACAGAGGTTGATGCTAAGAGATGGGGGTTGATGGATTGGGACAGGGAGCTTGTGAAAAGAGGTTATAAAGAGGCGGGAACATTGTTGGAAAATATTGAACAGCTCTGAATAAAAGGCTTCAATGGATATTTTCAGAGTTGATCTCATGTTCACAAGTAACTTACTAATTAAGCCATGATGGGATCAAAATGATTAACAACATACAGAGGGCTAGAAAATAAATTGGACATTAATACGGTCAAATAATAAGATTAAAAGAGAGAAACATTAAGATCATCAGCACAGTATTTTATAACATATTAATTGATCATTAAATGCCATATTGCAGAGGTCTTACCACAGGATTTGAATAGCAGTCAGTAAATTGTTTCAAAGAAAAGGAAAATATTTTTTCAAATTTACTAGAATCAATTTCTGAAAGATCTAAATATGTCTTGGATTAAGGGGGTGTAATGTTTATTGATGGGTATTAATACACAGTGACAAAACAAGTCAGACATGCTGTCACTGAGTTTATATGTGTAGAATACCGAGGTTAATGGCGTTGCGCAGTTTACGTGAAAGTTGTTTCTTTGTAATCATAATGTTCTTTCTATTATGTGATTCCAGTTTTCATTTTTACAACTAATAAAAAGTGAAAATGCCAAATAAATGTCTTTTTTTGGTTGGTAAAGCTGGTGCAGTTTCTTCTGGAGACTGCAGTCTGGCACCCTGACAACTCTTGTCAACAAACGCAGTCCGCATCCATCGGGAGGTCATCCATGACTGCCGCATCCCTGTTTCCATTGCTACACTCCCAGATAATCCCAGAAAATGCCTGGGGAGGGGGGTGGGGGGGTTGACAGTACATAAGTGTTACTCTTCTCTCACTGTCCTATGGGGCTGGCGGCTTCCACACTGGTGCTTCTCCGTGGCCGGATAGCCACATATTGGTCCACTAACCCGGGTTTGTCTTCAAACTTGTGCAAGGATCGCAACCTGGGTACAGTGGCTGTTACCTGGGTCTATATGTCATGGCAGCCCCTCATTGCTCCTTGTTCAGAGAATAAGCAGGTATTTTATCAGCAGCTAGGGTCTCTAGCAGTCTCCTTGCTATTAAATACAGTCCTCGTCTGGAGGAGCCAATGGTTCTGGGGGTCCAGCTATGAAAGGCTTTGGGATAGAGTCATGGTCATCTTCCTCCGCCACTGACCGTTGACGTTCCTCCCAGCTCCATATTTTCTACATATTCTCCTGAAAAGAGGAGCTCAACGCCATTTTCCTTGACCCAGAGCCAATTCTTATTCGTACTTCCATAACTGGGCATCTGGTTTGTCTCCCTCATTTCTCCTAAAGAACATAACTGTATTGAGGTTGTGAACTCTTCAGCTAGAAATATTCAATAAAAATTCCAATCGTTATTCATTTCAGGATTTTTTTTTATTTCTGCAAGGTTGAGATTGAAAGTAAGCAACATAATTGAAATAAAGACAATGTGGTTAAAACTCTTAACCTAATAGGCTATAATATAGCCACTATATTACAATATAATAGTGAACTAGTAATTTCCCCTTATTCTATATACCATGGGGAACAGGCTATTTTCAGAAATTACATCATCCACAACTGAATCTCTATTCTACTAATTCCATATGTATTTCCATTGATCGTTGTTCTAAAATACTACAATATTTGCACAAAAAAACAGTTTGTATAGCTAAATAAACCTTGCTTCACTGATCTCCTGTGGAATAGTTTGTAATTTATCATTTGTTGTCTCTGACCAGATTGAGTCAATAACATTCTAGCTGCACTCTTAGAATCACACTTAGGAAAGTGAGGTTCCTAAATGTTTTTGTTTTCAGCTGTCTTTGTATATACACTAGCGTGCAATCGCTGGGAATCGCTAAGAAATTTCTTGCTTTTTGAAAGAATTTATATATATATATATATATCTTATCAAGGTACCATTAAATTGATTTAAAATGTATTTAAAAATATAGTTAAAAACGACTATTACTGTTTGAATTGACTTTGATTGTGAGATGATTGTGACTGTAAGTTTGGGGAAAAATGTCCTACAAGCCAGTCGCACCTCTGAGAAGAGCTACAAAAATTGTGAGTACAAATATCCCCTGAATATCTTCAAAAACTGACAGCTGGAACGCCAAACGTCTGCAAAGCTGTAATTGCTGCAAATGGAGGATTCTTTGATGAATGTAAAGTTTGCTGAATAAAACAGTTATATGAAATAAAATAATAATTTTGGACTGTCGATGTAGTGGTAACTTGATGGAAATAAAGTCTCCAATCTTTCAAAAACGAAGACCTATAGCCATTCCAAACTTTTATGTTACAAAATCATGCCCAACGATCATTTCAGCGTCTTACACTGAAATGATCGCTGAGGTTGATTTTTGTCACACACCAGCCCCGTGGACGAGTACCTGGGTTGTTACCTCTGTTTCATAAACGGTGACCACGGTATCTTGGATCCAGTGTTTTAGTCTCAGTCTTCATCTGGCTCCATTCTGTGCATGTGTCAATCATTGTTCTCTCTATAACCTCCCACGCGCTCCTATTGGTCCTGGTGCAGTTGGAGCGTTATTTAAACCTCCCAGTTCCTGCTCTCTGCATCCTGTTCTTCAAGTTTCTTACTCTTGTCAGGATTGGGCTCTCCTCGTGTGACTTACTCTTGGTTGCTGGGCATCATTGCTCCGGAACGTGCTGTGTTTGCTCCCTGATACCTTCGTTGGAACTCTCACTTTATCGGGTCTTCACTGCCGCATTCAGCATCTCCTCTATGGCTTGTCTCATTAGACTTCACCGCTTCATGATGGTAACCCCAACTTCATCAGGATTCCGCTACACCTGCTGTGCTGAACTACTATCCAATTGGATGAGCTAAGTCTTCATTATTGCTGTTCTCACTGATCTGAAGTTGTATCAGTAACTCAATTGCTATCACCTGTGTTACCACTTAAACGGATGAACCAAGTCTTTATTATACTTGTTGCTATTGAACTGTGCTGTATCAGTAATTCATCTGCTGTTGCTCTGAGTTACCAGCTAAACGGATCAGCTAATGCTTCATCATAATTGTTTCTATTCAACTGTGCTGTATTAGTAATCCATCTACCAGTACTTTGAGTTATTATCTTAATAAATCAACGAACTTCCTTATTGTTATTGTCCTCAGTGAACTTTGCCTATTTTTATTGTATTGTATCTATATCTGGCTCCACCTATAGTTCTGCCTCTCTCGCTCTGAAAACCGCGACCTGTGGTGATAGGTGTGTTAAAGCCCATGCCCTCTCCTAGGGTCATGGTGAAAAGCACCTACCGTTAGACTCCACGCCCCAGTTCAAGTATTATCATCTGCAGGTATACAGGACTCATTACTATTTCCTAGATATTCGTGACAATTTTGTAACATATTTATACTTCTTAAAATGCTAATTATTTTTTCTGGTCTGTTCATAGTAATTGAACCAACGTGGATTTATATATATTTTATATAGCCCTGGAACAGTAATTACTATATGGAATGAGTGCATCCTCTCTTGAAATTTTGTGCTTGTGTATTAATATACAGTATATGTACATGAAGTATCTAACAGGGATTTTTTAAGTCTCAGATAAAGCTTATAAGTAGAAACCACCTCTGACTCTGAGTTGAGGCTTCTTGTCTGATTGGCAATACTGAGCAGATCTTCTATCTGTCCACAATCTGCTGTCTCAGTGTAATGAGATAAAACGAGAGCTCTTCCATGACTTCTACACCTCTTCCAGATGCTTCTGTTTCTGGAATGTGGAGATACGATTAAATTAAGCACATCCTGTCCTCTCTCCTAAACATGCAAATGCTGGCTCATCCCTAGACACATTTTGAGCTTCTACATACTGAATCAGACTCTTATATGTTGTATGCTTGGGATGCCGCTGCAAATGCCTTTGCCAACTTGTGCTATAAAGTCAGAACACGTTTCAGATTAACAATGGTCTACAGTTATCAGTAATGTGGTGGAAGAGGCTGGGCACCAGCTTCGATCCAGATGGTTCCACATCCCAATGGTGCTGCACAAAATGTTCCTTCTGACTCACCCACGGCTGGACATGTGGAAATACCTTGTTCTTGTTATGAGCCTGGCGTCCCGGACGTCTCCATGACGACCGGGACATCACTTCCGGTTCTCGGCCCGACCGTTGCTATGGCAGCGGCCGTACGCCGAGCTGTCAGTTTTTCGCTCCCCGGCAACACAGGGCAGCCGGGCACGTGCGCCAAGACTCCTACAAAGCCTACGGGCTATTAGCACTTATTACATTCATTAAGCCACACATGTGGAAGGCTTATTATGCCATTTAATTTTCTGCTCCTGCTTGGTTGTCTTAAGTATTTAAGGCAGGGAAGGCTTAGCCTCCCTGCCGGTTATAGCGGGGATACTGTCTGATGCTGACCTGCTCCTGTCCTGTTCCTGTTTGTCCCAGTGTCCCTGTGGATACTCTGCCCATTTGCTATTGGACCTTCTGTTGTGACCCTATTGCTCTGTTTCTGGATTCTGCTCTCGTGCTGGTAACCCTGACCCCTTGGCATGTTATTTGACTTTTCTGCTTGCTTCTGACCCTGACCTCGGCTTACGTCTGACCATCTGTTACCATCTATTCAGCCTCCTCCGACCCCTGCCGCTGCGGTGTTAATAAACTTGCACTACATCTAGAGTTAAGACCTGGGGGCATCCGAGTACCTGTGAGCGCATAAAGCTCTACGGGAAAGGCGGCTGCTATAGGCGAAGACCTCTTCCGTAAATTCTGCAAGTATATCAAACCGGCAGTCTAACAGTTCTATAATTTTTGGGACTGTCCTAAAACCAAACAGAATTGGTAGTCATTTATCCCTTTATTATACATTAAGAGCTTACTGGTGTGCACATTCCCCAGTGCTGCAGTCTGTTTATTTTTATGATACAATAACTTTGGGCTTGGTACATAAGACATTCCTCCATATATACTTAGTAAATGCAGCACAGAGAGTCATTCTGGCCATGCTAAGGATAATACAACAGTTCCGATTGAAGAACGTTTACAGTTACATTCTGACCTCTGTGAATCATTATTTAGTCCTCTCTGTTCTGGTGTTTGAACTGTGGTCCCTCTGTTCATAAACAATAACCTGACCGATCAGCTAGTGCTTCTGGGATTCTTGCCTATGTTGTTTTGCTGAGTCCTTTGTTGGGATTGCCCACACTGGCACCTGTTACCAATGAAGCAATCAAGGGCGTTGTCTATTTATTTAGAACCCTCAACCACACACGTACGTGTCTGAGCACCAGGTATTCTTGTTATGGAGAAGTTGTGACTGGAATGGTATAAATGTATTTAAAGGATATAGGGCAAGGCGCTTATTTATACCATTGCAATGTACTGATTTTACTATATCGTCTGACACTTTGTAGAGGAATGGCGTTCATTTCTGAGGTATTCATTTCTGATGCAATAAGCATTTGTTGAGGAAGTCTTTTGTGTATTTTGGTAGAGGAAATGTCTTGTTTGGGGTTTTTGTAACTTTGCTCGAGGAAATCTCCAATTAGGCATATGTGAGGAGGGAGTCTTGTGGATAGCAGGAATTGCTAAATAAGTCTAGTCAATGTGAGTGACCAACACTTGAATGTACGGCAGGGAGCCGTTGTCTGTATCCTGGTTAAAGTGAAAGGAAATCTCTTATCTATGGGATTCAGGATATAGCAGAAAAGTGTAAATTTTGTTAAGTATAAATTGCATTTAAATCCATGTTTGGGTAAACATATTGCATCCTGTTACTAAAAATAACTCAGACTTCAGGGGGCTGGCTTACCCTGTGAGGCTGTGTCCAAAACTGTATATAACAGCCCTGGTTAGTACGGAATGTATCATTCTTGTTCCATCTGACCTGATCACTGGTACCTTCAACCAGTGTGAAAGCACTTCAAAACCTGCTTGAGAACTTCTCTATGCTGAAATTCCTGTGACCTATTAGGATTAGACACAAAATCGAATCCATTCCAAGCTGTCTGAGTTGTGGACCAGCTTTCCAGTACCACCGCTCTGCCTGCTACCCAGCAGCTCTGGTCCGTGTGATAGGCCAGGGGGAAGGTACATTAGCCCCTCACCTCCATCTATCAGTGTAAATCACTGAATATAGAGGTACTGAGACACACTCCAAAAAAACAATTCATGCATAACATGAAGGTAGATATCCAGGGCAAGGTTTTGTAATAAAAGACCCTTGGGGTATTTCATATGACTGGAGCAGTATCACCACCAAACTGCTCACTGGCGAAGAGTGTCCAGCAGGCCCCGGAGTTTATCAGTCACATGTGAAGGATGTAAAATATAGTGTAAACCATCGGGATCAAATCCTTTCTTTACCAACAAAATTGCCCCTCTTCAGGCTGTAAGAAAATTACACAGTAGTAAGCTTTCTGTTACAAAAATCTCTGGAAGACCTAATGAGTGGAGCGAAATGGATCCTTGCCGCCCCTGTGTAGGTTCATGCACTCTGCCTCTTCAATAAGAGCCTCTGGAGCCTGTAGTCAGCAGCTACAGGAGGTGTGAATACATTAGCTGAACTGAAGCCTCTACCAAATGGTGGGCGCCTTCTTCCACCCCACCAAGATTGAGTACACGGTCAGCTAAGGGAGTATGCTGCAAACTGCACTATAATAAGCACAGTGTATTATGTGCGAGGAATATATATGTATATATGGGATATATGTGTAGAGGTAACATATAGTGATATTACACATACAGTATGTATAGTAAGATATAATAAGACATTAGTTACATAACACAGTGTATTATGTGAGAGGAATATATATGTATATATAGGATATATGTGTAGAGGTAACATATAGTGATATTACACATACAGTATGTATAGTAAGATATAATAAGACATTGGTTACATAACACAGTGTATTATGTGAGAGGAATATATATGTATATATAGGATATATGTGTAGAGGTAACATATAGTGATATTACACATATAGTATGTATAGTAAGATATAATAAGACATTGGTTACATAACACACAGTGTATTATGTGAGAGGAATATATATGTATATATAGGATATATGTGTAGAGGTAACATATAGTGATATTACACATATAGTATGTATAGTAAGATATAATAAGACATTGGTTACATAACACAGTGTATTATGTGCGAGGAATATATATGTATATATGGATATATGTGTAGAGGTAACATATAGTGATATTACACATACAGTATGTATAGTAAGATATAATAAGACATTGGTTACATAACACACAGTGTACTATGTGAGAGGAATATATATGTATATATAGGATATATGTGTAGAGGTAACATATAGTGATATTACACATATAGTATGTATAGTAAGATATAATAAGACATTGGTTACATAACACACAGTGTATTATGTGAGAGGAATATATATGTATATATAGGATATATGTGTAGAGGTAACATATAGTGATATTACACATACAGTATGTATAGTAAGATATAATAAGACATTGGTTACATAACACAGTGTATTATGTGAGAGGAATATATATGTATATATAGGATATATGTGTAGAGGTAACATATAGTGATATTACACATATAGTATGTATAGTAAGATATAATAAGACATTGGTTACATAACACAGTGTATTATGTGAGAGGAATATATATGTATATATAGGATATATGTGTAGCGGTAACATATAGTGATATTACACATATAGTATGTATAGTAAGATATAATAAGACATTGGTTACATAACACACAGTGTATTATGTGAGAGGAATATATATGTATATATAGGATATATGTGTAGAGGTAACATATAGTGATATTACACATACAGTATGTATAGTAAGATATAATAAGACATTGGTTACATAACACAGTGTATTATGTGAGAGGAATATATATGTATATATAGGATATATGTGTAGAGGTAACATATAGTGATAATACACATATAGTATGTATAGTAAGATATAATAAGACATTGGTTACATAACACACAGTGTATTATGTGAGAGGAATATATATGTATATATAGGATATATGTGTAGAGGTAACATATAGTGATATTACACATATAGTATGTATAGTAAGATATAATAAGACATTGGTTACATAACACAGTGTATTATGTGAGAGGAATATATATGTATATATAGGATATATGTGTAGAGGTAACATATAGTGATATTACACATACAGTATGTATAGTAAGATATAATAAGACATTGGTTACATAACACACAGTGTATTATGTGAGAGGAATATATATGTATATATAGGATATATGTGTAGAGGTAACATATAGTGATATTACACATACAGTATGTATAGTAAGATATAATAAGACATTGGTTACATAACACAGTGTATTATGTGAGAGGAATATATATGTATATATAGGATATATGTGTAGAGGTAACATATAGTGATATTACACATACAGTATGTATAGTAAGATATAATAAGACATTGGTTACATAACACAGTGTATTATGTGAGAGGAATATATATGTATATATAGGATATATGTGTAGAGGTAACATATAGTGATATTACACATACAGTATGTATAGTAAGATATAATAAGACATAGATATATAAGAAGGAGGGTATGATGAGATATATATATATATATATATATGGGATATATGATTATACTACATACACATAACAACAGATCAGACAGATGTGTAGTCAGCAGAGATGGGGAGGTGACGTCACGGTCATGTGACGCAGGAGGGGGGCGGTCTTACAGGGATGCAGAGACGATAATAACTACATTTCCCAGCATGCTCTGCGGCCTCCCGGGCACCTCTAGTGACGTCAGTTGTCAGCACCTTCCTCTGTGACAGAGGTAACAGTGTATCAATGTATTCTTATTAGTAATGATTTAAAAGTATTCATGTTATATAGATACAGTCACTATATACAGTATATAAGGTATAGATACAGTCACTATATACAGGGTATAATGTATAGATACAGTCACTGTGTACAGGGTATAATGTATAGATACAGTCACTATATACAGGGTATAATGTATAGATACAGTCACTGTGTACAGGGTATAATGTATAGATACAGTCACTATATACAGGGTATAATGTATAGATACAGTCACTGTGTACAGGGTATAATGTATAGATACAGTCACTGTGTACAGGGTATAATGTATAGATACAGTCACTGTGTACAGGGTATAATGTATAGATACAGTCACTGTGTACAGGGTATAATGTATAGATACAGTCACTGTGTACAGGGTATAATGTATAGATACAGTCACTATATACAGGGTATAATGTATAGATACAGTCACTATGTACAGGGTATAATGTATAGATACAGTCACTGTGTACAGGGTATAATGTATAGATACAGTCACTATATACAGGGTATAATGTATAGATACAGTCACTATATACAGGGTATAATGTATAGATACAGTCACTGTGTACAGGGTATAATGTATAGATACAGTCACTGTGTACAGGGTATAATGTATAGATACAGTCACTATATACAGGGTATAATGTATAGATACAGTCACTGTGTACAGGGTATAATGTATAGATACAGTCACTGTGTACAGGGTATAATGTATAGATACAGTCACTGTGTACAGGGTATAATGTATAGATACAGTCACTATATACAGGGTATAAAGTATAGATACAGTCACTATGTACAGTGTATAAGGTATATTTACAGTCACTGTGTACAGTGTAAAAGGTATAGATACAATCACTGTACAGGGTATAATGTATAGATAGTCACTATACTATGGTGTCACTGACACTCTGACCACCTAATAGACGAGAGATCTGTATGATGTGATATCTTCTCTGTATACTGCTGTGTTACTAATACTTTGATAACTTCGGATAGATTGTCGTATGGATGAAGTGAGGATGGACAAGGAGAGGAGTTGCGTGGCTGAGAGGATATTAAACCTCACCTTGGAGATCATCTACCTGCTGACTGGGGAGGTGAGGGGTTCTTGGAAACAATGCCATCACTTTTATCTCTATTAATAAGACAGGGTTATGACTTCAGTGGTGAAGGGTTCTGGGAATATCAAAGTGGCATCACTTATTTTCTGTTTATTGGCTCTGGGCTTTTGGCACCAATAGTGAATGACCAGTCCATACATTTTGATATATTGCAATGTATCTTAAAACATACAGGATTACAAAGTAGTGAAGAAAACATCTGGTGAGCATGAGACACCCAACAGCTGTGAGTCAGGAGGATTGAGCAGGACCCAGATCCCCATCATGGTGCCTCCACCTCACTCACTGATACATGAGAGAAACAATGACCAGAGGATTCTAGAACTCACCAACAAGATCATTCAGCTGCTGACTGGAGAGGTGACTGCTGGGAATGGGACATTATACAGTAACACCAGGGGATGTGTCTGGGTGATGACTGTATCATTGTGTGTGTCAGGTTCCTATAAGGTGTGAGGATGTCACTGTCTATTTCTCCATACAGGAGTGGGAATCTTTAGAGGGACACAAATTTGTCTTCAAGGATGTGATGACTGAGAAACACCAGACACTCACATCACTGGGTAAGAGAAGACTTTAATTTATTCTAATAGAGATAGCAGTTTTGAAGGCCACCTACAGTGGATATGAAAAGTCTAAACATCCCTATTGAAATTGCAGGTGTTTGTCATGTAAAGTGTGAAATCAAGATAAATCATGTCATTCCCCTTTTCCACCTTTAATGTGACCTTGCAACCTACTAATATCAAATGATATACCATGTTTAGGGGAAATAAATGAAATGGAAACCCTACATTACCCATGTTGCGTAAGTATGCATACCCTTTCATAATAGGGCCGCAGCTGTGTTCACATTTAAATGCATACACCTGTGACCTCAAATAAGGATCAGATGTTTCTATATGATTGCCTTGCAGTTTTCTTGCTTGCATCCTAGTGGGATAATTATGGTTTGTAAGGAGCTTTCAAAACATTTATGGCATCTCATTGTTGATAGGCACCAATCAGGAGAGGGGTATAAAAGAATTTCTAAGCCATTACATGTACCATGGAAGACTGTAAAGACCATCATCAATAAGCAGAGAAAATTTAAAACTTCAGGGACATTGCCAATGTCAGAACATCTCTCCAAAGTTATTGTCAGAACATAAATAATACTCATGAAGGAGGCTTGCAAGAGGCCTACCACAACATTAAAGGAATTGGAGGAATTTCTGCTAGACATTGGTCAGTCCCTGCCTGTGACAACAATCTCCCTTATCCTGCACATCTGGGATATTGGGTAGGAAACCATTTCTCACAAAAAAAGAACATCTAAGCCTGTCTGAATGCATTTTGTTGCAAAGTTTAATTACCTCAAACCCTGTGGGAAAATGTCTTTTGGTCTGATAAGACCATGGTTGAACTTTTTAATTCTAAAAGATATGGTTGGCTCAAGCTCAATATCTGAAGAACACCATACCTACTGTGACATATGTTGGTGGCAATGTCATGCTTTGAGTCTGCCTCTCAGCTGGGACAGCAGTTGTAGTCCGAATAGAGGGCATCAATATTAAGCTGTTTGCGCTCAAAAAGCTGATGACCTATGTCAGAAAGATGTGGATGAAGAGCAGTTTCACCTTATAATATGGTAACAATCCAAAGAACACATCCAAGTCAACCACGGAATGGCTCCAGAAAAGGAAGATCAAAGTCTTGTGGGTATATTTACTAAACTGCGGGTTTGAAAAAAAGTGGAGATGTTGCCTATAGCAACCTATCAGATTTTAGTTATTTATTTAGTACATTCTACAAAATGCTAACTAGAATCTGATTGGCTGCTATAGGCAACAACTCCACTTTTTCAAACCCGCAGTTTAGTAAATATACCCCTCGGAATGGCCCAGACCTCAATGCCATTGAAAACCTGTGGAATGACCTGAAGAGGGCTGTGCACAGGAGAACCACTCACAGTTTGATGGATTTTGAACTCATTTGCAGTGAAGAATGGGATAGAATTGCAAAGCACGGTGGCTCAGTGGTTAGCACTTCTGCCTTACATCACTGGGGTCACGAGTTCAAATCCCGACCATTGCCTTATCTGTGAGGAGTTTGTATGTTCTCCCCGTGTTTGTGTGGGTTTCCTCCGGGTGCTCCGGTTTCCTCCCACACTCCAAAAAAAAACCATACTAGTAGGTTAATTGGCTGCTAACAAAATTGACCCTAGTCTGTGTCTGTCTGTCTCTGTGTATCTATGTGTGTGTGTTAGGGAATTTAGACTGTAAGCTCCAATGGGGCAGGGACGTGATGTGAGTGAGTTCTCTGTACAGCGCTACGGAATTAGTGGCGCTATATAAATAAATGGTGATGATGATGATGATGAAAGTCCTGGGGGTAAATGTATTAAACTGTGGATTTTGCAAGTCACTGATATTCGGTGACTTTGCAGGGGGCAATGTCTTTAAAGGCAAAACCTGCCAGGATGTTGTAGATGTTTATTTTCACTTCCTTTTCCCAAAAATTGTTTTTTATTTTGCACTTGAATTTTGTTGGTTTTAAGACCACGTTAAAGGAGGGAAATGTCCGACATAATTAATCTTGCTTTAAACACATCACATAAATATGCCATTTAAATATGGGTGTATAGACTTTTTATATCCAGTGTAGATACACACATCATGTGATAATCGCATATAAACAATGTATTTAGTCACTCTGTGTTTCCTGCAGATGGATCCAGTAAGAGAAATACCCCAGAGAGATGTCCCCGTCCTCTTTATTCACAGGATTGTACAGAGGAAAATCACAGTATCCCACAGCAGTATGTGGTAGATGGAATTGAGGATCTCTCAAATGACAAGGTTTCTATACACTATATAAACTGTAGGGATAATGGGTTCTATCTTGTTCACCGATTGTCTTCTTTAATCTGAGATTATTTAATCAGGTGTTATTAAAATGCTAATTGATTTGTCGGCTGTGTAGGTGGAAGACCTGATTGTTATTAAAGTTGAAGCTACAGAGGGAGATGAAGATATGGATCAGCTCTGCAAAGAGGAGGAAATCCCTACAGTTATCAGCACAGGTGTGTAATAATCAGTAAATACAGAAAAAAATCTATATTCTCCTTGTTCGGTCTCTAAAACAATCTCTTAAATTAATAAGGAAAAAGTATCTGCTAGTGGGGGAGTCATTATTATTTGGCTCCTTCTTTCCTGACGTCATATCATTGTCAGCTACCAGCCAAGAGATCTGGCCAGTGTCCTCCTCACACCATATCATTGTCAGCTACCAGCCAAGAGATCTGACCAGTCTCCTCCTCACACCATGTCATTGTGAGCTACCAGCCAAGAGATCTGACCAGTCTCCACCACACACCATGTCATTGTAAGCTACCAGCCAAGAGATCTGACCAGTCTCCTTCTCACACCATGTCATTGTGAGCTACCAGCCAAGAGATCTGACCAGTCTCCTTCTCACTCCATGTCAGTGTGAGCTACCAGCCAAGAGATCTGACCAGTCTCCACATCACACCATGTCATTGTGAGCTACCAGACAAGAGATCTGACCAGTCTCCACATCACACCATGTCATTGTGAGCTACCAGCCAAGAGATCTGACCAGTCTCCACCTCACACCATGTCATTGTGAGCTACCAGCCAAGAGATCTGACCAGTCTCCACCACACACCATGTCATTGTGAGCTACCAGCCAAGAGATCTAAACAGTGTCCTTCTCACACAGTCTCTAGTATTTATCATACATCTTGGCACAGGGAGCTACAGTCTTTATTCACTGATGCCAGACTTGCCTTTATAACCGTTATCCCCCTCTACTACCATCTTCATTTGATAGGTGGGTGAAGACCGTTGGTGGTGACAAGAAATATATGTGTAGAGTATTGAAGCGGTCCATGCTGTTTAAGTAGGATAGAGTGAATGAAATATATGGGACGCATTATCAGATTTTCTTCAGTTCCCGTCCAATCAAGTACCACCTCACACTTGCCCAGTTTTGCTGACAGTGAGGTGCAGCAAGTTGATGACGTGACTTCTGATTTCCTCCATTGGCTGCATTCTACTGTCTGATGGTCCCTTCTTGTTTACCCAGGAAGCTTTAGGCTCTTTGTGCTCCTCCCACCACCTTGACACCAGGCATGTTATTAAAATCTCACAGTATAACGCTGCTCCTTTTTTTTTTTTTTTTTACTTTTGTGGCCTATCTGCCCTTGTATTCTTCTTTGATGTTCGGTTATTGATAAGCTTTGCGTTGTTTAAAATGTTCTTGGCAAGCATTCTTTACATATGTATGTATGTGTTTTCTTCCACTGATATATTTCCTATCTGGGAATGAGCCTTAACGCCAAAGAGTTAGTCTCACTTTGAGATTTTCAGATAGGAATTCAGGGTTTTTACCAAAACACAACCCTCACCTCTGGTATTAGGATTGTTACAAGAAGCACATAAGTAGACTATGGTACAACCTTTGGTTTCCACATCCGCTCCGTGTAAAACTCAAATATCATAAAACACTTATTGGTTTGCCCTGCTGTGGGTAGATGTGTAGCTCACCATCAGAATAAAGAATATTTTTACAGTTAATATTAGATACACACTGCTATTGGATGCAAATACCAAACTATGAAAGATTGTCTTGGAGTGTAATTGACAAGAATTACCCATTTAACTATGTTTGTTTACCAAAAAAAAAAATGTGGATTAAACTTAGCTTGTTAGACAATAACAGAATATTCCTACCATTACATTTCATACATTGAAATATTTATACAACAGCACCACTCACATCTGTTCCTTTGATCAGTCTTACTGTAAGGAATTCACAGGAATTTTTTGGGAGGCAATGCAGGTATATAACGCAGTGTTTGTGGCGATGCAGGTATAAAACACAGTCTTTGTTGCAATTCCCCGCAGTGTGAGCAATGATAATTGCCGCAATCCGTACCTGAGGATACTGTGTACAGCTATATGAAAAGGGTGCAGCTTTAAAGCCAGATATCAGAAACCAGGAGACTCCTGAATGCAAGGTATCCGGAACCAGGAAACTAATGTGTATCATTATCACTGGCAATGAGTGCAAGATTGGTGAGAGCTTATAAAGCCTTTTAATCAGCACTTGGAGGGAGGTACAACTGAACTGCATAGCAGATCTGAGTAACAAGCAGAATGAAACACTTACGTTGTTCCTTACAACGTACAAATGCAGACAGTTCACAGTTTTCACTCTATTATATCTGTTCTGCTCATTGGGTTTTCAGGCTTTACGAATTTTCCATTTGGAAAGTGGATTTGCACATAATTACATTTTCTCCCTGCCTCCCAGTGATGATAAATCAGATCTATAGTGATATTCAGGATCTGAGGTAGGGATTTAAAAGTGCTGTATTTTATCCTTTTTAAAACTGCACTACCCCCTATTAGTAGTTTTTACTAAGGTAGCACTCTGCCCTATCTAAAGCCCTAGGAAAATCGGCAGCATAGAGCCGTCCTCCGGGAGACTAAATTAGAGATTGCAGCTTGTGATTGTTCCTCCTGCTCGCTCTCGCCCTCCATTGCCATTTTAAAGTGGATAACAAAATAGATTCACCATTTCTGTGCTAGAGAACTGTCAAGGCCCCAGAAAACACAATTGCATGTAGCAGCCCCCAGTGTTCCGATTAGGGTGTAGTTGCACTCTAGTAAAATATTTTTCTAGATGATATTGCAGGTTTAATTGTATTTTGCACAGGTCAGTATGTGAAAACCTAGTCTGCGTCATGGACTGATGTTTACACCGTGGTTTTCTTTGCAGTATGCTGGCACCCATGATTTATTCTTTATTGACTTTTGACCTTTCATGACTGTCTGTGTTCGCTACTTTTCCTTAAACCGTTTTGCTACCAATAAGCTTTGAGTAGCAGGAAGAGGGCTATCTGGTTAGAGGAGTTGTAGGGTGTTTTAAATTCAGAAAAGAAACTAGCCTTTTATCTGATCAAAGAATTATAGCAGTATGTCAATATGGGAACACGGGCACTGGGGATTTTATTATATATTTCTTCATAACTCTGTTAAACATAGCTTATGAAAAAATAAGGCGTTAAACTGCCTATAATAATACGTAAAAAATGTGTTTTTATGTCCAACAGATGAACCCGATGACAGGATTACTGCGGAGAGAAATCCCATTTTATCTTCAGATTGTGAAGTTGAAGATAATGACATTGCACAAGATTCTTCAGGAGTAAAATCCATTGTCCCAAATATTCATCCAGTACTTCGCATTGCAGATATATCACCGGATCCCTCTAATTATGAGCCACTTTCGCCTAGTAGATCGGATAATATAACACGTAGAAAAGGTCGCAGATGTGATAAAATATTTCCGTGTTCTGAATGTGGTAAATGTTTTACCCAGAATGCAAATCTTATTAGACATAAGCGAATTCACACAGGTGAAAAGCCATTTCCATGTACTGAGTGTGGGAAATGTTTTACACAGGAATCGGATCTTGTTAAACATCAGGTAATACACAGAGGTGAGAAACCATTTCCATGTACTGAATGTGGGAAATGTTTCACACAGAAATCTAATCTTGCTGAACATCTGAGAACTCACAGGGGTGAGAAGCCATTTCCGTGTACCGAGTGTGGGAAATGGTTTACACAGAAATCGCATCTTATTAGACATCGAGTAACTCACACCGGTGAGAAGCCATTTCCATGCCTTGTGTGTGGAAAATGTTTTTCATATAAATCCGTTCTTGTTCAACATCAGAGAATTCACAGTGGCGAGAAGCCATTTTCATGTTCGGATTGTGGGAAATGTTTTACACAGAAATCAAATCTAGTTAAACATCACATATTTCACACAGGTGAGAAGCCTTTTCCATGCGCCGAATGTGGGAAATGTTTTACACAAAAATCAAATCTAGTTAAACATCAAATATGTCACACAGGTGAGAAGCCATTTTCATGCTCTGAATGTGGGAAATGTTTTACTCAGAAATCACATCTAGGTGAACATTGGAGAACTCATAGAGGTGAAAAGGTAATTTCCAAATTATGAGTGCATTGCTCAGAAATAAAACTGATATGCATCTGAGAATCTGAGGTATGCCTGTTAAGTGGAAAAAGTATTGTCAAAATAACAAACCTAGTTAAGCGGAAACTATTTCTCCTTCAGTCCCATGTGAACAAGACATAACTGAAGGGTTTAAGCTGAAGTCACTAGAAGAGGAAAACTTGTGCGTTTCATTGGTAGTTCAATCCCTATTACGTCTAGGTAGAGTTATTTAAATGCTCTTGGCATAATTCAATACTTTTATTTTATTTTGAGCAGGTTTTGTATAAAGTATAGGGGCACATACATTGGATTTATTTTGGATAATTTTCATTTCCCACCTCGTTAACTTATAGTGCAGAGTAGTAGGAAGTGTCCTACATGGCAATCAGCAGGGGATTCTGCCTTGTCTTGAAAATGACCTCATATGCTGCAATATCCCAATCGATAGTTATCCTGTTATCACACTGTGTGTGACCCCCTAGATAACCATGATGCAAAAGATGTACCCTATGAAAATGTATAGAATCTTAGTTGGGCAAGGTAGAAAATGCAGTCAGAAGATTGGCTTTATTGGCCTGTGTGTGTGGTCATTTTCCAGACTGTTTAGATTTCGTATAGTTTTCTGCCCATCTGTGTGACCAAATCCATAGACCTTGACCTTTAGTCAGAGTTTGTGTATTTACAGATTCTATCCAGGTCCTTTCACATTTACTTGGTCAAGTGGGACTCTGACCTCTGGATCCAAGAGATTTCTACTTGATTCATTTGTCTATAAGAGAAGTCTGCTTCTTTCTGTATTATTGATCTTTCTCTTTGGTTGGTTGTTTTCATGGGTCAGAAAGCAAAATTATTTCTTTTTCATGACTTTTAATCACTCAAACTTTCATTCTTGGTCTTACAGCTTGCTGTTGGTGGCAGTTTGTTCTAGACTTGGATTTAGGGACATCTTAATTGGTTATGTCTGTGTCGAGTGGCTGGGGATGTTTTTTCTCCTGTATGGTTATCTCCATTTCTCCAAAGCAAAAGGGATATTGAGCAAATTGGGCAGCCTGGTGGACCAAGCTCCTTAGTTAGCCTTCTGTGAATGAGACACTTCCAGTTGTTTGTGTTCTACAATGTTATTTCCTGTCTTCTAGTCGCCATATGTCACATGCTAAGTAGCAAGAGGGGTTGAGCCACAAGTGGAAACAAAGAAGTTCAATGGAGCCTAAACGCTTTAGTTATGTCTGTGTCACCGATTGGCTTCAAAATAAATGATATAACAATAGGGGGGATATTACCTTTTTCTCTAGGTATTGATTTTCCTCATCTAAAAGTTTTGATCTGGTGCATTATATGCTAACCTAAATTGTTATGCGTTTCTGTTCGTGTTGCTTTACTTCGTAATATCAGTGTAGCAGCATTGCTCATTCTTCCCCATGTGAGATCCTAAAATATTGAAAGCTGTTGGTGCATATTGTTTGGCAATATTTCAGTTTGTATTGATGTACTCCATACATTATTACTGTACTGATGTTGTGTGCCCTGTGTTCATGTTCCGCATCTTTAAATCTGCTCAATATAAAATATATATTCTTTAAGTTAAAAATGTGGTGTTATGGAATTTAAATTTAATGTACCTCTTATTCACTCCTACAAAACGATGTAATTAATCCTGTAAGCCTCTGTCATGTCTGTTACGTCACTGCTTCAAATTCCACTCACTACTTATTTTAAACCTATGTCCCCCATCCTTTACACTTCAGTTTCTTCATCTTCAAACCTTAGTGATGTTCGGTCATCCAATCGTCCAACATCTCTGACTATCTGTTACAGATCTGTTCCACAAACTAGGTCTTTGCAATTACAGCCATGGAGCCAGACATATGATGAAAACATTAAACTGTTTATTGCAGAGAAAAACACAGTTCAGGAGATGCAATGTGAACACAGATGAGGTCAGAGTATAAACAGATTTCCAGGTATAGCAGATTAGAAGGAATAATGCAAATATCAAGTTACCTCCAGGAGAAAATACAGATGAGTGGGTTTATGCTTTACAAGGAAGCAGACATTAGCTAAGCAAGGATATCTACAGGAACAGAGAAAGCAAGGCAGTAATCCAAGGTAACAAACATAAACGGGCTCAGAAACATTAATGACCAGCAAAGGATACTGGGAGAGGCAGGCATATATAGGACACACTCAGGTGCAATTGGTTAACTAGCTGCAGCTAGTTAACCCCTGGTAGTGGGATGGAATGACAGAATAGCAGCACCTCTGGTGGTACACAGGTACTGTAGGCAGGGTAAATACAATAATGAAGTCCAGAATAGTCCCAGAGGCAGGAGCTGCCGGGATGAAGCAGCATTCTGAGGCAGATCCTAACACTATCAATTTTTTAAATATCAGGAACTTTTGCAACCATCCCTTCTTTCAAAATATCACACTACAAACCTTGACAGTATATCCTTCAACATCTCTCACTATGATATTCGATCACCCATCCTTCCCACACGTCTTACTGCGATACATCTTTAATTGTCACTCATTATAATCATCAGTCATCAATTCTGCATTGCTTACCTGACTCCAAGAAATGACTTCTTAAGATTCAGAAAGATGATGTAAAAGGAATGTTGAGCTTTAGAACAAGGAGATGTTTTAAATGGGTGGGAGGAAATCCCAGAAGTGATGTCAGAATATATAATTTTAGAGAGGTAGATGTTTAAAATAGACTCTCAGCTGAATCAACGAGAAAAACATCTGCAACTAAATCTTATCATGTTTGGGATAAGCATAGGTCTATCCGATGCCATTAATAAGTAAAATAGGCAGACAGAATGGACCACTTCTTCTTTATCTGCTGTCAATATTGAATGTTGTTGGAGGGGCTTCAGCTGTCTGTAATGAAGTGGGGAGGTAATAAATTTAGTAACAAAGGTGCAACGAAATGTCTGGGGAACGCTCAACAATGCATTTTACCTTTTATGGTTCATATGTGAAAATGTCAAGTTTGGACTTTTGCGGTTCCTGTAACATATAGTGCATATTACCAGACTACTATGTACATACTGTATATTAATAAACCATTTGGGACTGATTCATTAAGGATATTAAATTAAGAAGTTTCATATTTAAGTCTCCTGGACAAAACCATGTTACAATGCAAGGGGTGCAAATTAGTTTTCTGTTTTGCACATAAGTTAAATACTGATTGTTTTTCATGTAGCTCACAAATACTTGATAGCTGATTTGTACACTGAAATTTAAAGTTGATATTTGTGTGCTACATGAAAAAACAATCAGTATTTAACTTATGTGCAAAACAGAAAACTAATTTGCACCCCTTGCATTGTAACATGGTTTGTCCAGGAGACTTAAATAAGAAACTTCTTAATTTAATATCCTTAATGAATCAGACCCTTTGTGAAGTTGTGGCAAGTACACAACAACTGTAAGTGGGAGGCAGGCAGGAAGCAACAGACTTAAAGTTAGATCAGTTGTGGGCAATAAGCCCCCTGTTATCTCTGGGGTCATACGTCTGTTTCGGCTCACTGGATGTCAACTGAACAGTTACCAAGAGACCAGCAATACACCCATTTTCCAATCTGCTCAATCAGGATATTAAACATCCTGTATTTGGCATAAGAAGAGTGTTCAGAGTCTTTTTTTTTTTTTTAAGGACAGGTGCGGTTCCCTACTGTGAGGATTCACAACACTAGCTCCAGATGACAGTTGTCATAAAACAATTACTGTGATATAAAAATGATGATGTGAAATAGAAATTGTCCTGTCCAGCCAAAAGCTCAGGGCACAGGAGCGATGTGCAAACACAAAGGAGGGAGTACTGTGCTTTGTGCCCTATTCTGTCACAGTAAGGTTCACCAGTCCCCCTGTGATTTTCAGGCATCCCCGTATCACTACAGGGGTACTTTGTACCGGGTTTTCTTGCTGCTGCTCAGAGGACCAGATGACGTTCATTGCCTACAGGGGGCGCCGGTAAGTCCCACTGCGTACATGGACATCTACACCTGATCTTAGCCAAAAAGCTGCTAATGACTGGGTTTAGAATATAGATGTTGTAGGAACAAATGGGCTGATAGTATGGCAGGTGTAGGACAATGAATTGGTTGATCATATACAGGAATCATTGGGGAGATAATATAGAAGATGTAGAAAATCAGTTTGTTAATAAGCTTTAATGTGCATTAAATGAATTGGAAATAAAAGATTCTCTTGTCTATATAATGTACATAAAAGTAAGTAAATGGAGTGTAATCATTTTCTGTCTATATCATATATATTACAGTGAATGACAGATATAATCAACCTCCTACCTGTATAATGTATATTGAAGTTAATGAATAGGGTATAAAACCAATTTAGGTCTATATAATGTGTAATGATGGTGGAAGGCTGGAATATAATCACTGAATATCTATGTAATGTTTATGTGAGTTAATGAATACATCAATATCAGTATGTGAATGAAACTGGTATTAGCACCTTCTCTGTATATAATGTGTATGAGGTATATTCACCTCCAGTTTGTACAATGTGTATGGGAGTGAATGAATGGGGGATAATTACCTCATGTGGATATAAAATGGATGTGGTAAAATAGCCTCCTTTGTATATAATGTGAATAGGGTAAATAAGCCTCTTCTGTATATAATGTGGATGAATGGGGTAAATAAGCCCCCTGTGTATATAATGTGAATGAATGGGGTAAATAAGCCTCCTCTGTATATAATGTGAATGAATGGGGTAAATAAGCCTCCTCTGTATATAATGTGAATGAATGGGGTAAATAAGCCTCCTCTGTATATAATGTGAATGAGAATGAATGAATGGGGTAAATAAGCCTCCTCTGTATATAATGTGAATGAGAATGAATGAATAGGGTAAATACGCCCCCTGTGTATAGAATGCAAATGAGAGTAAATGAATGGGGTAAATAAGCCTCCTGCATATAGAATGCAAATGAGAGTGAATGATTAGGGTAAATAAGCCTCCTGTGTATAGACATGATCTGGGTGGGTAACAGATAATTACATAAGGAGAAGAATAGGGACAGAGGACACAGATGGGGAGTTATAGAGAATGACAGGATACTGCCACTATTCCTCTCATATCTCTGATTATTATTACTCATAAGTATGAATGACCTGCATACGTCGCATACAGCAGGAGGTCACCAGCCGCTGTCTGTCACTTCCTGGGTCACATGGTCTCTGGCCCATTGTGGGCAATGAACAACGTCACTTCTGGTTTTGCGTTCCAAGCGGCGGAAGTAGGCAAAAAGAAAACAATGGCTGTTACCGTGGAGCTCTTCAGCCGCATAGAGCAGACCCCGGAAGTGTAGTTGAGCAGAGAGTTACTATGTTATCACTCTATTCTATATTATTTGTGTATAACAGGACCGTTTATGACATCATGTATTGTGTGGCAGCCATTGTGGAGGTCTCGGGCTCAGTGACTACATGTCCCAGCTTGTAATCATTCAGGGTTACAGGACTTTTTTCAGGCTGCATCCACTTTATAGAATCCCCTCCCTCGCACCACAAGACTTTCCTCTAGTCTTCAAACCTTAAGGCGTTTTCTGAAAACCCACCTCTTCAGACAAGCTTATAATATTCCTCTACCACCCTTTTAATCTCCCTAGGTTACCGTATTACCACCCTCTACACAGCTAACACAAGACAACAACCCTCTGACCAACATAGTTGTGTGTAACCTTTGTATTCCTGCTGGAGAAATATTCAATATGATGTAGCACTTACCCTTGTGTATCAAACCATTGCCCCATAGACTGTAAGTTTGCGAGCAGGGCCCTCTTACCTCTCTGTCTGTATGTATTACCCAGTATTATTTTATTACTGTTTGTTCCCAGTTGTAAAGCGCTATGGAATCTGCAGGCGCTATATATATAAATAAATGATGATGATGATAATCACTCTCCCAGCTGTAATTACACTGATCACATCATAATAATATATAATATATTAGGGTTCTCCATATTGTGGCTCTCCAGTTGCTGTGCTGGGACTTGTAGTTCTCTTATAGACACAGTAGCATCACTCCCCCCAGCTGTTATAACACTGATCTTGTCATAATAATAGATATAAGGTCTGCAGCTTGTGGCTCTCCAGCTGTTTTCTGGGAAGAGCATGCTGGGACTTGTAGTTTAACATCAGCTGGTTTAGAAGTCTGCGACGCAGTACACCTGAAGGTAATGTATTATGGATGTTTTTGCTTCTCTACCTTTAGGCTAAGATCGGGTGTAGATGCCCATGTACCCAGTAGGGACTTAAAGGTGCCACCTATAGGCAATGGGCCGTCACCTGGTCCTCTGGCAAAGAGGCCGGTGGTGTCTGAAGCCTGAGGTGCTGACGTGCCCCTGGTTAGAGAGGGGACAGTGCTGCCTAAAAATTAACTGGTCATGGGGAACCCGCAGCACCCTCAATGTAAACAGTATGGCACTGAGCACTAAGCACTCTTTTTTTGTTTGTTTGTGGAGTGCCACTTTTATAGATGTCAGAGTGCGTTGGCGCCCGTCAGTCCCATCTGCAGCGTCAGTCTTCTCATAGACACGACAGCGCTCCTGCGTTGATGTCACATAGTTGTTGATCCCATGATACTGTCCCAGAAACAACACACAGATCCCTAATCACACAGAGAAACTGGTCACCATTATCTCCTATATGGAAACATAACAACCAATATAGAGGAACAAAGAGAAAATAGCACAATTACATCCTAGCACACAGACACTTGTGAGGAAAGGGCTAATTACACAGGTCTGCAACCAAAAAGCTTTTTTCATAATTTTATCTGATTCTTATGTTTTTTGGTGCGCTGAATTCGAAAATGACCACCGTTTTTTCTTGTGACGTCAGGTTTTTTCACAATCGAAATGTGCCTTGGTCAAACAGGTAGCTGGAAATCGCTAAATTTCAAATTCATCATACTTGGGGGAAAAAACTGAACATGGAAAAACAAATTTATTTTTACTGCCAGTGCTCCCAAAAACATGAAAATACATGTTTATTGGTCCTGATGGTGATTTAGAGGGGTTGATGACTTAGTTCCACATTCAGTATGATTCTTCTGAATGGAGGCTTTTCATTGACTCTTCCAAAAGAAGCTTAAAAGCAGTTTTAGTTCACAATGGTGGCCGTTATGCGTCTATTCCTGTTGCTCATTCGGTGTACTTGAAGGAGACTTATGAGAACTTGGAGTTGGTACTCAAGAAAGTGGGTTATCAAAACCAAGACTGGTTGGTATGTGGGGATTTAAAAGTATTGTGTATGCTGCTGGGACAACAGGCTGGGTACACCAAATACCCTTGTTTTCCATGTTTATGGGACAGTAGAGACCGACAAAATCACTGGAAGCAAAAAAATTGGCCACTAAGAAGTCTAGTTGTTGGTGAAAAGAATGTTCTCAGAGATACATTGGTACCCCCTGAGAAGGTTTTATTACCACCACTCCATATAAAATTAATATTAATGAAGCAATTTGTTAAGGCACTTCCCAAAGATAGCGAATGCTTCAAGTACTTGGGATCCAATTTTCCAGGTTTAACGGAGGCAAAACTGAAAGAGGGGGTTTTTGTTGGCCCGGATATTAGAAAACTCATATCCGACAAAGACTTCATCAGTTCAATGACTCCAACTCAAAAAGAAGCGTGGGTTGCCTTTACTGTGGTCATAAAAAACTTTTTGGGAAACCAAATGGACCCAAATTACAAGGAAATGGTGGAAACAATGTTGAAAGCGTTCCACAAGCTTGGTTGCTCCATGAGATTAAAAGTCCATTTTCTCAACTCACACCTTGACTATTTTCCTGAAAATTTGGGAGCAGTGAGTGAAGAGCAGGGAGAACGTTTCCATCAAGATATAAAAGAAATGGAAAGAAGGTATCAAGGGAAATGGAGTGTTACGATGATGGCTGCTGGATGTTGTACCGGGATCTTCCGGAACCCACCTACAAGAGGAAAAGCTCAAAAAGAAGTTTAGAGTTTAAAAAAAGACGATTTCACAAGCAATCTACTTGAGTCTGGTGTTAATTTTGTCATCACCTGTGCAAATGAGTTAATATTTTTCATGTAAATAAAATATTTGCGGCTTTTTTACATTTTTATTTTGAAACCGCATAGACAATTTAATAAACATACTCAGGTTATGCAGAAATGTGATACAACTGAAACATAATTGTAATAACATTTTAGCCTTGATAGCACTTTCAACAACACGGAAGTGTGTTAAGAGACTTTTTCAAACGATGACCACTCGTTTGTTCGAAAACCTGACGTCCCAGGACAAAACGGCTGTCATTTTTGGATTCAGCGCACCAAAAAACGTAAGAATCAGTCAACTAAACCAAAACAGCTGTGTTATTATTTAGAATAAAATATAAATAAATAACCTAATAACATAACAGCTGGTTTCAGGGGGCTCACATCATGGTCCCTGCACCTCATTAAACTTATCAAGAGGAAAGAGCCTGTGATTGGTTAACATGGCTGCCAGCTTCCTATTGGTTAAAATGACAGAATCCACAGAATGATCACTAGAGGGAGCTCCAGGGAGTTGGAAGAGAAAGCAGACAGACACTACAGAAATCCCACCCAGCCCCAAATATGCTAATCCAACCCCCCCCCCCCACACACACACAAATCTGGGGTTTGACAAATGGTAACCTTAGTTACTCTTATTTATCGATTAATTTACAAGGTTAAGAACCAGTTTCAATGATATACCGTAATGAAAAATGAAGATTTATTTTATCCTACAAGAACTTATTAATTATTCCGGTAATTATTACTACACTACAATAATAATACTAATAATAAATATATATGTGTGTATATATACACTGATCAGCCACAACATTAAAACCACCTGCCTAATATTGTGTAAGCCACCCTTCACCCGTGCCGCCAAAACAGCTCTGACCCATCGAGGCATGGACTCCACAAGACCTCTGAAGGTGTCCTGTGGTATCTGGCACCAAGATGTTAGTAGCAGATCCTTTTAAGTCCTGTAAGTTGCTTGAGCTCGAGCTGTGAACTGGGGAATTTTGAGGCCACGTTAACACCTTAAACTCTTTGTCATGTTCCTCAAACCATTCCTGAACAAGTTTTACAATGTGGCAGGGTGAAAGAGGCCACTGCCATCAGGGAATACCATTGCCATGAAGGGGTGTACTTAGTCTGCAGCTATGTTTAGGTAGGTGTTTGTTAAAGTAACATCCACATAAATGCCAGGACCCAAGGTTTCCCACAAGAACATTGCCCAGAGTATCACACTGCCTCTGTCGGCTTGCCTTCTTCCCCATGCACCCGGCCTCCCACGTGATTCAGGGCAGCACAGTGGCTCAGTGCTTAGCACTTCTGCCTCACATCACTGGGGTCATAGTTCAATTCCCGACCATGGCCTTATATGTGTGGAGTTTGTATGTTCCGTGTTTGCGTGGGTTTCCTTCAGGTGCTCCGGTTTCCTCCCACACTCCAAAAACATACTAGTAGGTTAACTGGCTGCTATAAAAAAAAATAAAAAAATGACCCTAGTCTCTCTTTCTCTCTGTCTGTGTATGTTAGGGAATTTAGACTGTAAGCTCCAATGGGGCAGGGACTGATGTGAGTGAGTTCTCTGTACAGCGCTGCGGAATCAGTGGCGTTATATGAATAGATGATGATGATGAGACCAGGATATGTTCTTCCATTGCTCCATGGTGCAGTCCTGGCGCTCATGTGCCCACTGCAGGCATTTTAGGAGATGAACAGGGGTTAGCATGGGCACTCTGACCGGTCTGCAGCTACACAGCCCCATAAGCAGCAAACTGGGAAGCACTGTTTGTTCTGACAATAGTCAGAATTAACTTTTTTCAGCAATTTGTGCTACAGTAGCTCTTCTGTGGGATTGGACTAAATGGGCTAGCCTTCGCTCCCCACACGCATCAATGAGCTTTGGGCGCCCATGATCTGTGTTGGTTCACCGATTGTCCTTCCTTGGACCACTTTTGATAAGTACTAACCACTGCATACCGGGAAAACCCCACAAGACCTGCTGTTATGGAGACGCTCTGACCCAGTCGTCCAGCCATCACAATTTGGTCCTTGTAAAAGTTGCTCAGATCCTTACATTCACCCATTTTCCATGTTTCCAACACATCAACTTCAAGAACTGACTTTTCACTTGCTGCCTAATATATCCCACCCCTTTACAGGTACCATTGTAACAAAATAATCAATGTTATTCACTTCACTTGTCAGTGGTTTTAATGATGTGGCTGATCAGTATACATATAATTGATCCACTATATAATTTTATAGGATACAGTCTTCTTATTTATTTTACTGCATTGCAAGATCTCTTATGCCGACGTCTCATCATGATCTCCAGGTTCCACTCGCGACATATCCACTGAGGATGGACAATGACAGGAGTCACATGACTGAGAGGATATTCAATCTCACCCTGGAGATTATCTACCTGCTGACCGGAGAGGTGAGGGATTCTGGGAGTATTGCATCCCTCTTATCTCCGTTAATAATACATAGACCTGACTTTAGTGAAGGTTTCTAAGAATGTGTATTGTGATACTTATCAGTGTCTTTCTCAATACACAGGATTACACAGTAGTGCAAAGAGATCTAGTGAGCAGGAGACACCCAGCAGTAGTTCCTGTGTGTCATGAACATTGAGCAGGACCCGGAGCCTCTCACGGTGCCTCCACCTCACTCACTGATACATGAGAGAAACAATGACCAGAGGATTCTAGAACTCACCAACAAGATCATTCAGCTGCTGACTGGAGAGGTGACTGCTGGGAATGGGACATTATACAGTAACACCAGGGGATGTGTCTGGGTGATGACTGTATCATTGTGTGTGTCAGGTTCCTATAAGGTGTGAGGATGTCACTGTCTATTTCTCCATGGAGGAGTGGGAGTATTTAGAAGGACACAAGGGTCTGTACAAGGATGCGATGATGGAGAATCACCGGCCCCTCACATCACTGGGTAAGAGGAGACTTTCATTTATTGTAAAGGAGAGAACAGTTTGAGGACCTAAAGCCGGATAAACTCCGGCGCTAGTGAAAGAGGTGAATATTATATGTACCAAATTAACACATATATCATAAATAAATGCCATATATTGGTATTAATCGCACTGCAGGTGCTAATCGCACTGTAGTTAATTCAGGAGGAAGCCCAATGATGCCCCAATACCAAAGTTTGTATGGACAAGTTGCACCTTTTGGTCAACATTGATGCCAACATGACGTTGCAGAGCCAAACACTGCAGGAGGCCTGTGTCTATGTGAGGAACGAGTGAGAACTGGTGGAAGCGCCTTCAATAAGGTGGTACTAATCTGAAGAATCTTCACTATCAAGCCCCCTTCCTTGGTGAACCCACACCACCATGGGAACCTGACTGGCCATAAACGGGGGCCTCTCCCTGGTAACAGGTTTCTTCCACTTGGACAGTGCTAACTAGAAATTACAGCTCCTGTTGGACTGGTCAGGTTCGGCAACAAGGATACTTAGCCGTGACTGCGAGACTCCAATGACAGCAGGACCATCTCTGATGACTATAGCTGTCCTCTGTGATAGTTTTGTGGTCGAACCCCTGTTATATTGTCTGTAAAGTGCTGTAGTGTCTTTCAGTGTGGTTTTTTGTTACAATAAAAGTATATTTGATTTTCCAGGATACTTACCTAGGTGATTTTGTGGGCACTAGGGTTACCGGGTGTGACTGGCTGGTGTTTTAAGGCACGTCTTACTAGTTGTCAAAGTAAAAAAGCTTACAATAAACCTGACTTCCTCCTAGCCGTCCCTTGGCTCTTCCTGCCCCTGGATTTGTGTTACAATATACTTTGTGTCCTCATGGAAAGAAGGAATTGGGTTTCCTAAGCTTCCAGACAACTGAAATTACAGAACAGCCAGTTTTTTACATCACCCTCTCCCCACTGTTTTGCTGCTATGCTCCGTTTTTTAAAATATGTCTAATGTCACCTCGTTGTAAATGCATGATATCCAACTTATATCATACCCTACTAGACTCCGTTTTAGAGCCAAAAAGTAGGTATGAGCGGGAATGGGAGCTATTGGGAGGTGGTGAAGAAAAAGGTGGCCTCTAGTTCAAAGTCTTTTTTGATGAAGAAGAATGCCTACAATATCAATTATAAGTGGTACTAGACTGCTAATACCCTGTCCTTAATGTACAATAACTCTAATACTGGGTGCAGGAGAAATTGTGGTCAGAGGTACATTTTTGCACATTTGGTGGACATACCTGAAAAGGTACAGAAACTACTAAATGCAGTACTAAAATGCCCTAACCCCAAAGATCCCTGGACCTATCCTCCTTAAATGCAGACAAACATTCTACAAACCTGTCTTCTCATATTCTCTCTGTGGCTGAATGTTTTATAGCCAAAGCATTGAAATAGTCAGAGCTACCCTCCATTTCTTCTTCTAAGTGCTTAATATGGTTTATTGCAAGAATAAAAAAATATTACTTACCACCTCTATGACGAACAAATTCATTTTACCATAGTCTGGACTCCTTGGACATACGCATCGAGACAGGATCAGCGGTCAGTGACTCTTTTACATAGCATTTAAAAGCCATTGGGCGTTGGTTTTCCTGGGGTATAATCTAATATCATAAAGACGTCTCTCATTGCAGGCTAGGGGAGTGTGGAGCCCACTTTCCAAAATCCAATGCTGATATGTCTAGTGCTGAGGAAAAGGGAGGTACCACCCTCTTCTTTCCCACCCATCTCATCTTTTCTGTGGTTTTTTTGTCACAGTCTTTGTAACAATTTACTCAGCAATATTATGTACACTTAGGGCTAGATTTACTAAGCTGCGGGTTTGAAAAAGTGGGGATGTTTCCTATAGCAACCAATCAGATTCTAGCTATCATTTTGTAGAAGGTACTAAATAAATGAAAGCTAGAATCTGATTGGTTGCTATAGGCAACATCCCCACTTTTTCAAACCCGCAGCTTAGTAAATCTAGCCCTTAGTGTACTTCACTGTTAAAAAAATGTTTCCAATTTTCATATCATATAGCTTGATTGCTGTATTAAACCCATGATCAAACAAATATAAAGTTAGAAAAATAATTAAAATAACAAACAATAACATGCAAAGTGTCATCTCAATCGTATATGTCAGAAAACAAACTCTGGAGATGAATAAACAGCCCATGTCAGGAGTAGAGAAATACTGTGTTTAATGAGATTTGTTCTTTGGATAAAATACTTTCAGCTTTTCATCTGTGTAAATGTGTGAGTTAGCTTATGATTAACAAGATGTGATTTCTGTTTAAAACATTTCCCACATTCAGAGCATGTAAATGGCTTCTAAACTATGTGAACTTTCTGATGACGAACAAGAATTGATTTCTGTGTAAAACATTTCCCACACTGAGAGCAAGAATATGGTTTCTTACCTGTGTGAATTCTCTGATGTTCAACAAGATAAGATTTTTGTGTAAAACATTTTCCACAATCAAGACAAGAAAATGGCTTCTCACCTGTGTGAATTCTCTGATGTTGAACAAGATTTGATTTATTAGTAAAGCATTTTCCACACTGAGAACATGGAAACGGTTTCTGACCTGTATGAATTCTCTGATGTCTAACAAGATTTGATTTAATTGTAAAACATTTTCCACATTCAACACATGGAAAAGGCTTATTATTAGCATGATTTCTCTGATGTCTAACAAGAACTGATTTCTGTGTAAAACATTTCTCACACTCAGAACATCGAAATGGCTTCTCATCTGTGTGATTTCTCTCATGTTTAACAAGATCTGATTTACTTGTAAAACATTTCCCACATTGAGAACATGAAAATGGCTTATGGCCTGTATGAATTCTGTGATGCTGAACAAGATTTGATTTATGAGTAAAACATTTCCCACACTGAGAACATGGAAATGGCTTCTCACCTGTGTGAATTCTTCGATGTACAAGAAGATTTGATTTCTGAGTAAAACATTTACCACATTCAAAACAATTAAATACCTTATGACCTCTGTTAAATATACAATGTCTAATATTATCTGAGTAAACAGGAGAACATTCCTCATGATTGGAGGGATTAGTTGAGATATCTGCACTGTTAAGTACAGGATAAATATTTGAGGTAATTGATTTTTTTCCTAGAGAACCTTGTGTGATATTATTGTCTTCTCTTCCACAATCGGGAGATAAAATGAGATGTCCCTCCAAAGTCTTCTTGCTCGAAAGTCCATCTGTTGGCAATGAAAGAAGTTTTTCACATACTGATCAATAGAGGCATCTTTTAACTTTTCTAAGAATGTTAGGAACAAATATATTTGAGAATACTCCTACTGCTTAACTTTTCAAACAATTTTTAACAGTTTAATTAGAGAAAGATCTAAGATATTAGAGCGTATTCCACTTTGGATTCTACGTGTAGGGTATACAAAGTGGAGCGAGATCTAATATTTTCCCAGCACCTTCCACAAATTATACTGAATTCTACAATACAGGGGAAAAGATGTGAAATAAAAGTGCATTTGATGGTATGATCCACCAAATGGTAAGGATCACCAGTTACCACAACTAGATGAAGAAATTGTTGACTCGGGGACCAAAATACAGATGTCACCTGAGGCTTTTTCAGTATTCAACAAATAATTCAATAATTGGGTAGAAAATGCAACCAAGACTGAAGAAACCAGAGAAGAGAAAAATATATTGGTGCGGAGAGGGGCTAAAACAGTGGACAGGTTTACAGATTCTACAATTTCTACCACATAAACGAAGTGGAAAAATCTCCAACATAGTCAGTGAACAACCTTTTAATGTGAAACCGATACGTCTGATCTTTTAGAAAGTCCTTCACAATATTCATCTCTGACAATGAACCACCAGGTCTCCATATACTCAACTTTGTGCTAGGATAGCTTCCATGGACCTTCTACTGACAGGATTCAACAATGTTGGAGGGTTTAGACCCAGATGCCAAATTGACCCTCCCCTCTTTGTTTTGTCCTTGATCCACAGAACGACGATTCAACCCAGACACTATCGCTACATCACTATGGAACCAGCGGAGACTATCTGGAGACAGTCATATCATGTCAATTAGAAAGCCAAGACGCTGGATAAATCTTCTTGTCCCCTGGGCATATCTAATACGAGTATAGAAATCTACTGCAAGTGGGAATTACACTAACTCATGTGCCATTTACAGTGTCAAACAGCAAGGATGGGACTGGGCTAACTAAGCTAAGAAATTGGTACAGCATGATAAAAGAACAGGACAAATGAAACTTAGGTACAGTCACCCAGTTACATGATGTAGTCTAAGGGGAGAAGCTTATATTTTTCTACCCCCCAGTGGTGAATGGACAGACACCACCAATCATTAATATGGACAAAGAGCCATTACCAGAAACGGAGAACACAAAATTGCAGCAGCTACAAAGAAGCCTACTTTATATCTCTGCCTGATGCATATAATGAGAAAAAAACACAACAGTAGTACGAGCACTGTGCAATAAGGATTGTCCCAATAGTAATACATATAAAAGATATTGAAGAAACAAACATGTGGGTCAATCTCAGGAATTTATGGAGCTGGAAGGTCCTTTGCAGATGACTTAATATATTTATCTTCTGTGTTCTGACCTGTAGTTATGCAGGAATTCAAAATTTACCTCAACATATTATTAAAACAAACCTTTTACCATGTAAACTATACTTGTTTCGTACACTCGTGATCCATATTCTTAATGGAAGATTAAATAAACCAATCATGTGTGCTCCTCAGTAGACACACACACACATTATCAGCTGGTCCAGATACGGTGAAGATAAAACCTGGGTCTAGATTGAGTGACAGGTCAGCCCAATAACCCCCAGTTCGGTTCTCTGGCTGGACAGCATGTCGCTCCCATCTATCTATGCACATTTTTTGTTTGCTTAATGATAGCATTCCCTTGGTTTTCAAGGCACTTTTACATCCTACTTATCAAACTCATTCAGTGTTAATTTATTTTTATCCACCTCCTCTTCACTTCCTCTATCAGTTGACACAATACTCGGTCCTGGGCCTCTTCCTCTTCTCTACCTATATCATTTTTTGGGGAAAATTACTAGGCTTTGGATTTCAACATCACCTCTATGTGGATGATGCTAAAATTGTCAGAATCACTAGGTGGAATTGATGATACCTGCCAGCAGTTGGCGCTACTGAGTACTGAGGCGCGGAGTCTAACACGCCCCTGGTTTTCACCAGGAACCCCCGCAAGGAGGTATGGACTTCGGTGCAAGGGATGTGCAGGTCGCGGCCCTCAGTATCAGTCAGCTGGCGAGGTAACAATTGAGGCAGCGGTGAGAGCCCACCAGGATGCAGGATGGAAGAGTAGTCAGCAAGCCGGGTCAAAACCAGAGGAACGGATATATTATTATTATTATTCTTATCATTTATTTGTTAGGCGCCACAAGGTATCCACAGCGCCGCACACAGTACTAACAGTAGACTATACAGGGTGAAACCATACAGAACAATGAACAAAAAGTACCAATACTTCAGAAACTCCGGCCAGTCATATGCAGTAAAGACGGAGCGGAAGAACAGGTATGGAGACAGGAGGGGAGGGGGCCCTGCTCATACGAGCTTACATCCTAAGGGAGGGTAAACAGACCAGGCACAAGAGGAGCCAGTTGAGGCAAGAGGAGAGAAGGGAGGACGAGCAAAGCGAGGAGATGGGGGTTAACTAGATGGTTGGTAGGCTTTGAGGAAGAGCTGACTTTTGAGTGCACGTTTGAAGGAGCACAGAGTAGGAGAGAGACGGATGGAACGAGGGAGGTCGTTCCAGAGAAGGGGGGTTGCACGGGAAAAGTCTTGGATTCTGGAGTGGGAAGAGGTGATAAGGGTGGAGGAGAGGCGGCGGTCGTTGGCCGAGCGCAGGGAGCGGGCAGGAGTGTGAATGGAGAGGAGGTTAGAGATATAAGGGGCAGTAGAGTTGGAGAGAGCCTTGTAAGTGGTGGTGAGGAGTTTGAAAAGGATTCTGTAGGGGAAGGGGAGCCAGTGTAAGGCAAGGCAGAGAGGGAAGGCAGAGAGGGGAGGCAGAGGAGGAGCGGCGTGAGAGGAAGATGAGTCTTGCGGCCGCATTGAGTATAGAGCGGAGGGGGGAGAGACGGGAGTGGGGGAGGCCAGTGAGGAGGAGGTTACAATAATCAAGGCGGGAGATGATGAGTGCGTGGATGTTAGTTTTGGTGGCATCCTAAGAGAGAAAAGGACGGATGCGGGCGATGTTGCGTGGTTGGAAGCGACAGGCTTGGGCAAGGGAATGAATGTTGGGGGGAAAAGAGAGAGAGGAGTCGAGGGTGACACCCAGGCAGCGAAGTGACAAATCAGAAGCAGGAGAATGGTCAGGAAGCCGGGTCAATACCAAATATCACTCTAAGCCAGAATCAGGAACCAAAGGAGAAGTCAGGAACAAGCCGGGGTCAGAATCCAAATAAGCAACACAGGAACAAACGGTGGAGAAAGGCTGAAGACCAAATACTCTGGCACTAGACATGTGTCAGAGGCTGCCTTATATACCCTAAGGTGCCTCCTGATAGGGTTAGGGAGATTTTGGCGGTAAGACATGCTGGCTGCAGACAGGTGAGCAGAGATAGCGCACCGCTGCTAGGCAACAGGACGTGGTTGCTTGGAAGATGCAGACGTCTGTATCCTGCACCAAGTGTCAGTGCGGAGACGGCGCCCGACAAAAATGATCTATCCTCCGGATCTTTCACCATCTGTGTCCTCTCGTCATCTCAAGCTCAATCTATCAAAAACTGTATTCCCACCAGCCAAGGAAGCTACTTACCTGACATCCCCCAAACCCAACCCCTTCAAGCAGCCTAGGTGTCATCCTGATCTAATAACTGTCCTTTGTTCCCCACATCCAAAAAGTTTTCAAATCCTGATACAAACATCTGAGAAACATCACCAGAATATGCCCGTGTCACAGACAACACTGCAAAGACCTGAGGTTCTCCATTCCTGCACTCCATCTCCCGCATTGATCATTGTCATTCTTACTGGTCTTTCCTTAACCAGATGTTTAACTCTACAACCTCAAAACATTCTTCTACTGCAGCTCCGCTCAGTCAGTTCTTACATTGGTTGCCTGTATTCTAATTAATTCAATATAAAATACTTCTACTTATATACAAAGCCATTAACAAGTCTACACAACATACATCTCTTGCCTTGTCTCAAAATATCTCCAAACTTGACCCGTCGGCTCTGCCCAAGATCTGCATCACTCATCCACATTCATTACCTGCTCCCATTACTGGTTACATGACTTTTCTCTCTGTGGAACTCTCTGCCTCGTACAACAAGACATTCCCCTACCTTCCAAACTTCTGTCCTTTTCAGGCCAGTTTACAAGGTTCCCAAGTCATCTTCTTAGTCTCCCTAGGCTACGATCCCTGCTTACCACCACTCTAAACAGTTCAATCAAGACTTACATTTACTCTCCTTCTATACTGAAGCAACCCTCTGACCCCAAAACTGGATCACATAGCTCCTCTAAGCAATCCGACGGGAACGATATGCAATAAGTGGTCTGTAACCTCATATATCATACTCCAATACAATGTAGGCTTGTCAACAGGGCCTTCTTACCACTGTATTTGTCTGTTAATACCCAGTCTTGTTTTATTACTGTGTTCGGTCCCAAATGTGAAAATAGTATCTTCAGGGGATGCCTTTGGTTTGCATGACATTGAGCAGAAGCAGTAATATTTCTGAAGGAAGTGGTTCCATCCAGTTACCAGATGAACCTGCTATTTACCTCCTTCAACATAATACTTTAAGGGTTGGTGTCATTCCTGATACACCTAATTAGTGCATTGTATGGTACATTCCTGGGCTGTCAGGAAACAGTGTATTTCAACTACAGTTGGGGCATGGATAGTCCAAGTTAATGATATTGAAGAATATACAATTATCTGTTGGGGTGAATTGCAAATCTTGCAGCTACGTGATTTCTCTGGGTGGAATGTAAGTAAACGGCAGCTTCCTGGGAGCTTAGCTTAGGTGGTTCTGTGGGACCTTGGAATCGGGAAAGGTACATTACAATCTAATGACTTCAAGCTCCTGTGGACATTCCAATCTCAGCTCACTATGAAAGCCCTGTGACATTTGAGAGATCAATTTGTCTTTACTGACAGCTAAATTCCTAATGTGGGGGGTGAAGAGCCAACAAGAAAGGGTTTAAAATCTTCTGCCTTGCACATCAGAAGGGTCTATTAAGACTGAAATGTCCCATCCTTTTCAATTTTGTTCCCTCACGCACAGCCAGTCTACCTCGTAAGTAGTACTCTGATTTTATTTCCTATCCTTTTATTTCCTATTTTATTTTCTGAAACTCATTTGTGCAACATTTTGTATGTCTTGCTATTCATTTTTGTAAATAAGCCTTGGAAATATTTTTCAGATTAGACATATTTAATCTAGCGGATTTCTCCGTGATCTTTGTGAATTTAGGGAGGCTCAAGCTACATGTGTATGTGATTTAAGTGTGAAACATTAATAAGTGGTTTTGGTGAACGTAAGGACACCGTAATAAATGCTTCGTGGTGTCAGAGAAGGTGTATTCAATGTTAATTAACTAAGGTAATACCAGTCACGGCCAGCTGTTCCGATTGCTGTATCTGGGACAAGCTGGGGTGTTCGTGACAATGTCCAATAATAAAAATTAAAATGAAGGAAAGTTAATTTGCTCCTCTGATGTGGAAATACTATTAGGTACCTCTGACTAAAGATGGCGTCCGGTGGCATGACACCAACTGCTGCCAATTAAAAGCTAGGTTATTTACAATTAAAATAATTGTCACACATTTTTTTATTAAATAAGAAGAGACATAGTCCAATATATAGCTCCTAAATAACAGAATGATTATCACGTTATAAAGATATAGCGATTATTGTTTTCTCAAATGGAGATTTCATGAATATCAACTCAAGAATGTTAGGAATTAGCTTAAGTGTAAAGATTTGGGTATTCATCTCACATATAACTTCAGTAGGTCAAGTATTCATGTTTCTGACCTAACAATCTATATACAAGGAAATAACATGCAGATATTAATCTATAATGAGCTATGGTATATTTTCTCCTCCCGGTGTCATCATGGAGCTTAACAACAACATTTCTAAAGGGTGGGTCTCTTATACAGAACATGCGGAGAACAGGATTTTTATATTTATGCTAATTCCTATCCTCTGTTCATTGGGGAACACTGGACCAAGGGGTATAGAATCTTCCTTAGGAACCATTCTATATGTTTATGTTCCTCCTTAGTATCACACAATCGTTTGAACTTCTAAGGAGTTCAATAAAACTGAAGGAAGTAGAAAAGTAAACTGTTATTAAAATGGTGGTAAATTAACTCCATATTCTATAAAAAAAAAAATAGAATAATGAGTTTATTTAGCTCCATATTAGAGACAATTTACTTCCATTTTTTCTTCTTTTTAAATAATATATAGAAATCAAAAACAACCTGGTTCCCTGTTATCTTAGGGTAGAATAGGCCTAAAATGTGTCTTTTTTATTACACGAAGGGCCTTTATAAATTATTTGCAAAGCAGTAACAGAAAAACCATGTAAATTTAAGATCTTGGGGGCATATATAATTACCCGCAGACATTGCGGTTACACAGCAGCTGCGCATGCCATCAGTTAATACGGTAACCGCAACAACCCGGATTTCACTTTGCAACCCTATGGGGGGAGAAGGGAAATGTTGCGATAACGCGGGGTGCCTCTGGAGCGGGCGCGAAGGCACTCTGCGCGTAATTCTATATGCCCTCTGAAGACAACTGTGTAACGTGAATAGCTTGCTCCAGTATTTTGTTCTGCATGTATCTAACACTTGCGTCAGATGTCAGGCAGTGCTTGTACCAGCAAGCCATGCATGCCTCCTGGAAATAAGTCTTATTTTGGGTTACGCGTGTCTTTGAAGTACATTCCTTTCCAAATGTAAAAACTTTGCCTATACAAAACGGGTGCAGATGTCGAGTTAATGTTAAGTATGACACCTGCTAGATTTAAGGGTGCTCCTATTATAAGAAGGGTGCATCTCAAAATACAGATGTGGAAATGTAAGTGTGCAGATGCACACAAATTGGCAATTTTTGCATTCAACTCTAAATTAATTGGTTAGCACTTCTGCCTCACAGCACTGGCGTCATGAGTTTGATTCCCGACCATGGCCTTATCTGTGAGGGGTTTGTATTTTGTCCCCGTGTTTTCGCCTGGGAATCTTCCCATACTCCACACTACTAGAAGTGGCTGCTGACAAAATGAACCCTTGTCAGTAGGGAATTTAGACTGTAAGCTCCAATGGGGCAGGGACTGACGTGAGTGGCAAATATTCTCTGTACAGCGCTGCGGAATTGGTGGCGCTATATAGATAAATTATGATGACAATATTTCTTTTTACCGCTATAATTGTGGTTTCTCCACTAGTAGTGTGGAAGAGGGCCACACCAAGAGACCCCTCCATAACAGATTAGAGGAACAATAATAAAAAACGGATATGATCAACATAAGGGGCCTGATTCCTCTCTGGACATAGGTCCATTTGTGTACTGTATCTTGCGTGAAATTCCTCTGCGCATCTGCCAGGACAGGACGCCAATGATCGCAATTTCACGCAATTCATGTCCGCACGCAGCTGAAACTTACAACTGGCCACGACTTGAAGGCCGGAACGGCGGTGGGAAGCAGTGGACGGGTGTCGGCAATGTACAGTAAGGGCGTGCCGAGATGAATCTGCCGCATGTGTGCGCTCTAAGCTCTGGGCGTCTCTTTCGTGATTTTAGCCGTATCACTAGCTCCACCTACAGGGCAGATGTAAGTACTGACTGATAGTGATGACGACACATATGGATGCCAGATCACATGTTCGCAATTAAGAAACTATAAAAAAGCATTTTATATATCCCACCTTTTTCTTAAAGCCTTTTAGTCTCCCACTTAACTCCCTACCTTTTCTGCTGCCTCTCCTCCTTCTTTCCCCTTCCCCGCCCCTGTCGCTCTATTCTCCCTCTCTCCCCTGCGTCTCTTTGTCTGTCCACCCCTTCCCTTAGATTGTACGCTCCTCTGAGCAGGGCCACCTCTCCTCCTGTTTCCACCACTTCTAACTCTGCTCTCCAGCTACTTTGCCCTCCTCCTCGACGACCCTCCTCCCCCCGTCCCCTCTGGGGGTCTCACTGTCTTCCGCCCCCTCCTTCTTGGGCTCCGTTGTTTGCCAATCCTCCCTCCCCCTTTCCCCACTCTCTCTAGCTGTGCATTGAGCTTACTGAGTTACTGTGCTTACTGTTTACTGTACTGTGCTGTCTCACCTTGTATTGTAATTTGTTTTGTCCCTGTACGGCGCCACGGACACCTTGTGGCGCCCTATAAATAAAAATTAATAATAATTAATAATAATAATAATTATATCGTACGCATTAAGAACATACTAATTTATGAATTTCATGTAAAAAACAAAAATTAATTTTAAAAAATATACAGTATTTGTATTAATGATCATAGTGTCAAGAGTTGTAATTTAATTTTTAGAAAATATTTTTTTACATGCGTACTGATGGGATGTTATATCGCACATATGCCTGTGTCTGTCCTGCACTGTGTCCTCTCTGTCTCTATACGGCAAGTAACGCATAGCCAGAGCGTACAACGTACAAGCTGCGTGCGTTATGAAGTTCACATTTTGTGGAACACATACACAATATATACAATACACAAATACTCACCTGTGCTGATATCTGTAGGGATTTCCTCCTCCTTACACTGCTGATCACCCCTCACATACGTCTCTTCTTCTCCGATTGTATCTTCTACTTTAATATCAATCAGGTCTTCAGCCTGAACAACACAAAAGCATAAACTAAATTGGCGCTATAGGAATCAGCTCAGCTCCTGTGGAGAGAGGGTCGCAAACCCTAACGTCATGGAATAAGCAGAAAGGAGAAAAATAGAATCCCAGCGCTATAGAATAAAACCAAATTATTGAATAGAAGATTAACTTCTCCTGGATCTCTCTGCTGCATTCAATACTGTTGACCACTCTCTTCTCATACAAACGCTACAATCCCTAGGTCTTCAAGACACTGTCTTATCCTGGTTCTCATCCTACCCATCTAATCGCTCTTTCAGTGTTAATTTCTCTGGATCCACCTCTGCTCCGCTTCCTTTATCAGTTGGAGTACCACAAGGCTCAGTCCTAGGTCCTCTGCTATTCTCTATCTACACCACTTCTCTTGGAAAACTAATAAGCTCCTTTGGATTTCAGTATAATCTCTATGCGGATGATACACAAATTTATCTATCCTCTACTGATCTTTCACCATCTGTGTTGTCTCGCGTTACTGACTGTCTTTCTGCCATTTCATCTTGGATGTCTTCTCACCAACTCAAACTCAATCTTTCAAAAACTGAGTTATTATTATTCACATCAACCAACAAAAGTTACCTACCTATTTCTGTTGACAACATGACCATAAATCCCACTCCACAAGCTCGCTGATCAGGTGTGATCCCTGACTCGCAACTATCCTTTATTCCCCACAGACTCTAAATCATGTTACATACATCTAAACAACATTTCCAGAATACGCACATATCTCACACAAGACACTGCCAGAACTTTAATTCATGCACTCATCATCTCGCGACTATTGCAATTCACTCCTTACTGGTCTTCCCCTAAACAGACTCGCACCCCTACGATCTCTTATGCACGCAGCGACTAGATTGATTTTCCTTGCAAACCGTTCTTCCTCTGCTGAGACACACTGTCAGTCTCTACATTACAGAATCCAATATAAAATTTGTCTACTAACATACAAGGCCATCAACAAAACTGCACCAATATACATCTCCTCACTTGTCTCACAACTCGACAACTCCTTTCTGCACAAGATCTATGTCTCTCTTCCACTCTCATCACTTCCTCCCATTTCCGTTTACAGGACTTTTTTCTAGCTGCACCCACTCTGTGGAATTCCCTCTCTCGCACAATAAGACTTTTCTCTGGTCTACAAACCTTCAAGTGTTCTCTGAAAATCCACCTCTTCAGACAAGCTTATAATATTCCTCAACCACCCTCTGAACCTCACTAGGTTACCCTATTACACAATTCACATAAGATAACAACACTCTCATCCCAGACTAACATTTCTGTGTGACTGGATCACATAGCATACAAATCACTTTTTACCTTTGCAATCTGGCTGAACCGATATGAAATATGTAAATTTAACCCCATGTATCTGACTCCCATTAACCTATAGATTGTAAGCTTGCGAGCAGGACCCTCTTACCTCTTTGTCTGATTTACCCAGTATTGTTTATTACTGTGTCTGTCCCCAATAGTAAAGCGCTACGGAACTTGCTGGCGCTATATAAATAAATGTTGATGATGATCTGATGATCTCCCTCCGCCCCCATGGGGGTCTCCCTGTCTTCCGCGCCCTCCTTCTTGGGCCCCGTCGTTTGCGGATCCTCCCTCCCCCTTCCCCGCCCTCTCTAGCTGTGCATTGAGCTTACTGAGTTGCTGTGCTTACTGTTTACTGTACTGTGCTGTCTCCCATTGTATTGTAATTTGTTTGTCTCTGTACGGCACTGCGGACGCCTTGTGGCGCCTTATAAATAAATATTAATAATAATAATAATGATAATGATTATTAACTTGATGGAGCCGCAAATCTCTACACCAAAAAAATATTGTACTAAAATATCTAGAGATATCTATCCAAATAAAATAATAATTAAAACATTGCTGGCAGACTTCCACCTTAGACCTTGTTAATTAAGTTAAAGCAGCAAGTGCCTGTACATCTATTTGTTATTATCAAGACATTATATTGTGCATATATTACTCACATTTCATAGGTATTGAAATAATAAAAATACCTGATAATCCTTTGGGGTATTGTGATGATCCTGTGAATACTGAGGACTAGGACATCTCTCTGGGGTATTTCTGTTACTGGATCCATCTTTAGGAAACACACAGTGACTGAATACATTGTTTATATCATTATCAGATGATGTGTATTTAGGTGGTCACCAAAACTGCTCTCTTCTGTAAAATTAATGGAGGTTCCCTCTTACCCAGTGATGTGACATTCTGGTGATTCTCCATCATCACGTCCTTGTACAGACCCTTGTGTCCTTCTAAATACTCCCACTCCTCCATGGAGAAATAGACAGTGACATCCTCACACCTTATAGGAACCTGACACACACAATGATACAGTCATCACCCAGACACATCCCCTGGTGTTACTGTATAATGTCCCATTCCCAGCAGTCACCTCTCCAGTCAGCAGCTGAATGATCTTGTTGGTGAGTTCTAGAATCCTCTGGTCATTGTTTCTCTCATGTATCAGTGAGTGAGGTGGAGGCTCTGTGATGGGGCTCTGGGTCCTGCTCAATCCTCCTGACACACAGTGATGGCTACTGGGTGCCTCACACTCACCGGATGTCTTCTTCACCACTGTGTAATCCTGTGTATTGGGAGAGACACTGATAAGTATCACTATACACATTCTCAGAAATCTTCACTAAAGTCAGGTCTCTGTATTATTAACGCAGATAAGAGGAAGGCAATATTCCCAGAACCCCTCACCTCTCCGGTCAACAGGTAGATAATCTCCAGGGTGAAATTGAATATCCTCTCAGTCATGCGATTCCTGTCATTGTCCATCCTCAGTGGGTAAGTCGGTGAGTGGACCTTGGAGGAGATCATGATGAGACGTGGGCATAAGAGATCCTGCAATGTAGTAAAATTCATGTAAATAAGTAGACCTGTATCCTATAACATTATATAGTGGATCAATTATATATACATTGATCAGCCACAACATCAAAACCACTGACAAATGACGGGAATAACACTGATTATCTTGTTACAATGGTACCTGTCAAGGGGTGGGATATATTAAGCAACAAGTGAACAGTCAGTTATTGAAGTTGATGTGTTGGAAGCAGGGAAAATGGGCAAGTGTAAGGATCTGAGCAACTTGACAAAGACCAAAATTGTGATGGCTGGACAACTGGGTCTATTTCCAAAATGGTAGGTCTTGTGGGGTGTTCCCGGTATGCAGTGGCTAGTAACTACCAAAAGTGGGCCAAGAAAGGACAATCTGTGAACTGGCGACTGAGTCGTGGGCAGCCAAGGCTCATTGATGCACGTGAGGAGCATGGGCTACACCCCCTGATCCAATCCCACAGAAGAGCCACTGTAGCACAAATTGCTGAAAAAGCTAATGCTGGCTGTGATAGAAAGGTGTCATAACACACAGTGCACCTCAGCTTTCTGCGTATGGGGTCTGCGCACCCCGGTCAGAGTGCCCATGCTGATCCCTGTTCACCGTGGAAGTGCCTGCAATGGGCACAAAAGCGCCAGGACTGGACAATGGAGTAATGGAAGAACATAGCCTGGTGGATGGCCGGGTGCGTGTGCATCATTTACCTGGGGAAGAGATTGCACCTGGATGGACTATGGGAAGAAGACAAGCTGGCGGAGGCAGTGTGATGTTCTGGGTAATGTTCTGCTCGGAAACCTTGGGTCCTGGCAAACCAAGTACACCCCTTCATAGCACTGATATCCCCTGATGGCAGTGGCCTCTTTCAGCAGGATAACGCACCCTACCACAATGCAATTGTTCAGGAATGGTTTGAGGAATATGACAAAGAGTTCAAGATGTTGACTTGGCCTCCAAATTGCCCAGATCTCAATTCGTTTGAGCATCTGTGGGATCTGCTGGAAAGACAAGTCAGGGCCATGGAAGCCCCACATCACAACTTACAGGACTTAAAGGATCTGCTGCTAACGTTCTGGTGCCAGATACAACAGAACACCTTCAGAGGTCTTGTCCATGCATTGATGGTAGAGTCCATGCATTGATGGGTTGGAGCTCGGAGTTTCATAACCTTGTAAATTAATTGATAAATAAGAGTAACTAAGGTTACCATTTGTCAAATAAACCCCAGATTTGTAGGAAGGGGGTCGGGGGTTTTGGATTAGCATATTTGGGGCTGGGTGGGATTTCACTAGTGTCTGTCTGCTCTCTCTTCCAGCTGCCTGGAGCTCCCTGTAGTGATCAGTCTGTGGTTTCTGTCATATTAACCAATAGGAAGCTGGCAGCCATGTTAACCGATCACAGGTTCCTTCCTCTTTATAAGTTTAATGAGGTGCAGGGACCATGATGTGATCCCCCCTGAAACTAACTGTTAGGTTATTTATTTATATTTTATTCTAAATAATAATTTGTCCTTTACTCCCAGGCGTCTCTCTGCTCTGTGCTAGGATGTAAATGTGCTATTTTCTCTTTGTTCCTCTATACTAGTTGTTATCTTTCCATATAGGAGATAATGGTTACCAGTTCCTCTGTGTGATTAGGGGTCTGTGTGTTGTCTCTGGGACACTATTATGGGATCGTGTCTATGAGCAGACTGACACTGCAGATGGGACTGATGGACGCCAATGCACTCCGAGATCTATGTTATCTTAACGCAAAGGAACAAACAGGTGAAATACAAATACAATTCAATACAGTTAGATAGGGAATGCGTAAAAACAATAAGTATAAATAAAATAGGAATAAAAGTGGCTCTACATAGGTGGCACAAAATTGATGGTGGGTGGGGCTAATGTAAAAGTAGATGGGGTTAGCACACCATCAGCCATAGCCACAGAGTGCTAGGCAGGACTAATGCAACACACAATGGCAGCTCTCCAGCCAGCACACCGGCAGGTGGAGTACCAGCATCGGTTATGTCAGCCTTGCAGCTGATAAAGCAGCAGGAAGTTTCCTAGGTTAGCATTGAAGTTATAGCACTTGAGTCTGGAAACTCCTTGCTGTTACATGACCATGGCCACCGTGACATAGATCATTCTTAAAAATGGAAAACATTTTTTTTATAAAAGTGCCTCAAGTGGACCCATAATGCCACCAACGTACTGGGAAAACTCCAGATAAGGACTATGGACTAGGTGGTCAATTGTTACAGTCCAGGCAAAATGGGAACGACTTGGGTAAATGTGATATCAATGTCTCACTTTCCCTCTGCTTTCAGTGGATTCAACATCCTCGCCAGCTCCTCTCTGTCTGGTTTATCCATCATAATTGTGTCTAGGCTGCTGTTGACATGTCGCATACTGGCAGACTTGGCTTGTGGTACCGCAGTAAGCTTCCTTAACGCTTTGTACAGCACCCGCGTCTCCCTGCTCTGATCCAGGGAAGCGTTCTGAAGAAGTCACGAGCTCCAGCAGCTCGACACAAACTTCCGTGCCCCTTCCATGTCTAAGAACAGATTTTCTATTATTGAGAATGTAACTTTATTTGTATAAAGGTACAAAAAACCAGCCATAATACATTACAAACAAGTGTACTGTTTCGCAGACTTCTAACCCAGCTGATGCTGAATTACAAGTCCCAGCATGCTCTGCCCAGAAAACAGCTGGAGAGCCACAGGCTGCAGACCTTATATCTATTATTATGCTGAGATCTGTGTGATTACAGCTGGGGGAGTGATGCTACAGAGTCTATAAGAGAACTACAAGTCCCAGTACAGCACCTGGAGAGCCACAGGCCGCAGACACCAGAACCCTAATATATTATAATTTATAATATACATTATTATGATGAGATCAGTGTAATTACAGCTGAGGGAATGATGCTACTGTGTCTATAGGAGGAGAACTACAAGTCCCAGCACAGCAGCTGGAGAGCCACAGGCGGCAGACACCAGAATCCTAATATATTATACATTATTATGCTGAGATCACTGAGCCCCTGACCTCCACACGTCATAAACTGCCCTGTTATACACTGGTAATAAATAATATACTGATAACACAGAAACTCTCTGCTCACCTAGACTTCCGGGGTCCGCTCTATGTGGCGTCCTCCACAGTAGCCATTTTTTTAGAGTACTTCCGCCATTTGGAACGCAAAACCCGGAAGTGACGTTGTTATTGCCCACAATGGGCCACAGACCATGTGACCCAGGAAGTGACAGTCAGCGGCTGGTGACCTCCTGCTGTGTGTGACGTGTGCAGCTCATTCATACTTATGAGTAATAATAATCAGAGAGATGGGAGCAATAGTGGCAGTATCCTGTCATTCTCTATAACTCCCCATCTGTGTCCTCTGTCCATATTCTACTTATGTAATTATCTGTTACCCACCCAGATCATGTCTAGCTCCATTTATTCACCTTATATGCACAGGAGGCTTATTTGCCACATTCATTCACTCTCACATTATATACACAGGAGGCTTATTTACCCCATTCATTCACTCTCATTCACATTATATAAATAGGAGGCTTATTAACCACATTCATTCACTGTCATTCACGTTATATACACAGGAGGCTTATTTACCCCATTCATTCACTCTCATTCACGTTATATACGCAGGAGGCTTATTTGCCACATTCATTCACTCTCATTCACAGTATATAAACAGGAGGCTTATTTACCACATTCATTCACTCTCATTCACGTTATATACGCAGGAGACTTATTTACCCCATTCATTCACTCTCATTCGCGTTATATACACAGGAGGCTTATTAACCACATTCATTCACTCTCATTCACGTTATATACACAGGAGGCTTATTTGACACATTCATTCACTCTCTGATATTATATACACAGGAGGCTTATTTACCACATTCATTCACTCTCTTTCACATTATATACACAGGAGGCTTATTTACCACATTCATTCACTCTCTTTCACATTATATACACAGGAGGCTTATTTACCACATTCATTCACTCTCATTCACGTTATATACGCAGGAGGCTTATGTACCCCATTCATTCACTCTCATTCACGTTATATACACAGGAGGCTTATTTACCCTATTCATTCACGCTCATTCACATTATATACACAGGAGGCTTATTTGCCACATTCATTCACTCTCATTCACGTTATATACACAGGAGGCTTATTTACCATATTCATTCACTCTCTTTCACATATACACAGGAGGCTTATTAGCCACATTCATTCACTCTCATTCACATTATATAAACAGGAGGCTTATTTACCACATTCATTCACTCTCTTTCACATTATATACACAGGAGGCTTATTTACCACATTCATTCACTCTCATTCACGTTATATACGCAGGAGGCTTATTTGCCACATTCATTCACTCTCATTCACATTATATAAACAAGAGGCTTATTTGTCACATTCATTCACTCGCATTCATGTTATATACACAGGTGGCTTATTTATCCCATTCATTCACTCTTATTCACATTATATACACAGGAGGCTTATTTACCACATTCATTCACGTTATATACACAGGAGGCTTATTTGCCCCATTCATTCACTCTCATTCATGTTATATACACAGGTGGCTTATTTATCCCATTCATTCACTCTCATTCACATTATATAAACAGGAGGCTTTTTTGCCACATTCATTCAGTCTCATTCATGTTATATACACAGGAGGCTTATTTACCCCATTCATTCACTCTCATTGATATTATACACACAGAGGCTTATTTACCACATTCATTCACTCTCTTTCACATTATATAAACAGGAGGCTTATTAACCACATTCATTCACTCTCATTCACATTATATAAACAGGAGGCTTATTAACCACATTCATTTACTCTCATTCACGTTATATACACAGGAGGCTTATTTACCCTATTCATTCACTCTCATTCACGTTATATACGCAGGAGGCTTATTTGCCACATTCATTCACTCTCATTCACAGTATATAAACAGGAGGCTTATTTACCACATTCATTCACTCTCATTCACGTTATATATGCAGGAGACTTATTTACCCCATTCATTCACTCTCATTCGCGTTATATACACAGGAGGCTTATTAACCACATTCATTCACTCTCATTCACGTTATATACACAGGAGGCTTATTTGACACATTCATTCACTCTCTGATATTATATACACAGGAGGCTTATTTACCCCATTCATTCACTCTCATTGATATTATATACACAGGAGGCTTATTTACCACATTCATTCACTCTCATTCACATTATATAAACAGGAGGCTTATTTACCACATTCATTCACTCTCATTCACGTTATATACACAGGAGGCTTATTTACCCCATTCATTCACTCTCATTGATATTATATACACAGGAGGCTTATTTACCACATTCATTCACTCTCATTCACATTATATAAACAGGAGGCTTATTTACCACATTCATTCACTCTCATTCACATTATATAAACAGGAGGCTTATTTACCACACTCATTCACTCTCTTTCACATTATATACACAGGAGGCTTATTTACCACATTCATTCACTCTCATTCACATTATATAAACAGGAGGCTTATTTACCACATTCATTCACTTTCATTCACATTATATAAACAGGAGGCTTATTTACCACATTCATTCACTCTCTTTCACATTATATACACAGGAGGCTTATTTACCACATTCGTTCACTCTCATTCACGTTATATACGCAGGAGGCTTATGTACCCCATTCATTCACTCTCATTCACGTTATATACACAGGAGGCTTATTTACCCTATTCATTCACTCTCATTCACATTATATACACAGGAGGCTTATTTGCCACATTCATTCACTCTCATTCACGTTATATACACAGGAGGCTTATTTACCATATTCATTCACTCTCTTTCACATTATATACACAGGAGGCTTATTAACCACATTCATTCACTCTCATTCACATTATATAAACAGGAGGCTTATTTACCACATTCATTCACTCTCTTTCACATTATATACACAGGAGGCTTATTTACCACATTCATTCACTCTCATTCACGTTATATATGCAGGAGGCTTATTTGCCACATTCATTCACTCTCATTCACATTATATAAACAAGAGGCTTATTTGCCACATTCATTCACTCTCATTCATGCTATATACACAGGTGGCTTATTTATCCTATTCATTCACTCTCATTCACATTATATACACAGGAGGCTTATTTACCACATTCATTCACGTTATATACACAGGAGGCTTATTTGCCCCATTCATTCACTCTCATTGATATTATACACACAGACGCTTATTTACCACATTCATTCACTCTCTTTCACATTATATAAACAGGAGGCTTATTAACCACATTCATTTACTCTCATTCACGTTATATACACAGGAGGCTTATTTACCCTATTCATTCACTCTCATTGGTATTATATACACAGGAGGCTTATTTACCCCATTCATTCACCATCATATATGCAGGAGGTGATTATACCCTATTCATTCTCTTTCATACACATAATATACACATGAGGATCCAGGAACAGTTGTCAAAGCAGATGTCTGTTGGCAAAGAGGCTGTTCCTCTACCAGAGGCTAATTTATATACAGTTTGGTTTAGAGAAAAATATGATGATGTCACAAACATACACAATAACACTAAGGGGTATATTTACTAAACTGCGGGTTTGATAAAGTGGAGATGTTGCCTATAGCAACCAATCAGATTCTAGTTACCATTTATTTAGTGCATCCTACAAAATGACAAATAGAACCTGATTGGTTGCTATAGGCAACATCTCCATTTTGTCAAACCCACAGTTTAGTAAATATACCCCTAAGAGAGGTCTTCATTGGGCCAGGATTTATGATGTTCCAGTAGACTGCTGGTCATAGGTCAGTTCATTTGACCTCTTTCCAAAACTGGGGGCAACTCAATCCCAATGTTGCCTAAGTGTCTTCTCGCCGAAAAAAAACAGTTTAAACTGACCCATAAACAGAGTGCTTTGAGTATTCCTCTCATTCTATTTATAATTAGCGAATGCTAGGTGCGGTCGCTTCTATGTTGAAACCGGAATTCAGCAGCAGCAGAGAGGAAAGAAGGTAAGTAAGGCAGAGTGAAGGGGGGCACAGAGAGACATTTATTGATTATAGAAGGAAAGATGAAAGGCCGATGGAAACACCAAGTTAAACATTTAACTATATGCAGAAAGCCTAAGAAATAAACGCTGCAACAGGTCACCGTGTTTTTCATAGTTAATATAGAGAGCATAAATGTGTTGTTAATTGCATGAAAGAGCAGCAAATCATAATGAATATGTGAACTAATAATATATAACTGCATTGGATTACAGAAATGTATTTAACAAGCATAATACTGTTAAGACATTTAAAACACTATGGGTAAAGGCATATTTTGTCTTCTGTAAGTGCGCTAATTAGTTTGCTATTATTAGCAGAAAATTGTACCTTCATTAGAAGTTTACCATGTTCATAGAATTTTTTTTAGATTTTTTATTTATATATCCATTTCCAGGGTCATTTTTTGAAATTATACCATTCAAAGGACACTTTAGAGAGCACATTACTACCCAAACTTGAACACTGGATATGATCACATATTTAACTAGAATTTTATTAGGAAGAGGAACAGATACATGTATAGGATCTTTAAACCATAAGCCAATTAAAGCAAACTTTTGAAGACCATAAAAAGAAAATACTTGCTGCTGTTTGGTAATAGTTTCAGACACACTGAAGGAGCACAGAGAGACACGCTGAAGGGGGCACAGAGAGACACGCTGAAGGGGGGCACAGAGAGACATGCTGAAGGGGGCACAGAGAGACATGCTGAAGGGGCACAGAGAGACACGCTGAAGGGGGGCACAGAGAGACATGCTGAAGGGGCACAGAGAGACACGCTGAAGGGGGACAGAGAGACATGCTGAAGGGGGCACAGAGAGACATGCTGAAGGGGCACAGAGAGACACGCTGAAGGGGGACAGAGAGACATGCTGAAGGGGCACAGAGAGACACGCTGAAGGGGGCACAGAGAGACAGGCTGAAGGGGGCAGAGAGACATGCTGAAGGGGGCAGAGAGACATGCTGAAGGGGCACAGAGAGACACGCTGAAGGGGGCACAGAGAGACAGGCTGAAGGGGGGCACAGAGAGACACGCTGAAGGGGGACAGAGAGACACGCTGAAGGGGGCACAGAGAGACAAGCTGAAGGGGCACAGAGAGACACGCTGAAGGGGCACAGAGAGACACGCTGAAGGGGGCACAGAGACACGCTGAAGGGGGCACAGAGAGACACGCTGAAGGGGCACAGAGAGACACGCTGAAGGGGCACAGAGAGACACGCTGAAGGGGCACAGAGAGACACGCTGAAGGGGCACAGAGAGACACGCTGTAGGGGCACAGAGAGACACGCTGAAGGGGGCACAGAGAGACACGCTGAAGGGGGACAGAGACACGCTGAAGGGGGACAGAGAGACACACTGAAGGGGGACAGAGAGACACGCTGAAGGAGGGGGACAGAGAGACACGCTGAAGGAGGGGGACAGAGAGACACGCTGAAGGTGGGGGACAGAGACACGCTGAAAGAGGGGGACAGAGAGACACGCTGAAGGGGGCACAGAGACACGCTGAAGGGGGACAGAGAGACACGCTGAAGGGGGACAGAGAGACAAGCTGAAGGAGGGGGACAGAGAGACACGCTGAAGGAGGGGGACAGAGAGACACGCTGAAGATGGGGGACAGAGACACGCTGAAAGAGGGGGACAGAGAGACACGCTGAAGGGGGACAGAGAGACATGCTGAAGGGGCACAGAGAGACACGCTGAAGGGGGCACAGAGAGACAGGCTGAAGGGGGCAGAGAGACATGCTGAAGGGGCACAGAGAGACACGCTGAAGGGGGCACAGAGAGACAGGCTGAAGGGGCACAGAGAGACACGCTGAAGGGGGCACAGAGAGACACGCTGAAGGGGGCACAGAGAGACACGCTGAAGGGGGCACAGAGAGACACGCTGAAGGGGGCACAGAGAGACACGCTGAAGGGGGCACAGAGAGACATGCTGAAGGGGGCACAGAGAGACACGCTGAAGGGGCACAGAGAGACATGCTGTAGGGGCACAGAGAGACACGCTGAAGGGGGCACAGAGAGACACGCTGAAGGGGGACAGAGAGACACGCTGAAGGGGGACAGAGAGACAAGCTGAAGGAGGGGGACAGAGAGACACGCTGAAAGAGGGGGACAGAGAGACACGCTGAAGGGGGCACAGAGACACGCTGAAGGGGGCACAGAGAGACACGCTGAAGGGGGCACAGAGAGACACGCTGAAGGGGGGACAGAGAGACACGCTGAAGGGGGCACAGAGAGACACGCTGAAGGTGGGGGACAGAGACACGCTGAAAGAGGGGGACAGAGAGACACACTGAAGGGGGCACAGAGACACGCTGAAGGGGGACAGAGAGACACGCTGAAGGGGGACAGAGAGACACGCTGAAGGGGGCACAGAGAGACACGCTGAAGGGGGCACAGAGAGACACGCTGAAGGGGGACAGAGAGACACGCTGAAGGGGGACAGAGAGACACGCTGAAGGAGGGGGACAGAGAGACACGCTGAAGGAGGGGGACAGAGAGACACGCTGAAGGGGGACAGAGAGACACGCTGAAGGGGGACAGAGAGACAAGCTGAAGGAGGGGGACAGAGAGACAAGCTGAAGGAGGGGGACAGAGAGACACGCTGAAGGAGGGGGGCACAGAGACACGCTGAAGGTGGGGGACAGAGACACGCTGAAAGAGGGGGACAGAGAGACACGCTGAAGGAGATGGACAGAGAGAGACGCTGAAGGTGGGGGACAGAGAGAGACGCTGAAGGTGGGGGACAGAGAGACAAGCTGAAGGAGGGGGACAGAGAGACACGCTGAAGGAGGGGGGCACAGAGACACGCTGAAGGTGGGGGACAGAGACACGCTGAAAGAGGGGGACAGAGAGACACGCTGAAGGAGGGGGACAGAGAGAGACGCTGAAGGTGGGGGACAGAGAGAGACGCTGAAGAAGAGGGACAGAGAGAGATGGCGAAGAAGGGGACATAGTAATATGGTGAAGGGGCGCAGTGATATGATGAAGGGGCACAATGTGATGGTGAAGGGGCCTAAATACATCTTACGTCATTTTGACCCAACTACTTAAAAAACTGGACTACTCAGTAATTATTTTGGCTTAGGGGTGCCTTGGAAAGATTATGGTGACCCTAAGGGTGCTTTGAACTGAGAAAGTTTGGGAACCACTGATCTAGACAGTCTTAACTGTCCGTCTTCGGCATAACCTTTCACTATTATTTGCTTTGTCTCACTTTTAGGCAATTTTCTTATACTATATGGGCATATAGGTTTATAATCAGGTAACATAAAATTCCGTGTCCAATAGGTAAGTATGTTAGACCAATCTTGACCCAAATATTTCTGCAACAGTTCTTTGTTCAAATGGCAACCCAACGTACAATAAAATTCTTTCTCGTTATTTATAAAACCATAATGTGCACCTGCAATTGTAATACCTTCTAAACAAGGTCCTTTACACCCGGAATATTTTCTCAGAATAATGCAACAGGTACAATTTTTACATACACCCCACTTGTTATCTATTCATTCAAATTGTCTACATCCATCATAATCTACAGTATCCATACATTTATCATTTCATTATCCTTTCCTCTGACTGAACATTGGGTTAATGAAATACCCTCTAATCACCTCAACTGACTTTCCTTAGATATACAAAGAAATACTGAATAAGATGGTAGAAATCTACACTTTGTCTTACTCACCGGATTTAGTTCAGCAGTTCTCTAGACATCAATGGAGATTTGGCGTCAGGTGTGGAGATATTGGAGCATCCCGGACGAGCCCCCAGAAATGTTGGGGTATCGGGGTTCACCGATACTTCTATCAATCACCTTCAATGTCAGTCAGATCTTTCTTTGTTTTCAGTCGACTGGCGAACAGAAAATACTCAACACCTGTATGATATAATGCTGAGCAGCTTTTATTCTGTTACAATTTGAGACCGCGTCAGCGTCTATTTTTATAAATGTAAGTCTAGGGGTATAGATGCTGAACAACCAATTATAAGACAGTAAAATATTGAGAGAAAATCAATCAACAATATATATATTTCAGTTTTGCATCCAAGTTCAAACAATTCTTTCTTCTTTATGTTTTATCTCTTTCCAGGCTTTCTGCCAATAGCCTTGTGCTGCCCTCAGCTTTGAGTCCTTGGGTTTTATCTTATCAAGAACGTTGCTACATGTTCTTGGAATGTTTTCGTTGATTTTTTAACTGAACATAATATCTGCTTAATTTCTCTTAAAGTTATAGCATAACATATTAGCTTCTAAAGCTTAGCACATGATAGATATTAAATCAATAATCATACAATTCCACCCTAACAATAACCATGCAAACTTAAACTACATAACAGATACAAATCAGCAATGGTTGTGACTTAATACATTATATACAGTGCAGGGAATGGGGTGATAATTATATACAGTGCAGGGAATGGGGAGAATGAGGTAACACATTATATACAGTACAGGGAATGGGGAGAATGAGGTAATACATTATATACAGTACAGGGAATGGGGTAATACATTATATACAGTGCAGGGAATGGGGAGAATGGGGTAATACATTATATACAGTGCAGGGGATGGGGAGAATGAGGTAATACATTATATACAGTACAGGGAATGGGGTAATACATTATATACAGAGCAGGGAATGGGGAGAATGAGGTAATACATTATATACAGTGCAGGGAATGGGGAGAATGAGGTAATACATTATATACAGTGCAGGGAATGGGGAGAATGAGGTAATACATTATATACAGTGCAGGGAATGGGGAGAATGAGGTAATACATTATATACAGTGCAGGGAATGGGGAGAATGAGGTAATACATTATATACAGTGCAGGGAATGGGGAGAATGAGGTAATACATTATATACAGTGCAGGGAATGGGGAGAATGAGGTAATACATTATATACAGTGCAGGGAATGGGGAGAATGAGGTAATACATTATATACAGTGCAGGGAATGGGGAGAATGAGGTAATACATTATATGCAGTGTGGGGAATGGGGAGAATGAGGTAATACATTATATACAGTGCAGGGAATGGGGAGAATGAGGTAATACATTATATACAGTGCAGGGAATAGGGAGAATGAGGTAATACATTATATGCAGTGTGGGGAATGGGGAGAATGGGGTAATACATTATATGCAGTGTGGGGAATGGGGAGAATGAGGTAATACATTATATACAGTGTGGGGAATGGGGAGAATGAGGTAATACATTATATACAGTGCAGGGAATGGGGAGAATGAGGTAATACATTATATACAGTGCAGGGAATGGGGAGAATGGGGTAATACATTATATACAGTGCAGGGAATGGGGAGAATGAGGTAATACATTATATACAGTGCAGGGAATGGGGAGAATGGGGTAATACATTATATACAGTGCATGGAATGGGGAGAATGAGGTAATACATTATATGCAGTGTGGGGAATGGGGAGAATGGGGTAATACATTATGTACAGTGCATGGAATGGGGAGAATGAGGTAATACATTATATACAGTGCAGGGAATGGGGAGAATGGGGTAATACATTATATACAGTGCAGGGAATGGGGAGAATGAGGTAATACATTATATACAGTGCAGGGAATGGGGAGAATGGGGTAATACATTATATACAGTGCAGGGAATGGGGAGAATGAGGTAATACATTATATACAGTGAAGGGAATGGGGAGAATGGGGTAATACATTATATACAGTGCAGGGAATGGGGAGAATGGGGTAATACATTATATACAGTACATGGAATGGGGAGAATGGGGTAATACATTATATACAGTGCAGGGAATGGGGAGAATGGGGTAATACATTATATACAGTGCATGGAATGGGGAGAATGGGGTAATACATTATATACAGTACATGGAATGGGGAGAATGGGGTAATACATTATGTACAGTGCATGGAATGGGGAGAATGGGGTAATACATTATATACAGTGCATGGAATGGGGAGAATGGGGTAATACATTATGTACAGTGCAGGGAATAGGGAGAATGAGGTAATACATTATATACAGTACATGGAATGGGGAGAATGGGGTAATACATTATGCACAGTGCATGGAATGGGGAGAATGAGGTAATACATTATATACAGTACATGGAATGGGGAGAATGGGGTAATACATTATATACAGTGCATGGAATGGGGAGAATGAGGTAATACATTATATACAGTGCAGGGAATGGGGAGAATGAGGTAATACATTATATACAGTGCAGGGAATGGGGAGAATGGGGTAATACATTATATACAGAGCAGGGAATGGGGAGAATGAGGTAATACATTATATACAGTGCAGGGAATGGGGAGAATGGGGTAATACATTATATACAGTGCAGGGAATGGGGAGAATGGGGTAATACATTATATACAGAGCAGGGAATGGGGTTATACATTATATACAGAGCAGGGAATGGGGAGAATGAGGTAATACATTATATACAGTGCAGGGAATGGGGTAATACATTATATACAGTGCAGGGAATGGGGAGAATGGGGTAATACATTATAAACAGTGCAGGGAATGGGGAGAATGAGGTAATACATTATATACAGTGCAGGGAATGGGGAGAATGGGGTAATACATTATATACAGTGCAGGGAATGGGGAGAATGGGGTAATACATTATAAACAGTGCAGGGAATGGGGAGAATGAGGTAATACATTATATACAGTGCAGAGAATGGGGTAATACATTATATACAGTGCAGGGAATGGGGAGAATGAGGTAATACATTATATACAGTGCAGGGAATGGGGAGAATGGGGTAATACATTATATACAGTGCAGGGAATGGGGTAATACATTATATACAGAGCAGGGAATGGGGTAATACATTATATACAGTGCAGGGAATGGGGAGAATGAGGTAATATATTATATACAGTGCAGGGAATGGGGAGAATGGGGTAATACATTATATACAGTGCAGAGAATGGGGAGAATGGGGTAATACATTATATACAGAGCAGGGAATGGGGAGAATGAGGTAATACATTATATACAGTGCAGGGAATGGGGAGAATGGGGTAATACATTATATATAGTGCAGGGAATGGGGATAATGAGGTAATACATTATATACAGTGCATGGAATGGGGAAAATTGGGTAATACATTATATACAGTGCAAGGAATGGGGTAATACATTATATACAGTGCAGGGAATGGGATAATACATTATATAAAGTGCAGGGAATGGGATAATACATTATATACAGTGCAGGGAATGGGATAATACATTATATACAGTGCAGGGAATGGGGATACTGGGGTAATACATTATATACAGTGCAGGGAATGATGTAATACATTATATACAGTGCATGGTATGGGGAGAATAAGGTAATACATTATATACAGTGCAGGGAATGGGATAATACATTATATACAGTGCAGGGAATGGGATAATACATTATATACAGTGCAGGGAATGGGAAGAATGGGGTAATACATTATATACAGTGCAGGGAATGGGGAGAATGGGGTAATACATTATATACAGTGTAGGGAATGGGGAGAATGGGGTAATACATTACATACAGTGCAGGGAATGGGGTAATACATTATATGCCGTGTAGAGAATGGGGTAATACATTATATACAGTGCAGGGAATGGGGAGAATGAGGTAATACATTATATACAGAGCAGGTAATGAAGTAATACATTGTATGCTGTGTAGGGAATGCGGAGAATGGGGTAATACATTATATACAGTGTAAGGAATGGGGAGAATGGGGTAATACATTATATACAGTGCATGGAATGGAGAAAATGGGGTAATACATTATATATAGTGCAGGGAATGGGGAGAATGGGGTAATACATTATATACAGAGCAGGGAATGGGGTAATACATTATGTACAGTGCAGGGAATGGGGAGAATGGGGTAATACATTATATACAGAGCAGGGAATGGGGAAATACATTATATACAGTGCAGGGAATGGGGAGAATGGGGTAATACATTATATACAGAGCAGGGAATGGGGAGAATGAGGTAATACATTATATACAGTGCAAGGAATGGGGTAATACATTATATAAAGTGCAGGGAATGATGTAATACATTATATACAGTGCAGGGAATGTGGAAAATGGGGTAATACATTATATACAGTGCAGGGAATGGGAAGAATGGGGTAATACATTATATACAGTGCAGGGAATGTGGAAAATGGGGTAATACATTATATACAGTGCAGGGAATGGGGAGAATGGGGTAATACATGATATACAGTGCAGGGAATGGGGTAATACATTATATGCCGTGTAGGGAATGTGGTAATACATTATATACAGTGCATGGTATGGGGAGAATGAGGCAATACATTATATACAGTGCAGGGAATGGGAAATACATTATATACAGTGCAGGGAATGGGAAGAATAGGGTAATACATTATATACAGTGCAGGGAATGGGGAGAATGGGGTAATACATTATATACAGTGCAGTGAATGGGGAGAATGGAGTAATACATTATATACAGTGCAGGGAATGGGGAGAATGGGGTAATACATTATATACAGTGCAGGGAATGGGGAGAATGAGGTAATACATTATATACAGTGCATGGAATGTGGAAAATGGGGTAATACATTATATACAGTGCAGGGAATGGGGTAATACATTATATACAGTGCAGGGAATGGGGAGAATGGGGTAATACATTATATACAGTGCAGGGAATCGGGAGAATGAGGTAATACATTATATACAGTGCATGGAATGTGGAAAATGGGGTAATACATTGTATACAGAGCAGAGAATGGGGTAATACATTATATACAGAGCAGGGAATGGGGTAATACATTATATGCCGTGTAGGGAATGGGGATAATGGGGTAATACATTATATACAGAGCAGGGAATGGGGTAATACATTATATGCCGTGTAGGGAATGGGGATAATGAGGTAATACATTATATACAGTGCAGGGAATGGGAAGAATGGGGTAATACATTATATACAGTGCAGGGAATGGGGAGAATGGGGTAATACATTATATACAGAGCAGGGAATGGGGAGAATGAGGTAATACATTATATACAGTGCATGGAATGTGGAAAATGGGGTAATACATTATATACAGTGCAGGGAATGGGGTAATACATTATATACAGTGCAGGGAATGGGGAGAATGGGGTAATACATTATATACAGTGCAGGGAATGGGGAGAATGGGGTAATACATTATATACAGTGCAGGGAATGGGGAAAATGAGTTAATACATTATATACATAGTTGATGAGGTTGAAAAAAGACACCAGTCCTTCAAGTTCAACCTATTTTGGATCTCCTGCGATCCTGCACTTATATTTGAAATTAATCCAGAGTAAGCAACCGCCAATCTGTTTCAATTTTGAAAATCCCCCCAGACTCAATATTGCAATCCAATTTTTACCCTATATCCACTACTATCCTTTATTTTAAATTAACGGTCGTGTCCCTGGATACACCTTTCCGCTAAAAATTTGTCTAACCCTTTCTTAAACATATCTATTGAATCTGCCATCACAACCTTCCCTGGCAATGAATTCCATATCTTGACTGCCCTTACTGTAAAGAACCCCTTCCTTTGCTGGTTGTGAAATTTCCTCTCTAACCTTAGGGGATGACCATGTGTCCTGTGTATGGTCCTTGGGGTAAAAAGTTCCCATGAAAGCTCTCCGTATTGACCCCTAATGTATTTGTACATAGTAATCATATCTCCCCTTAGACGCCTCTTTTCTAAAGTAAACATGACTAAACTGGCTAACCTTTCCTCATAACTTAATGACTCCATACCCTTTATCAATTTTGTTGCCCTTCTCTGAACCCTTTCTAGTTCCAAATTATCTTTTTTATAGAGTGGTGCCCAGAACTGTACTGCATATTCAAGATAAGGTCTTACCAACGATTTATACAGTGGCAAAATTACACTGTCTTCCCTTGCATCTATGCCCCTTTTTATGCATGCCAATACTTTGTTTGCCCTTGCAGCTGCTGCTTGACATTGAGCACTATTGCTAAGTCTACTGTCTACGAGCACTCCCAAATCCTTTTCCATTATAGATTCTCCTAAATTAATTCCATTTAATTTATAGATTGCGTTCTTGTTTTTGATCCCTGAATGCATAACCTTACATTTATCTGTGTTAAACCTCACATTCCATTTGGCCGCCCAATCCTCCAGTTTATTTAAGTCCCTCTGTAGAGAAGCTACATCTTGCTCTGATTTTATTACCTTACAGAGTTTAGTGTCATCTGCAAAAATAGAAACTTTACTCTCTAAACCATCAACAAGGTCACTAATAAATATATTAAAAAGGAGTGGTCCCAGCAAGGAACCTTGAGGTACTCCACTTAAGACTTTTGACCAATTAGAAAATGTTCCATTTATCACAACTCTCTGTTCCCTATTCTCTAACCAGTTTTCGGTCCAAGTACAAATTTTGATTCCTAGACCCAGTTCCCTTATTTTGTAAACCAACCTCTTGTGTGGCACTGTATCAAAAGCCTTTGCAAAATCTAAGTAGACCACATCTACTGTCCTGCCCTGGTCTAAGTTCCCACTAATTAGATTTGTTTGACATGACCTATCCCTCACAAATCCATGTTGATTCCCACTAATAATTTTATTGCGTACCAAGTAATCCTGAATACTGTCCCTTAAAATACCTTCCAGTAGTTTCCCCACTATTGATGTCAGGCTTACAGGTCTATAATTCTCTGGTTGTGATCTCGTCCCCTTTTTAAACAACGGCACCACATCTGCTATTCGCCAATCCCTTGGTACTGAGCCTGATGAGATTGAATCTCTGAAAATTAAGAATAGCGGTCTAGCTATTTCCGAGTTTAACTCCATAAGGACCCTTGGGTGTATGCCTTCTGGACCTGGAGCTTTATCTTAATATACAGTGCATGGAATGTGGAAAATGGGGTAATTCATTATATACAGAGCAGGGAATGGAGTAATACATTATATGCCGTGTAGGGAATTAGGTAATACATTATATACAGTGCATGGTATGGGGAGAATGAGGTAATACATTATATACAGTGCAAGGAATGGGAAATACATTATATACAGTGCAGGGAATGAGGTAATACATTATATACAGTGCATGGTATGGGGAGAATGGAGTAATACATTATATACAGTGCAGGGAATGAGGTAATACATTATATACAGAGCAGGGAATGGGGAGAATGAGGTCATACTTGCCAACATTTTTTTTTCTTTTTCTGGGAGATGCCGGCTGGGACGTGGGCGTGCAGGGGGCGGGGCTGCGAAATCGCGTCATTTTGGCCCCACCCCCGTGACGGAATGACGCAAATCGCGTCATTTTACAGCGGGGCTAAACGCCGCGATTGCGGGTGAATCGCGGCGTTTAAACTGAATTTTTCCCCCTTCCTATCAGGGAGATTGCCACACTCGTCCGGGAGACTCTCGCAAAATGCGTGAGTCTCCCGGACAATCCGGGAGAGTTGGCAAGTATGAATGAGGTAATACATTATATACAGTGCAGGGAATGGGGAGAATGGAGTAATACATTATATACAGTGCAGGGAATGAGGTAATACATTATATACAGTGCATGGTATGGGGAGAATGAGGTAATACATTATTTACAGTGCAGGGAATGGGGAGAATGAGGTAATACATTATATACAGTGCAGGGAATGGGGAGAATGAGGTAATACATTATATACAGTGCAGGGAATGGGATAATACATTATATACAGAGCAGGGAATGGAGTAATACATTATATGCCGTGTAGGGAATGAGGTAATACATTATATACAGTGCATGGTATGGGGAGAATGAGGTAATACATTATTTACAGTGCAGGGAATGGGGAGAATGAGGTAATACATTATATACAGTGCAGGGAATGGGGAGAATGAGGTAATACATTATATACAGTGCAGGGAATGGGGAGAATGAGGTAATACATTATATACAGTGCAGGGAATGGGGAGAATGAGGTAATACATTATATACAGTGCAGGGAATGGGATAATACATTATATACAGTGCAGGGAATGGGGAGAGACATGATCAGGGTGGATAACAGATAACCATATATTGAAAATAATGGAGACAGAGACACAGACGGGGAGATATAGATAATAACATGGAGGATGAATGATAATAACAGAGCTCCAGCACCTTCCCACAATTCCCTCTCAAATATCTGCATATTCATCATTGCTCATTAATATTAATCAGCTCCCTCCTCCCCTCACACAGACCGCGCTCTTCTTACTTCCGCCCGTACACGATCCTTTTTGGATAATCTCTTCCTGTTTGCGGTTCAAATAGCGGAAGTGACGTACGGTACAAACAGGAAGTGGGGTCTTTTTTAGCTGCAGGTTCCGGAAGTGGGGCACTTGGGTGTTCAGATCTTGTCTGTACTGGGAACGAGGCGGACACAGAGTAACAGGTAACATGTGGCTGTCACTGTGTCTTTATCTCACCCTATGACACATAGCAGCCACCACAAGGAGCAGAGAGAGCTGGATACAGTGTATTGTTATCACAGAGCTGCTCTGTGTCATATCCAAGGGCAGCCAGAGATGAATCCGTCTTCCTGCAGTGTATCTGTTACCAGGAGCTTCAGGGCAAGGACTGGGCACCAGTACTGGCAGGGGATGATCCTGGGTTTATTATATTTGATATTGTTTTATTGATTTGTTTCTCCATATCAATATCCACCCTCCAGTTGGATTCAGGTGAACATGTCACCAGGGGCACAAGGCACATATTATTATTTACCTCTATTTGTTGGGTGCCAAAGGTGATCTGCAGCGCCGTACTGAGGGCAAACAAGCAGGATCTGGTATAACAGGACAACACAGTAAACCAATAACAATTCAACTCTCAGCACAGCTAATTGTAGCATAGATGGTCAGTAGGGTATAAGGGGTATATTCAGCATAAGCAAAAACCTGTGCTTACTGATAGCGTTGTGAAGACAATGAAGGAGTGGAGTCCAGGGCAGAGGTGAAGCTGCAAAATGTAGCTGGTGAGCAGAAGTTATAGGCAATGAAAAGAGGGGGAACAAGAGGGGAGAGGGAATTGCTCAAGAGAGATTACAATCGGAAAGGAAGGGGGCAGACACATGGGGTAAGTCAGTGTGAGGGGATCTAGAAATCAGAAAAGATGGGTGGAAGCAAGAGAGTGTGAGATGGAAGGTGAAAGAGGGTGAGTTATACTACATAGGGGAATGGTAGACCAAGTAAAAAGATCTTCCCCCGATCTCTGTTCAGTTGAAAGATAGTCCAAACTGTGATGTGCCCAATATGATCATCATTATCTGGGCTGTGGAATCTCCCTGGGCAGTCCCCGTCCACATATACATCCCATAAGCCTTGTAGCCACGATGACGTCACACAGAGAATATGCAGGATGTCAGTGTTGGGAGCTCTGACGTAGGTGATCGAGGTCTGTTGGAGACATTCACGTTAATAGCATTGCAAATTCGCTGCCCCGTTTCATTTAAGTTTTCTATTTCGAGCACTAAAGTTTTAAATGAATAAAAATGCTGTTTAGAAACCAGACCTGGCGATGGAGCTTAAAGAGCACCTGTTACCTACCAACAGGGGAAACAGCCATTTTGTGAGCTGAACCAATGGTTATGACCTAGCCTGTCTCTTCACCAGGATCCAGCACATCATTAATATTCTAGATTCCCGGTTAATGTCATCAGATCCTAGTGAATTGACAGATCGCTTGCTTTTTAAAAATGTTGGTCCACAAACAGCATGTGCAAGACATATAAAAAAAACAATTTGTAGATTTAAAACTTGGTGAAATACACAATTTGTTTGTATATCACCACCCTTTGTTAAGGGAATAGTGAGAGTCCAGAGATTAGGGAAGAGATTATTGTAATTAACGGAAAGAGAAAGAATTTAGATTTATCAGTCGTTCATACCACAGACTGGGACGATTTGGTGGCTACCAGGTTGTGTTGTGGCAGGGTTTTCTGTTTGAAGAGAAATAATGTCACATTTGGCTGTGTTAGTCGTTTCATAGTGTCCTAGTGTACAACAAATCTTATTTTTTCAATGTCGCCTCTGCACAGATTCGCAGACAGCCTGCAGTTTTTCTATGCTCCCTCTAGAGCAGGCCTGTCCAACCTGCGGCCCTCCAGATGTTGTGAAACTACAAGTCCCAGCATGCCCTTCCAGCTATCAACAGGTTGTCTACTGGCAAAGCATGCTGGGGCTTGTAGTTTCACAACACCTGGAGGGCCGCAGGTTGGACAGGCCTGCTCTAGAGCATAGAACAATTAAGATTTTTTTTTGTACACTTGTATAGTGTAGTAGTCACTACGTAAGCCACTAAGAAGGCCACATGTCACCCGATCTCTTTATACATAATGTTTCAAATCATTCAAATCAGGGGGTAAATGCTATAGGCAACATCTCCACTTTTCAAACCCGCCGGAAACTCTCGGCTTGATACATTTACCCCCAGGAGACCCAGGATGAAAGTACTTGGGGCACGTTTAATTGGCTGATCATTGCGTTTAGCTTTCTTTCATTCCAACCACACATGATATTTCAAGTGGAGTTGCTCATTTGTGTAGTACAATTGATAGATCATTTTGTAAGCATATTCTTTGTTACAGAAATGGAGAAGCTTGAATTTGATGACCAAGATAGGTGTCTTGTCTGAGATGGACATCTGTAAGTTTAGTTATCATGTCTTCATAGGTGGCTCAGTAAAACAGTGGTGGACAACATTGTATGGTCTGAGGGCCACATTGTAAGTTACACACCTATGGGGAGGTTGCAGTAAATATTTAACTTAAAAATATACTACATAGAAAAACTGATTCTCTTTCCAGTTGTGCCCCAGGAGGGGATGTGTCCATGTCATATAGGGTGCCACTCACAGGTGGTCCCTCCACCACCATTATAAAACAGTTTTTACCCCCACCCCACCCCTGTAATATATTTCTTCCCCTCACATATAGCGCATATCTGCCCTTCGTCCTACCTGCAACACATTTTTCCTCCCCCGGTCTCAAATCCGCTACCTGCATTCTTACCAGCACTTTACTTGCATGTCCTGTGGTGAGGACGAGGTGGCTGTAGCGGAAAAACTTCCCCCTCACCAAATGTTACCTCTGTATTGAAAATACCCCACAGTGCACCATGTTTGTGCCGCAGTTCCTGTATTTGTGGATAAGATCCCCCCACCGCGGAGACCCTGATGTTTTGAGGTACATTTTGGAGGCTGTTGTCCAGTGTTAATAAGTGATGTTCTGTTTTATGTAGAGTGCATCAAGCACTACCAAGCTGGAAGCTTCTGATCCCCTGAGCTATATCAGAGTTAAGGTGGGGAGAATTCGGCGATGCTTAGTGTTCCCAGTGTGAATAGGTTGTTTAGATACAAAGTGTTAATTTGACGTAGAAGGAAAGTCACAGAAAACCATCTATCATCAGGTAATGCATTTATGAGATACACACAGTGCATGAGAGATACTTAGTTTTGCGGAATGTCTTAAATGTAAACCGAATCAGTCTGGATGCCCCAAGCCAGAATCATGTAGGGGGGAAACTGTCTAGGCACCGCTGCAGGTTATGTCCCGGATGAGACTTAGAAAATCACTAATTCCCTGCCTCCCGGGGGGGGGGGGGGGGGGGGGGGGTTATATAGTAAATTACTAGGGCAATAATACTACACATTCATTGGTGCTACAAAACACACAAACAAGTTTGATAGACAATTCAGCGTCCTTGACATTCTATGATATACATGTCCTATTCTACATGGTCAGCACAAAGCTCATTCTGTGGTGAAATAAACAAGACTTGAGAAGCAATGACTTTAACCCTTCATTACACTTAGTAACTGTGGGACAGTTCATTTAATGTAAACTGGCAGCCATTGCTCTCTGTGCTCAGGGTATGCAATAATTAAACCATACTTGCCAACTTTTCCTCGTTGGCTTCAGGGAGATCCCGGGGGAGGTGGGCGTGCGGGGGCGGGGCTTGATTAATCGCTACGACGATGCAAAATTTGTGCCCCCACTTATCTATTGCGTCTGCGAGAACGGCGAGGTTGCCCTGTTCTCCCGGGAGTCTGGGAGGTTTCCCAGAAATGTAGGAGTCTCCCAGACATTCCGGGAGAGCAGGAACTATGCATTAAAGAAAAGCAGCTAATTTATCTCTAGAAACTGAAGTGTCTTTTACATTTCTACTTTTACGTTACTGAAGTCATGTTGTCTTACCTGTCAGTCTTTGTTTAAATCTTGGTCTCCATGAAAATGGCCACCTTCATAGGCATCAATACATGGACATAGGACACAATTTCTGAACTGTCATCATGCCACAGATGGCGAAGTCAACCACGTCTTGTACTGGCATCAGGGAGAATGCCAGACTCTTCAGGGAGTGAGGGAGATCACCCCTATTTCAGGGAGTCTCCCAGACATTCAGGGAGAGTTGGCGAGTATGTATTAAACAGCAGTCTTAAGCGGTCAGGATCTTGAATAATACTTCCCTCTACACCTTTACTTCAGTTGAAAAAGTAAATATGTCTTTATTGTAGCCCCTTAAGATTGTTGTAAGAGTTGTGTGCTGACGTGAGCCAATAAAATAGATTTGTTACGGGAGATTTAGAGTCATCAAACATCAGTATTCTGCAAGTCCTTAGAAGTAGAAGTTATATAGAATCACAGTTACTTCTGGGGGGATGGGTGTTTCAAACTGTGATGTATAATGAACCTTTCGGGAAACTTCTACAAGGTAGGATAGTGCTCAGTCATTGTGGTTTTAAATTCTATACGCTGGGCTAAACTTGTATTCATATCACATTTCTAATACTGTTCACATATTTGCTCATAAATTACGATACAAAGGACATAAAGAAGAACTCAAGGGAGGGTGATTCCAGTCTATAGGGAGAAGATTCCCAGTAGATCATAGATACAGCAGTATACGGATCACTTGACTGAGAGGATATTAAATCTCACCCTGGTTATCGTCTGCGTTGTGACGAGAGAAGTGAGGGCTTCTGGGATTGTCACAGTGACATCACACGTCTTGTTTCTGTCTATCTATTAGGGATCTGATTGGAGCGGTGTACAAGGACGTGATGATGGAGACTCACCGGCCCCTCACATCACTGGGTAAGAGGAGACTTTAATTTATTGTAAAGAAGAGAGCAGTGATTAGGGTCTCCTATATACACATCATCTGGTAATCGCATATAAACAATATATTAAGTCATTGTGTGTTTTCTACAGATGGATCCAGTAACAGAAATACCCCAAAGAGATGTCCTAGTCCTCAATATTCGCAGGATCATACAGAGGAAAATCACAATATCCAACAGGATTATCAGGTAGATGGAATAGAGGGTCTCACCAAATATAAAAGTGACTCTACACTATATCATCTGTAGAGAAGCTGCATTGATTTAATGCACTGATATAAGAATCGAACATTATTATTATTTATTATTATTAAAAGTGTTATGTTTATTGTCCTGTGTGTGGTTTGTGTAGGCTGAAGACCTGATTGTCATTAAAGTAGAGGGAGAAGAAGAGACGTATGTGAGGGGTGATCAGCAGTGTAAGGAGGAGGAAATCCCTACAGATATCAGCACAGGTGAGTAATACACACTAAATACAGAAGTCACATAATCTCCTTGTTCTGTCTCTTCAGAACCAATGTGTACAGTGTCCTGGGGAGAATGTGTTACTGTACATTCTGAGTAACATTGTTATTACAGAGGAGGTCCTTGGAACGCATGATGATCACATTGTGAATGAGTTCATGCAGACGCGAACGGGGGATTATTTCTGTAACAGGGAACTTTCGTCTCTCTGTCACGTGTCTACATAATACAGACTACTCTGGTAGGAATCTGGCTATATGCTGCGGTGATTGAGAACAGCTATACTGAGATGTGTGGGCTGCTTGGCTATGTTGAATGTGGTCAGTGCCTGAAAGCAATTCACAGGATCAGGGGTATTTGGTAAATATATGGAAAGTTCTGACATAAGACCTGGAAACTGTCCTAAATAAACTGAAGGACAGACGTTCAAGGTAAGCACTTATTGACGGGGTATAATCTTGAAGTTAGTTAGGTGCTTCTATATGTTTATTTTCTGTCCATCTCCTATTTATTTATTTTTCTGAGGAGTAAAGGTATCTCTAACAGTGCAATCAAAGTATTACTACAAGCAAGGAAGAAAAATTCTTCCAAAGTATATCATGGTGTTTGGAAACAGTTTGTATATTGGCACAATGCATTGGATGCCAACATACATCAGATACTGGACTTTCTTCAAGAAGGGCTACAGACAGGCCTTGCCCTTAGTACATTGTATCTACCAGACAGGGAATGTATTTCTGGATACAAGATTGATAAGCGGTAAGCTTGCATATAGTCTTTAGAGGCACTTTGGGATCTCAATCTTGTTTCGGAGGGCCTAACATTAGAACCCTTTCACAAAGTATCAATCAAATGTTCATACTCAACCAGTGCCATTTCTAAACATACACTCAGGTAAAGCAGTGCTGTGAGTGAGTTCTGCATTCATGCCTAGAGCAGTTCTAACTTCCATGTCAACCAAGAAAGTGTCCTTCCAGCTCTGTGTCCATCTTGGGCAGTCCCTCAAAGTGAAGGAGGGAAGGAGAAGTCACACTATATACCTTCCAGGGGAGTTGACGTTTCCTGTCTCTTACTAGTTGAATAAGGATTAATCCATATATAGGGGCTGGCATGGAGTTCTTCAATGAAAATAAATTAACAGCTAGCATAACTCTTCATGCATTTGATGAATCATGGCTGTGTTAATGTTCCCAGCATGCAAACCACGGAGAGCTACTTAAAACAAGAATCTCACAGATAAATGACTTGATGCAGACAATGGTAACTACAGCTAGCACAAGTCCATCAGCACGACAGGTAACTGATGCAAAGATCAAAGAAATCAATAGTGGCAAAAGTAGTAGACACAATAGGCAGTGGATATTGGCAGTAGTAGTTGCAACAATAGGAAATAGATACTGGACTGAATAAACAGCAGAAACTGAGTGCTGCACCAGGAGCAGCTATAGCAGATGTTGGATAATCCTCGGGTAATAGCCAGAGACTCCATGGGAAGGAGTACATAGGAGGATGGTCAGAAAGTGGGAAGATCAATAACGGTACCAAGGAGCAATCGGAAACAAAATCAAAGGAGCCAAAGTCTGGGTCACAGGAAAAGGTGCAAAACGATAAGTGAAGCAGGAGTCTGATACGAGGAGATCAATCGAGTACAGAGAATGAGACCAGACACAGCAAACAATTGATGAACTGGCACCGGTCGGTTGAAAAAAGCAGACTATAAAGAACAGGCACAGGTGTTCAGGATCCCCGACAAATGATGAGGGCTTAACCCCTTGTAGGCAGGATCTGGTATAGTCACAGCAGCATCCAAAGAGGAGATGATGCACTGTAGACAGCGGCTGTGTGGATAACTTCTATCTTTATTGGTGTAAAGTCTGAGATGATAGAGTGAGAGAGGTTCAGAAATGAGTGTTTGTGATCTGGATTCTGAAGAGTTTCAGACATTCGCCATCAGTCCTGATTCATTGATTAATTAATTAATTACCCCTTGCTGGAGTGCCAATCTGTCAGACTTCAGCACAAACTCCTTTTACCTATGGCCATGTCAGATACACCACTAGGGCTAGTGTTTATAAACATCACGCTTTTCACATTCTTTTCTGCACCATCATCATCATTATTTATTTATATAGCGCCAATATATTCCGTAGCACCCACACTTACTGTTGCACTCGTTTGTCTGTGGGCTAAACCCTGTCCATTAACTCTTACTGTGCCTAATAATATATCTCTGCCACCATTATGTACCGAATCCTAGGTCTTAACTCTGGCTACGGCTAGAGATCGGTTTTTTTGGGCTATACTGTGTACCAGACCTTTGGCATTGTCAGCTCAGATTACAAAGCGACTTTCAATTTCATAATTAACTCTTAACGAAGAGCTGTCTTTATTTAATTACACCTTTGCAGATTCGAGGCCAATATGTCAGGTCCTAGCAGTGGTGAAAAGAAAATACATCTAAATTGTCAAATGCCATTTGTAGCAGTTTGAGGAGAAGTGTCATGAGACAGTAGTACTGCGATGTGATGGTCATACTCAGAGGGATGATGAGGATGAAAGTTGCACTTATCCCATACTGAACAATAAACTGTAAGCTAGAGTTCTTCCCAGATTGTGCTCGGAGAAGCACACTATGTGATGCCTTCATCGCTTCTGTAAGGAACAAGGAAATCCCCATCCTGGTAACTTGTAATTTATGGCTTTAGGACCTCTGATCAGTTAACGTCCACTGGCTGAGTTCAACGATGGGGGACCCAGCTCTCCAGTCAGATGTTAGATATAAATTATGGCTAGTTGCTACAGCGCGTGGTGGAAGTTGGAGCATGCTCAGTACATTCTGCCTGTGGCTGGGAATGATCACAGGAACACTTCAAGGCTCAAGAATTCTTGCCACGTTGATCATACATATTTAGCTCTGAACAGCTTGGGTGCCTATAGAAGTCTCACAGTAACTGAAGTATTTTATGATGTCCCAGTATATATATATATAATAGCACCACCAGTGTATCCAGAATTACAGGTCAAAAAATTTGCATAACGTAAGAGAATTAGTTTGACAATAACTAGCAGACATTGAAGGTCCCCGAAGAACTTTTAATATACAGTGACTGTAAAAGTCATAGTCTGATTTTTTTTTTCTCTAACATGTTGTTCTTTTCACCAATCTCTAAGATAAGAATAGACTGAGCCTAGTATTCTGCAGCCCCCTGAAAGCATGTCTATGAACACATATGTACAATAAATACCTCTATTACATGAGACCCCACCCTTACAAGGGGTCACCCAATCGCACATCATCTGATAATCACATATATAGAATTTATCCAGTCACTGTGTGTTTCCTACAGATGGATCCAGTAACAGTGATAGCCCAGAGAGATGTCCTAGTCCTCAGTGTTCCCAGGATTGTACAGAGGAAAATCACAGTATCCCACAGGACTATCCGGTATTGTATACTCTTTCATCTGATCGCTAATATATTTTAGTTGCGTGTATGGAATAGCCATGAAATACTTATTGCTATTAATCTTGGAGCTATGAGAAGATGGGAGTGCCATAAATGAATTAAAACAAAATACACAGATTAAAGATTTATTATCCAATCCCCCACCCTTACACACTGCCTATAATGTACCACATCTAATCCTTCGCCCCTACAACCTGTCTGTAGTGTACCACATCCAATCTACCCTTACACTCTGCCTGTACTGTACCACGTCCAATCCCCCACCCTTACATACTGACTGTACTGTACCACATCCAATCTCGCCACCCTTACACCCTGCCTGTACTGTAACTCATCCAATCCCCCCACTCTTACATGCTGCCTGTACTGTACTACGTCCAATCCCCCACCCTTGCACGCTGCCTGTACTGTACGACATCCAATCCCCCGCCCTTACACACTGCCTGTACTGTACCACGTCCAATTCCCCACCCTTACACACTGCCTGAACTGTACCACGTCCAATTCCCCAACCTTACACACTGCCTGTACTGTACCACGTCCAATCCCCCGCCCTTACACACTGCCTGTACTGTACCACGTCCAATCCCCCGCCCTTACACACTGCCTGTACTGTACCACATCTAATCCCCTGCCCTTACACACTGCCTGTACTGTACCACATCTAATCCCCTGCCCTTACACACTGCCTGTACTGTACCACATCTAATCCCCTGCCCTTACACACTGCCTGTACTGTACCACATCTAATCCCCTGCCCTTACACACTGCCTGTACTGTACCACATCTAATCCCCTGCCCTTACACACTGCCTGTACTGTACCACATCTAATCCCCTGCCCTTACACACTGCCTGTACTGTACCACATCTAATCCCCTGCCCTTACACACTGCCTGTACTGTACCACATCTAATCCCCTGCCCTTACACACTGCCTGTACTGTACCACATCTAATCCCCTGCCCTTACACACTGCCTGTACTGTACCATATCTAATCCCCTGCCCTTACACACTACATGTACTGTACCACGTCTAATCCCCTACCCTTACACACTGCCTGTACTGTACCACATCCAATCTCTCGCCCTTACACCCTGCCTGTCTGTGGGTGTTGTACACTGATATACCTCTGTTTATTCTAAAATAATTTAAATAAACACTAAATAAATAGTGTTTGTGCTCTTCAGGTTGAAGACCTAATTATTATTAAAGTAGAAAATATAGAAGAAGAAGAGGAGATGTATGGGAGGGGTGATCAGCAGTGTAAGGAGGAGGAAATCCCTACAGATATCAGAACAGGTGAGTAATGAACACACAAGAGTTATAAAATCTGATACATCTGAATTAATTTTTTATCTGTTTTGCCCAAATCCAGATGCCCAGGTTAAATCACACAGTTGTCTCTATTTTTATATGGATAGTTAATATGTACATTAATAACGTTCAATACCTTGTGGGCCTTATATGGAGCTGGATGCAATTTATGTTCGCTACATTCAGATCTGAACGTACCTTAAAATACCTGCAACTTGGATTAGTGCAGGAAATGCGTACATTTCCCCAAGATGCGCTTAAAGCGTATTGTATGTTAAAAGCGTAGGGTACTGTAAATCATGACGAGTAAAAAGTGTGGGGTCCCCCAAATTTACACATACCGGCTCTAGACTATACCAGCCATAGCTGTGTGGGGTGCCCCTGCCATAGTGCCGAATCAGGACGGGACGGATTTTCTATGGGGATTGGGCCTGCAATAAAACAGGGATTAGGATTAACCAGCCCAATTCTGAATAGCACTAGGGCTATTGCCTTACCCCTGGGCCGTGGGTGTGGGTTCATTTGTTTGTAAATAGAATTAATTAACCTTATTGTCAGTGGTGCTCTACAGGTGCCAGCATGCCCAGTCCACTAGTGTTTGGGCATCCCTGACATCATCTTCCTGAAGCTTATATCCACATTTTGGCAAAATAACAAACCATATGTAATAAAGCAGTAACCGGCTCGCTAAGAGCTTCCGTCACAAATGAGCTCTAAGTGGTTATGCCATTATATTTATAACTGGGGCATTTCCCATGACCTGATAGAGCATGGAAAATCCCCAGGCTATAAATATAACTGCATAAACGCTAAGAACGCCGTTTTGAATGAGTTCGTACTGCATTGTTACATGTGGTTTATTATTTTGCCAACACATGTTTCTAGGTAATAAAGATAGATCTAAGATAATGGAGAAATACAGTGGGTGAATGAGAGGGCATTGTATTTTTTTGTTCCCATGATTTTGTACCAGTACCAGAATAGACTGGCAACACGAGGACTGGTTAGGATTTTGTGGTTTTTGTTTGAGGGAGGGGGGATTTTGGATCTTGCACCACAAGGAGAGCAGACACAACACGACTACTTCCCCCTCAGCATATTATGTCAGGAGCGTTAACATTCCCTTACTCTACCCTGCCTATGCCCATCCCCTACGTGTTCTGCGCCTCTCACAATGGGGAGTTAGATCTTAATCTAAGGGCAGACTGAGACGTAAATGTTCACACTATGCAGTAAGAAAAAGCGTTTTTGCCCTTAAGAGTTACTTACGCCCAGCTCCACATCATTATGACAACATATTAAGATGTTGTAGATTTAGACATCTGAAATTCACTTCTGATATTTACATTTTTGGAAATAGAAATGTGCTTCTCATTGTAAAAAAATCTGTAGTGCATTCTTATTTAGAGACATGAATATTTTGGCCATGTGGTAATACAGATTTATATGTAATGTCTGCAGGCTGCTCCCCAATGGAGGTCTCACTGTTCAGCACTGAGAAGCAGGACAAAATGTAGAACTTAAGCTTGACTCCTCCACTTGGCTATAGACGCCCTCTATACAGAAAGTAGCGCCTGTTCAGTTTGTCCTGCCAGCGAAGTAGGGACTCTAATAATGTTCTTCCTATCATTTAGGTTTGTTTTGGGTATTGAGCTGGGCTAGTCCATTTGGTTTGTTTTCCTGGTTCCTTCATTTCTGTGAAAATTGGATTAATGTTCCTTCCACCTTGCAGTGGATTTACTATCGCAGACTTAATGGTTATCGCCAGGAGGAGAGAAGATGTATTCTGCATTCTTGCTGTCTGCTTGCCTCCTACACATGTCTATGTCTGGACCTTCATGTTTCTGCCCTTTCCTCCTTGGTTTGCTCATGGCTTGGTGCCTTGGACATACACTGTACACTTTCATCAGCTTCTGCTACCCTACCATGTCATCTTGGTCTGAAACTTTTCTCCCAAACTAACAACTTTCGGGTATTTTCACCTTTGGCACTGAGAGATCTGGTAGATTAGATTGCCATCAGTGATTTATGGTAGTCCTCCTGCAGCCACCCCATTTATGCAGGTACAGAGATGTGGCCTATGAAAGATCGTGGACCAGACTTTCTGGATTGAGATGTGTGGGGCTGTTTCCATAACTTACAGTAGTTTGTGTTTATATTTGGCTTTTCCAACCTCCTCCACACCAGTGGCCACCTGGAGAGCTCACTCTACAATGCTTCTTTGGAAGGGTTACCTCTGCAGTTACATTCTTCTTGGAAGTATTGTCTGCTTTTTCAGATAGTTATTGCCATCTGCTACAGATCTTACAAGGCCAGTGTGTCGGACCTTCACAAATCTTGCATAGGTACATATTTACTGAGGTTAAAGTCCATCGGGTTCAACTTTTTATAATTTTTTTTTGTATGTTGGTATAGGGGAAGGCAAAACAATCCCTCCCCCCACCTCCACCACCTGAAATATAGGCAGTTTACCACGGATGTTTAGTTAGCCATGTGAGGTTAGTCTACCTACGCTCCCTATCAAGGTTGGTTGTGAAGACAAATTCTTTCAGTGGGATCCCCTTGTCTCCTGTGTGCCATACCAATCTTTGTATTACTCTTGAATATATTTGTAGTATTTGGGTAACGTCTAAGGTGCGTTTTTTACCTTCAGTATTTTGTCTGGCAAGAGTAGCACTGTAGTACTTCTTTTGTGGATCCAATTTTAGTGGTGGTGAAGGTTACACAACTTTCTCGCTCAAAAACTCAACTGCTGGACATTTATTACAATCAGTTATGGTAGACGCAAAATATTCTCCAACCATTGTCTTCATTTTCTGTGTTATGGTGCCTTAGATTCTCGTAATTTTTTTTTATTTGCTCAATCCTAGCACAATTTATTCATTTCTGGACTGTGAACCACAAAGACTTTCAAGATTATTACTCTTGCACAGCACGTCACACAGATTGGATGCCGCAGATTTTACCTAGCCTGGACAGCAATAACTACAACTGTCAATCATTCTTGGGCTTGGGCAGCAGTGGTAAACTTTAGGACTTGTCAGTCACATTCGACCTTTGAACTAATTTCGTATTTTCCCACCAGGTGAATCTTCTGTATGTTTTCCTATTCTAACACAGCAAGCCATAAAACAGTGGTAAAGAGGTTCAACAATAAGACACAACCATGTGCTGGGTTGTGTTACAGGATTGTCCAAGACCCTTCCAACCCGCGCAGGGTTTTATATCTGGAGAATGTGAATGGTCTCTTCACATGAAAGTCTTATAGGATCTGGTACGGCACTGGAGTATATCACAAATCATCTCACAAGCTTATGGTATTTTGTTTTTGGTCTCTGTGGCTGGACCACATATAAAGATACTTAAATTATTAGCGCAGTGTGCTAATTTATATCATTATAAATGTACTGATTTTTATTATATTGTGTTGCACGTTTGGAAATGTATTTATTTCTGAGACAGTGACAGGGGAGGAAATTCGCTTTTTGTTTTGTAACTCCTGAAGGCAGAATAATCATGCTAATTAAGTCTTTTCATGTGAAGTGACCAACACAGCAGGAGGTCGTTACCTTTCCGTCCTGGGTACGTTTTCTTCCTGTATCTTGGAATCTGTCTGAACAATGTAGACTCAGGCTGCAAGTAATACAGGAAACTTAACACACAGGGGCATATTCAATTAGGGTTCCGGTTTGCGGGATCGCGCCGGAACGGGCCGCGAACTTAATCCACTTTACCGCAATAACGTGGATTTTCGTTCGCAGCCCATAGGGTTATTCAAGAGTTATTCAAGCAGCGAAAGTTACCCAGAAGGAACTGGGTCTAGGTACCGGCAAAGGAGACTAGTGGTGGCAGCAGATCCCGCCTACTGCAGTTAGAGGGGTGCAATTTGGGAGAAAAAAAAGGAATGGTGGCAAAACAAGCCCAGCCGATCCCTAACACAACAGACAGGGTGGCATAGGAGGTCCATCCTGTCACAGATTTCTGGTGGCAAGCGGTGGGATAACCCCATGCGGCTTTTCATGCACCAGTCAGGAGAGCCGAGTTATTTAGGAGAGAAATAACTGCAGCCAAGATTACGCCAACGTGTCCATGGTGGCCCTTGAGACTCTTTGCAGTGCCAAGGGCATTGATATCAGTCATTCGTCAAACAGAGCGGAGATGAGTGGCACTGAGGGAATGGCACCTAAAGCATGGTACCCCAGCGTAGGAAACCGATGGCGGCAGTTGCCAAGGTGGCAGCGCAGTTGAAAACCGGAAACATGGTGAACCAGACCTCTTCCAGGTCGCTGCTGTCTGGGGCAGCCTGGCTGAGGATCCAGATGGCGGCCTTCGAGGACAAAGCAACTGCAGCTGAGCGAGCACAGGTCATCAAGGCATGACGTCAAGAGGGTAGGGCACCAGCCATGCAGCCAAGGCATAAGCAGATGGTGCCCAGACTGCAAGGACTTGCAGTGGAGGCCTACTGTGGGGTGCCTCAGAGGGCTGTATGAACTATGATATAGTAAAAAGTGCACTCCTTAAATGGTACACTATTACCCCAAAGACCCTATCGTCAGAAGTTCCAGGACCTTGCCAAGAACCTCCACACCCCACTCATGAGCAGTTTACCCAGCCGGTCCCCAACACAACAGACAGGGTGGCATAGGAGATCCATTCTGTCACAGTCTCAAGATCCTCAGGTGGAGTTCATTGATGCACTGTTCATTTTGTGTTATTTTTATTGCAATCATTCTAGTTTTATGTGCGTCATTTGGAGAATCAAGAAAAAAAGGTGGTGTATGGGATGCCCTGTTAGCATCAAGATTGCCTTGGCGCACCCAGTCCTAATATCCATAAATTTCTGTCAATTCTCCATAGAGATTGACTGTAGCCAAGTACAACACATCATTTTGACCCCAGTTTTCTACATATTGTCCTCTTTGGCATTTCAGTACTGTTATATACTCCATTTCATCCAGAAAAATTCACTCTGTTTTATCTGTTTAGCTTGTTGGGTTTCTGAGATTCATGTCTTGTTGTGTCAGGAAAAAGTTTTTATTTTTCATGTGAATAAATGGGTTCTGTGTACTGTTATGTTACCTCTTCACTTGTACTTCTGAGTTATGCTGGCTGCCAAAGTTTTTTTTTTGCCAAGTTGAATATATTGAGACATATCTTTTACAAAGAATAATATGCAGAGCCATATGTGTTACAGATTATAGGAAATTGATATATATGTAAATAGATATAGATAGAGATATATATATATATAATATGCTGCGGCATATCTGGTACCAAGTATAAAAAATTGAGTCGTAACATATGCCAAGAATGAAATGCTAAGCCAATCTCGGGCTGTCGAAAATTGAGCCATATCTGCAGCCTTCTACAGAAATCTGACCCATATCTGGTGTCAACTATAGAAAATTAAACCATATCTGGTGCCAAGAATGAGTCCTATTTGGTAAAAGGGTGGAAAGGAAATAGGAGTATGTAATTATGGGACTCCCACCACCAATGAGAATTCTTTCTCTCCTACTGCAACTAGGTTGACTTCCTGCTCTGAGCCATTCCATATATTAAGACCCTATCCAGCAATAATAGGCTAATAGCAGGAAAGAAACAGAGTTCTTTGTCCACCAATGGGTGCACAGAATTAAGGTAACTCTGCACTATCAGCCAGTAATAGACTGATAATGTCTCTGAAACATAGCTGGCTAGGGAAGGTTGAGCAAGAGGGGAAGGGTGCTTACTCATAGTTGCCTGGGTGGTTTAGATACTAGGAAACATTTGTCAGTTACATTGAGGACCCACGCTCCTCAGATTTGCCAAACCCCTTGTTTAGTATACCCTATTTAAGGACTTTATTGTTACCTTATTGAAGTTGGTATAGAAAGATATGCAGAAGGAATATCTAGAATTATTCTAAATTTATATAGTTGTAATTTAAAATAAAAGGATTTTTTTAGAGAAATCCTATAAGCAAAATATCAAAAACTAATGGCATTATGAGTTCCTTTAGCAGTAATTGAAAATATCCTTATTTTATTTTTTATTTCCAGCAGATGGACACGACAGTGAGGCTACGTCAGAGGGGCATAACATTTTATCTCCAGCTTGTGACATAGAAAACAGTGACATCAAACAAGATTCTACAGACGAAATCCCAGTTACACCAAATGGACGTTCAGTACATCAAAGTGCAGATATATCCTCTGATCCCTCTAACCATGAGCAATGTTTTCCTGATAATTCAGATGTTGTTACACATAAAGTAGTTTATAGAGGTGGCAAAATATTTCCATGTTCTGAATGTGGGAAATGTTTTGCACAGAAATCAGATTTTCTTAAACACCAGAGAATTCACACAGGCGAGAAGCCATTTTCATGTTCTGAGTGTGGAAAATGTTTTACATTGAAATCAACTCTTGTTATACATCAGAAAATGCATACAGGTGAGAGACCATTTCCATGTTCTGAATGTGGGAAATGTTTTACACAGAAATCAGATCTTCTTAAACACCAGAGAATTCACACAGGGGAGAAGCCATTTTCATGTTCTGATTGTGGAAAATGTTTTCCACAGAAAGCAAAACTTATTCGACATCAGAGAATTCACACCGGTGAAAAGCCATTTTCATGTTCTATGTGTGGAAAATGTTTTACAATTAAATCAAATCTTGTTGCGCATCAGATAATTCACACAGGTGAGAAGCCATTCCCATGCTCTAAATGTGGAAAATGCTTTACGCATAAATCAAATCTTATTAATCATCAAAGAATTCACACTGGTGAACAGCCGTTTTCATGTTCTGAGTGTGGGAAATGTTTCACACAGAAATCAGGTCTTATTAAGCATCAAAGAATTCACACTGGTGAACAGCCATTCCCATGTTCAAAGTGTGGAAAATGTTTTACACACAAATCAAATCTTATTAATCATCAGAGAATTCACACAGGTGAGCAGCCATTTTCATGTACTGAATGTGGGAAATGTTTTACACGCAAGGAGTTTCTTATTAAACATCAGAGAATTCACACGGGTGAGAAGCCATTTCCATGCTCTGAATGTGGGAAATGTTTTACACAGAAATCAAATCTTATTAAGCATCAGAAAGTTCACACACATTCATACAGGTGAAAAGTTGTCTGTAAGTATACAAAAATACTTTAAATGTTCCTATTTCCCCATTACTGACACAAGATCTCTGTTGGTGTCCCTGCACTAGTTGTTGAATTATTCTTTTCAAATATAATATTGTTTTCCTGGTCATTGTCTTTGTTCCAGGTCATTGTCTTTGTTCCTGGGAAATTAAAAATTGCTGGAAGCAGTTGGAGTATTATGTTTTCAGTTCAGTAAAGAGAAAAATACAATGTATATAAACTGACTTTTTTTCAATGGCATAACTATACTCCTAGCAGCCTGTGTGGTTGCTAATGTGCTCAGTGATAATTTGTTTTTGGCCGGAATTATCAGTGTCCATTACAGTACGGTCTGGGGGACATATAATTTTTGCTATGGGATTCAGTCATTTTTAGTTAGCCTTGGTTATAGTTATTAAAAAATATACAGCTTATATTAAATACAACTTTAGCAATTTCCTAGTACATAAAAAAAAACTTCAGCCATTCCCAGCCACCGGCACTGTTACTGCTGGCTGTATAGCTGACTATATAGATCCCAGCCTCTGGCACTGTCCCTGCTGGCTGTATAGCTGACTATATAGATCCCAGCCTCTGGCACTGTCCCTGCTGGCTGTATAGCTGACTTTATAGATCCCAGCCTCTGGCACTGTCCCTGCTGGCTGTATAGCTGACTATATAGATCCCAGCCTCTGACACTGTCCCTGGTGGCTGTATAGCTGACTTTATAGATCCCAGCCTCCGGCACTGTCCCTGCTGGCTGTATAGCTGATTATATAGATCCCAGCCTCCGGCACTGTCCCTGCTGGCTGTATAGCTGACTTTATAGATCCCAGCCTCTGGCACTGTCCCTGCTGGCTGTATAGCTGACTATATAGATCCCAGCCTCCGACACTGTCCCTGCTGGCTGTATAGCTGATTATATAGATCCCAGCCTCTGGCACTGTCCCTGGTGGCTGTATAGCTGATTATATAGATCCCAGCCTCTGGCACTGTCCCTGGTGGCTGTATAGCTGATTTTATAGATCCCAGCCTCTGGCACTGTCCCTGCTGGCTGTATAGCTGATTATATAGATCCCAGCCTCTGGCACTGTGCCTGCTGGCTGTATAGCTGACTTTATAGATCCCAGCCTCTGGCACTGTTCCTGCTGGCTGTATAGCTGACTTTATAGATCCCTGGTTCCGGCACTGTCCCTGCTGTCTGTATAGCTGACTATATAGATCCCAGCCTCCGGCACTGTCCCTGCTGACTGTATAGCTGATTATATAGATCCCAGCCTCTGGCACTGTCCCTGGTGGCTGTATAGCTGATTATATAGATCCCAGCCTCTGGCACTGTCCCTGGTGGCTGTATAGCTGATTTTATAGATCCCAGCCTCTGGCACTGTCCCTGCTGGCTGTATAGCTGATTATATAGATCCCAGCCTCTGGCACTGTGCCTGCTGGCTGTATAGCTGACTTTATAGATCCCAGCCTCTGGCACTGTTCCTGCTGGCTGTATAGCTGACTTTATAGATCCCTGGTTCCGGCACTGTCCCTGCTGTCTGTATAGCTGACTATATAGATCCCAGCCTCCGGCACTGTCCCTGCTGACTGTATGGCTGACTTTATAGATCCCAGCCTCCGACACTGTCCCTGCTGGCTGTATGGCTGACTTTATAGATCCCAGCCTCCGACACTGTCCCTGCTGCTGTATAGCTGACTATATAGATCCCAGCCTCTGGCACTGTCCCTGCTGGCTGTATAGCTGACTTTATAGATCCCAGCCTCCGACACTGTCCCTGCTGGCTGTATAGCTGACTTTATAGATCCCAGCCTCCGACACTGTCCCTGCTGGCTGTATAGCTGACTTTATAGATCCCAGCCTCCGACACTGTCCCTGCTGGCTGTATAGCTGACTTTATAGATCCCAGCCTCTGGCACTGTCCCTGCTGGCTGTATAGCTGATTATATAGATCCCAGCCTCTGGCACTGTCCCTGCTGGCTGTATAGCTGATTATATAGATCCCAGCCTCCGGCACTGTCCCTGCTGGCTGTATAGCTGATTATATAGATCCCAGCCTCCGGCACTGTCCCTGGTGGCTGTATAGCTGATTATATAGATCCCAGCCTCCGGCACTGTCCCTGGTGGCTGTATAGCTGATTATATAGATCCCAGCCTCCGGCACTGTCCCTGCTGGCTGTATAGCTGACTTTATAGATCCCAGCCTCTGGCACTGTCCCTGCTGGCTGTATAGCTGACTTTATAGATCCCAGCCTCCGACACTGTCCCTGCTGGCTGTATAGCTGACTTTATAGATCCCAGCCTCTGGCACTGTCCCTGCTGGCTGTATAGCTGACTTTATAGATCCCAGCCTCCGACACTGTCCCTGCTGGCTGTATAGCTGATTATATAGATCCCAGCCTCCGGCACTGTCCCTGCTGGCTGTATAGCTGACTTTATAGATCCCAGCCTCCGACACTGTCCCTGCTGGCTGTATAGCTGACTTTATAGATCCCAGCCTCCGACACTGTCCCTGCTGGCTGTATAGCTGACTTTATAGATCCCAGCCTCTGGCACTGTCCCTGCTGGCTGTATAGCTGATTATATAGATCCCAGCCTCTGGCACTGTCCCTGCTGGCTGTATAGCTGATTATATAGATCCCAGCCTCCGGCACTGTCCCTGGTGGCTGTATAGCTGACTTTATAGATCCCAGCCTCTGGCACTGTCCCTGCTGGCTGTATAGCTGACTTTATAGATCCCAGCCTCCGACACTGTCCCTGCTGGCTGTATAGCTGACTTTATAGATCCCAGCCTCCGGCACTGTCCCTGCTGGCTGTATAGCTGATTATATAGATCCCAGCCTCCGACACTGTCCCTGCTGGCTGTATAGCTGACTTTATAGATCCCAGCCTCCGACACTGTCCCTGCTGGCTGTATAGCTGATTATATAGATCCCAGCCTCCGGCACTGTCCCTGCTGTCTGTATAGCTGACTTTATAGATCCCAGCCTCCGGCACTGTTCCTGCTGGCTGTATAGCTGATTATATAGATCCCTGGTTCCGGCACTGTCCCTGCTGGCTGTATGGCTGACTTTATAGATCCCAGCCTCCGACACTGTCCCTGCTGGCTGTATAGCTGACTATATAGATCCCAGCCTCCGACACTGTCCCTGCTGGCTGTATAGCTGACTATATAGATCCCAGCCTCTGGCACTCTCCATGTTGGCTGTATAGCTGACTTTATAGATCCCAGCCTCTGGCACTGTCCATGTTGGCTATATGTTGGCTATATGACCGGCTTTATATGACCGACTGAAAGTAACTAATTCTTTCTGTTTTGTATTTACTACTGTTTCTTAGAGATTTAAATGAATAAACACTTCTTACTTCCTACACCCAACAAATCTTTAATAAGACAGATTACAAATTAAAGCTACCATATCACATTAATAAATCAGTAAATAATTGTAAAGCGATTATGCAACCACTTTTAGCATTCGCACTTACATCCTCCAAATATCTTCCTTCTTTTGTAATCAATTCTCGTTTGTATTAATCATTTGTAGATTAGAAATCAATGAAAAGTTAAGATAAAATTCAAAATGTACATAAAGAGAAAATATAATATAAGATTTAAAAAAAAAAGTGTATAATAAGGTATATGTATTAATATAATCACGTTAATTATATCTATAATCTTGTTTGAGATTTCCCTTATACGGCTACAAGATAACAAATTAATCTAGAGACATACATGGAAGAGGAGCTGGATGGCTGGGAGAATATAGGGGAGCAGTTGAAAGAAGGGAGGGATTAGGGGTCAAAAAATTCAAGTCAAGAATCCCTGCATTCTACTAAATTTAAGGATAGTGTTGTCAACATTGATGAACATTTGCTGAATTCTTTTCAGGCGAGAATGATATTTTGTTATCACACTGCGAGAACATGCAGTGGACGCGTACCGTGGAGCAGCCCCAGACTACTATGTGGACTACGAGGTGGTAAAGTAGCCATTCTAAAATGCTTCCCTATTATCAAGGGAAACCTACAGGCAAAAGTTTTGGGCAGCAACATTACCCATGAGTTCACTAATCAGCTGCAGCAGTTACTGGTGAGATGAGCAGATGGATCTGCTGCTCGTGATCGGGAAAAAAGTAATTGGACTTGTTTTACTTATAGTTATTTTATTGGCAGTATACATAGGAGGTGCTGGACAAGGAGCTTTCAACATAGTAAATGGCTGCCTGAATAGGATGTGGATGTAAAATCACTGGCAGATGCCTCAGTCTGGCAGCCGGGCCCAATGGATGGGCAGATGGGTAAAAGCTCGCTTGATCTTGATTGACAGTATGAATACAGACCGTGAAAGCGGAGTCTCACGATCCTTCTGACTGTTTGGGTTTTAAGAAGGAGGTGTCAGAAAAGTACATGCCTCTCCTGCTCACCATTCACCCAAGCAGCTGCCCACACACCTGCGTGCTTCTAGCTAGTCACTGCCGGAACAAATCAGTGCCCACTGAAGCCCCAGGTGAAGAGAAAGTGTAATGGTCGAGAAGATTGGTCTCCTAAGGATAAACTGTCTCACTGCCTACACGCTCTGGACCCATGCCCTTAATCTGAGCCTGATATTTGTGTGACCTATATTATATTATATATATATTATATTTGCGTGACCTATATGATCTACACTATATGGACAAAATTATTTGGCCACACCTGTTAATTGAATTGAGGTGTTTCAATCAGACCCGTTGCCAGAGGTGTATAAAATCAAACACCTAGCCATGCAGTCTTCATTTGCAAACACTTGTGATACAAAATGGGTCATTCTGGAGAGCTCAGTGACTTCAAGCGTGGTACTGTGATAGGATGTCACCTTTGCAATAAGACGGTTCGTGAAATTTCTACCCTGCTGGATATTCCACGGTCAACTCTAAGTGATATTATTAGAAAGTAGAAGGTTTAGGAACAACAGCAACTCGGCCATGAAGCGGAAGACCACGTAAAATCACAGAGCGGGGTCAACGACTGCTGAGGCGCATGGTGCGTAAAAGTCACCAACGCTCTGCTGATTCCATAGCTTAAGATTTCCGAACTTCCACTGACATTAATGTAGGCAGAGCCGTTACGAGGGCGGTGCGGGCGGTGCCGTCGCCCAGGGCGCAAGGCCAAGGGGGCGCAGCAGCCGCCCGCTACCTGCCTCTACCTTCAGCCCTTAAATTCCGCAGCGGAACGCATGTGCGTTCCACTAACAGGAAGTTTGGCATTTGAAACGCATATGCGTTCCACTGCGGAACTTAGGGGATGAAGAATATCTCTCTCTTTCTCCCTTGTCTCGTTCTCCCTCTCTGCTCAGTCTGTGTGCCCTTCTCTTGCTATAAGTGGGTTTCTGGCGCCTGGCTTCCTGTTGTTAGGGTCCCGCACACTTTATCCCGAGGTGAAAAGGAAGTAGGATGAGTAGCACTGCGACATGTACAGTAGGGATAAATGCTAGGTAAACTTTATTTAAAAGCAGAATTGTGTGAACTAGCATGATGGAAAGGATAATGTAACCGTAAGTCTGTTTTAAAATGATTTGACTTTTTAGCACAAACCTTAATTACTGCTTGGTATATTTTCCTAATAAGTGATATATTACCTTCTTTGTAATTCACAGTTACTCGCTGTAGTGTCATTTTACCCCGTTCATTATGTAATATTTTACACGACTGACGGCTCAGAGCTGGATGTCGGTGAGCTGGAGACAGTTTGGTTCTAATACTGCATCTAACTTTGATTTACTTACTTTCTTTGCCTCTGTGATGTTAAACAGCCAGTTTGTCTTGCTCCTCTATAATGTGTACAGTGGTTGCTTTTTAGTAAGATATACGACAGTAAGAGTTAAGAAGAGACTAGGGATTTGAAAGAGGAGGGAGATCATCCATCTCTGTCCTCCGTAGTGCTTTAAACCTACCATCTGCAGGCAAGGACAGAGGTTACGGTTCAGGGTTAAAGTTCAGGTCAGTAGGTATTTTGTAATGGTGATACGCTACCCGCCCTGCTATTTTAGAATATCCTATGGGAAGAGTTATCGTCATAGAGCAAGAACGTGGCAGGACTCTATTGGATAATGTTTATAAGACGGACTTATTCCCGCCACATGATTGGAACTAATCCTCACGTGACATTCACGCAGCCCCATACTGACAGTATAAAAGAGCTGTCAGTTGCGTCCTCCGCTAGCCACGACTAAGCACACATAGCGAAACGCGCGTCGGCGTTTCGCTGGGTGCTTCTACTTACCTATTCAAAAATCTTTAGATCCTTTTCATTGCTCCTATTAGATCCAAAGATAGATGGAGTTAATGTTAGGTAGCTAGCAATACACCTTATATAGACCAACGGAGATTACTTGCTAGATTACCGTGCCTCATAGATCCATTGATAGCTAGACAGCCAAGGGTATTATCTAGTCAGCCAGGAGGTAAGTGAATGAACCAATGGCTATATTATAGAGACCTTTGATCATACCTAAGGACGATTTACCTTATATTATAGAAACCAGACGTGGTGAGATAATTGATCCATTGGGCTAGTTCATATTGCATGAGATATTAATAGGATCCAGCATAAGGATGTTATTACTGATTAATAGGATTTAGTAGAGCATCCAGCGAACTTTTAAGTACACATCACGTTTTAACATTTTCATTTCATTTTATATTTCGCTGACATGTCAGTAATAAAAGTTATGTTTTAAGTGATTCATACTCCTTCCAATATTTAGAGCATTTGTGCACCTATTAAGCCCTTCTTTTATTAAACTCTTCATTAGCCTCTCTAAGGAATGGTAGCACCCCGTACATACAATAATAGAATAATGTGAATGGTAACACGGGATATGCTCTATCATTAGTGCGACTTACTTAGGCCCACCTTTCCCCGTCCTTATACCTATAGATATATTGCATTTTGTAATGGTGCTCAGACAGCAGACACAAGACTAGTATATTTTTCCCAGAACGTTCGTCACTCCCACTATCAGAGATATGCTGTATAGTATAAATCCCTTCAGGAAACTACATCCAATACAAACATCATTTGCACAATATAGCTCTTTTCATTCTTTCATGTATGCTTTTTTTTCAGGTTATCTGCACATTACTTTTGGCAATATTGTCAAAAATATTAGAATTATGGTTGCAATAATAATTTCCTTGCAAGAGTATGTTACACTTAAAGTCGAATTGAAGGAGGCAAAGCCCAGCAATGACTACATTAGCTTTAAGGCAGCCCACAAACCAAAGAGAGGTGTTTCAATTATTGGGTTGAACACAAGACCATTAAACCTAATATCCAAGTTGCCTTGTATGAAAGTGCTGCTAGTAAGTTTCTCAAATGTATAAGTAAAAGTCCTAGAACTTGTAGATGCAATGTGAAATGTGTCAAGTTCTGACAAGTGCAAGCTATTAATTTATGTTATCCGTCATTTCAGGCTGATGGCAGTGTCCTTCAAGTAGGATTACTGACAGGAAGTCTGCTGTGCATGGAAGAATATCTCCCACCCCCCATGATTACAACTTCAAAAGCTTAATTTCTGATGAGCTCCTGACAGGGTGTGATGTGTGAATTGTAAACAGCAGCCACAGAGCCTGACGTTGCCTAAGTCTGTACTTGTCTCTAGTTATGTGGACGTAGAACCTGAGTGTGTTTTCTAGTAAACAGTACAAAGGCCTGAGAGTACGACAGGTATGTGTGCACACTTTCTAATCCATGGTCTATGTTTTGTGCAGCTGGATGAAATGACAGGAACAATCCCACCACTGTGTGTGTGTGTGTATGTATATATATATATATATATATATATATATATATATATATATATATATATATATATCATGCATTTGCAAATATGTGTAACAGAATTATTTCAGTAAAGTGCTAGCCACACCCACACATTAGGTTGGCCACACCTACTTGTCAAATGCCACTCCCACTTAGATGGGGGGCGCCGGTGCCCTGTCTCGCCCAGGGCACTAAAATGTCTAGTTACTGCACTGAATGTAGGCACAAAAACTGTGCGGCGGGAGCTTAATGGAATGGGTTTCCATGGCTGAGCAGCTGAATGGAAACCTCACACATCACCAAGACCACTGCCAAACATCAGATGGAGTGGTGTAAAGCACAACGACACTGGACTGTGGAGCAGTGGAAACGTGTTCTGTGGAGTGATGAATCACGCTTCTCTGTTCTGCAGTCAGATAGCGAGTCTGGGTTTGGTGGATGCCGGGAGAACGTTACCTGCCTGACTGCATTATGCCAACTGTGAAGTTTGGTGGAGAAGGAATTATTGTATGGGGCTGTTTTTCAGGGTTTGGCCTAGGCCCCTTATCTTCAGTGAAGGGCAATCTTAATGCTTCAGCATACCAAGTCATTTTGTACAATGCTATGTTCCCAACTTGGTGGCAACAGTTTGGGGAATGTCCTTTTCTATTCCAACATGACTGTGCCCCAGTGCACAAAGCAGGGACTACAAAGACATGGTTTGATGAGTTCGGTGTGGAAGAGACTGACTGGTCTGCACAGAGCCCTGACTTCAACCACATCGAACACCTTTGGGATGAACTAGAACAGAGATTGTGAGCCAGAACTTCTCATCCAACATCAGTGCCTGACCTCATAAATGTTCTATAGATTAAATAGGCACAAATTCCCACAGAAACACTCCAACATCTTGTGGAAAGTCTTCCAAGAAGAGTGGAGGCTGTTATTGCTGCAAAAGGCAGACCAACTCCATACTAAAGTGTATGTATTTGAATATAATGTCATTACAGTCCCTGTTGGTGTAAAGGGCAAGCGTCTGAATACTTTTGTCCATATAGTGTATATATTATATTTTTGTTTACGCTCTCTAGTGAGATATAAGCGTTATGTCTCTCGTGACTGATAGTTTCATTCACTAACCCAATCCAATTTTGAAAACATGGACCATCTTTATCTGAGATATCCCAGTTCAGTCCTCAAAGGCTACCAACAGTTCATGTTTTCAGGATTTCTTTAATCATGCTCAGGTGAGTTAATCTACTTGGCTGGGTCAGTAATTATCCCACCTGTTTCTACAGACAGAAATCATTCCTTTATCATTGAGTCAAATTCAAATATTTCAGTGATTTCATTAATTTCCCTTCTCTTGATGTGAGACTCCAAGGTCTATAGTTATCATATTCTTCCCTCATGTATTTTTGTGTTGTGGAAGTAGTATTACATAGAGAGAAGCAGTCCAGGGGGAGGCAAACAAACATTCAGTGAATCCCCGTCCAAGGCGTCAAAAACAAATGGTATTGGAGCTATTCATTTTGTTTGACACTTGGACATCGTCCGTGTCTATCCAGGAAGTTAGTTGACCTGTAAAGCAGGATATGAAAGAATGGCTTCCAAAGGTTATAGTTTAAAAGGTGTGAATATAGTGCCAGTGCTAGGACTGAAAATATGTGAATAAATACATTAAATTCAGCTGGTATAATCTACAGTCATAATCCAAATGTGTTTAGGAGGTTCCATGTCTACCTTTTCACTGTCAATAACACCAGAATTTCCTCAGTCTCCCAAACCTGCTGCTTTGGTGTCACACTTTACTACACTTTAGTTAAGTGCAGATATGTTCGTCACTCAGCAGCTGGCACAATTTAGTAACAACGGTTTTAGGAATTACATACGTTTGCTAAATATCTATTGTGCTTTTCTTCTTCTTGTGAATAAAGCCTACTTTAACTTGACATTTCTGCTCTCATGTTTTGCTTGTTTTTGAATTGCCCATCATGGAAATGCTAAGTCTATTTATAACACCTTAAGACATTTAGCACTATTCACAAAAATTTTTCTAAATCAAATAATTTTTATTGAATTTTATGAACACAAAACAAAACAAAAGAATTAAAGTACAAGATAAGTAATGTAGATCCACATAAAGATATAATCCACATATCAAAAATAAATCTTTACAGCAGCTGTAAGTAACTTAACAAATGTATATTTTAGTGACATGCAATAGGTACTAGTTAGTAGAAATATATATGGCTATGCCAAGGTGCACAGTGACTTATATTATAATATGCTAGGTAGATCATCATCATCACCATTTATTTATATAGCGCCATTAATTCCGCAGCGCTGTACAGAGAACTCACATCAGTCCCTGCCCCATTGGAGCTTACAGTCTAAATTCCCTAACATACATACATACATACACACACACACACACACAGACTAGGGTCAAATTGATAACAGCCAATTAACTTACTAGTATGTTTTTGGAGTGTGGAAGGAAACCGGAGCACTCGGAGGAAACCCACGCAAACACGGAGAGAACATACAAACTCCTCACAGATAAGACCATGGTCGGGAATTGAACTCATGACCCCAGTGCTTTAAGGCAGAAGTGCTAACCACTGAGCCACTGTGCTCCAAACTCCTTCTTGCATAGGAAACATAAAAATATTAGTATTAGACCCTTCCAGGAGAATACATCTATGAAGTAGTTAGAAGTATCCCTTTTGCTGAAACTGATATCAAATGAAGCACAGAAGTGGCCTAATCACTATTTTAAACAGGACCAAAGTCTGCTGCCAGAGAGCCAATCGCATAACTCGACTTCGCCCATCGTGACCAAGCCTTGTAATATTTTGGCATGGTACCTCGGGACTGATAAGTGACTCTTTCGTCCCCCACTGCAGCATTTGCCAAAACCAACCAAGCACCAAAGTCTGGCCCACTATTCACAATTTACTGACACAGAAAAAAGAACACCTTGCACACCGATTTCTTAAATCTCCCTGCAAGGGTATATCTAAGGGAAACAAAATCCATGTAGTCTTATTAGCTACATTATTTAGAGTCACAATTTTATGGCATTATGGGTTTTGCATCAATGTTTTATATAGCCCACATGGACGAGTAAACATCCATCTATTCTGGAGGTGTAATTATGTTAATTAGATTAACGTTCGCTGTATCTGGGTCTAAGCAGGGCTGGAATATGACCGTCCAACATATTACAAGCATTAGTGTCCATCGGGAGCTGTGATAGTTCTGATAGTACAAGACATCTAGACCATCACAGCCACATCAGTTAGTAATTTATATGATTTCAAGTATTTGCTCCAAGCACAAGAGAATTAGTTACATTTTTGTCTGAGAACCCATCTGTGGGCAACCAGATGTTCCTTGTGTTCAGAGCCACAAACCAGTGCCACCCTGTGTGTGCCACATCATTATAGTAAGGGTTCTCAGATTGAGTAGGGACAGCATACCCAACCAAATATGAACTGAGTATGTTCCAACTCCTTTCAGGCCCCAACTGGCCATTATGCACATCCAATATTCAATTGGACAGCTGACTCTCAATTCCAGTTGATAAACTGGACATTGTGCTTGGTCAGCTGCCTTGAAGGCCTAATTTACATGTAGCCAGGACAAGGCATCCCTGGTCCATATGTAAGCACTGCAGGCAGCCTATAGAGCATGTTCGTGATTCTCCAAGAAACATTTTAGAAAACTTCTTACAAGGAGCTCAGTTTTGGCTTTGAGAGTCCTAATGCAAAGGAGTGGGCTTGAGAGGAAGCTGAAGTCTACTCTCTGATGAGGGCAATGGTCTTTTGAGCAATGGGAGGGAAACTTGGGTGAGATACTGGTCTGCTCTGAACTGTTCAATGTCTTGCGAGATAAAAGAGCTATGTAAGAAAATTGGAGGTATTCTATTAAAGTGGTGGAATCTGAAAATGTTTTTTAAAAATGTCTTGATGGAACTATTCCATTTTACTCCATATTCTCTTGAAGAGCTTTGTTTAGCATTTAAAAACATCCTATTTTGCATTTGACTAGTGTCCGAGCTCGTTCTTGTATTCCCACTTGTCCTAGAGGTCCTCAGTGTTTAAAAGTGCTGGGATAGATCAATTTGTAACCAATCAGATCACTGATTGTTTACAGCACAAAGTATTTAAAGATATGAGTGTTCTGATCTTGTGATCAGTGAGAACAGTGCAGCGTCATGGTGTGAGTGGGGTAATAGAGACAACCAGCAGCCCACAGACTGACAATTACATAGTGGAAGGAGGAGGGTCCTCAACAGCACGGAATAGTGCTATCATGTTCCTGTCCTGTAGTGATGCCAGATGATTGTGGTGTCACCATCAACCAACACATCTCAGTATAACACCATGTCCATATATTCAAACTATTTTTGTCCTTTTTTTAGTCCTTCAAAAAAGTATTTTCTCTGTGTTGGACAATAGATGTTTTAAAGTATTTTTTTTTTCTCTGCATACACAATAATTTGCCACTTCTCAATAAGGTGGGCTGGAAAAAAACAACTACATGTATTCTATTAAAGAAAGGTTTTATTTTGGCAATAATTAAACTGTACCCATGTTTCACACAGCAGAAACAGAACCTAAAACGGTGGGGGGAAAAAATAGGTAATATGGGGTACAAAGAAGGGCAATCCTAATGATACAGTAAGGGAACATTTCACTTTCTCCTATTTTATAGAATGTCCTTAAATGAGTACATACATAAAATGCCTCCAATTGAAAAAAGTTATTATGTGTAAGTATAATGTCCAAGATCTCGTCACAGGATTACTTGTCATTCAGCTGATGCACACTTACATAGAACAATTACTTCCCTCTGCCACTCACTTATAGTTTTCCGGTCTAAACACAGAAGTCACACACAAGCATACAGTCATGGCCAAAAGTTTTGAGAATGACACAAATATTATTTTTCACAAAGTCTGCTGCCTCAGTTTTTATGATGGCAATTTGCATATACTCCAGAATGTCATGAATAGTGATCAGATTAAATGCAATTAATTTCAAAGTCCCTCTTTGCCATGACAATGAACTTTATTCCAAAAACAACATTTCCACTGCATTTCAACCCTGCCACAAAAGGTCCAGCTGACATCAGGTCAGTGATTCTCTCGTTAACACAGGTGAGAGTGTTGAGGAGGACAAGGCTGGAGATCACTCTGTCATGCTGATTGAGTTAGAATAACAGACTGGAAGCTTTAAAAGGAGGGTAGTGCTTGAAATCATTATTCTTCCTCTGTTAACCATGGTTATCTGCAAGAAAATGTGCAGTCATCATTGTTTTGCACAAAAAGGGCTTCACAGGCAAGGATATTGCTGCTAGTAAGATTGGACCTAACTCAACCATTTATCGGATCATCAAGAATTTCAAGGAGAGAGGTTCAATAATTGTGAAGAAGGCTTCAGGACGCCCAAGAACGTCCAGCAAGCGCCAGGACAGTCCCCTATAGTTGATTCAGGGCACCACCAGTGAAGAGCATGCTCAGGAGCGACAGTAGACATGTGTGAGTGCAAAAGGGCAAAGACTTTTGGAGGATGGCCTGGTGTCAAGAAGGCCAGCAAAGAAGCCACTTCTCTCCAGGAAAGACATCAGGGACAGACTGATATTCTGCAAAAGGTACAGGTATTGGACTGCTGAGGACTGGGGTAAAGTCATTTTCTTTGATGAATCCCCTTTCAGATTGTTTGGGGCATCTGGAAAAACGCTTGTCCGGAAAAGGAAAGGAGAGCGCTGCCATCAGTCCTGTGTCATGGCAGTCACTATCAGCTTTGCAGAGATTGTGAGTGGCTTCTACTCAGAATGTAAAGCGATAGTCACAGAGTGAGACCAGGGGGACCAGAGGCGCACGCAGGGGGGGTTACTGGTTCTCCAGAAACCCCTCACCTCCACGAAGAACAGTGTCCTACATAGCGGCACTGTACTATACAGCAGCCGCGGCGCTGTCAAAGAAGCATCCGCGGCGGTGCTGTATTGTACAGCACCGTCGCGAACGCTTCTTTCACATCGCCGCGGCTGCTGTTCAGTGCAGTGCCGCAGAAATGGAAACCCCCCTTAAAAATTAGGGGTGTGCACCGGCCACTTTTCGTGTTTTGGGTTCTGATTACCTTGAGGTTTTGGGTTCAAATGGGTTTTGCCAAAATACCCCACTCAAGGTTTTGGTTCTGATTTTGGGTTTTGGGTTCTATTTTTTTTTTAAAAAGCATAAAAAGTGCTAAAATCCAGAATTTTGGATTTTTTTTCACTCCTACGCTATTATTAACCTCAATAACATTCATTTCCACTAATTTCCAGTCTTTTCTGAACACCTCACACCTCACAATATTGTTTTTAGGCCAAAAGGCTGCACCGAGGTAGTCCTGGACTTATATACTGCAGGAACAGTGAACATACTTATATTGCAGTACCAATGGACTTATATACTGCAGGAACAGTGAACGTAGTTATATTGCAGTACCAATGGACTTATATACTGCAGGAACAGTGAACGTAGTTATATTGCAGTACCAATGGACTTATATACTGCAGGAACAGTGAACGTAGTTATATTGCAGTACCAATGGACTTATATACTGCAGGAACAGTGAACGTAGTTATATTGCAGTACCAATGGACTTATATACTGCAGGAACAGTGAACGTAGTTATATTGCAGTACCAATGGACTTATATACTGCAGGAACAGTGAACGTAGTTATATTGCAGTACCAATGGACTTATATACTGCAGGAACAGTGAACGTAGTTATATTGCAGTACCAATGGACTTATATACTGCAGGAACAGTGAACGTAGTTATATTGCAGTACCAATGGACTTATATACTGCAGGAACAGTGAACGTAGTTATATTGCAGTACCAATGGACTTATATACTGCAGGAACAGTGAACGTAGTTATATTGCAGTACCAATGGACTTATATACTGCAGGAACAGTGAACGTAGTTATATTGCAGTACCACTGGATTTAGCAGGACAGAGCACAGGACACAGCACCACTGGACTCAGCAGGACTGAGCTCAGGACACAGCACCACTGGACTCAGCAGGACAGAGCACAGGACACAGCACCACTGGACTCAGCAGGACAGAGCACAGGACACAGCACCACTGGACTCAGCAGGACAGAGCTCAGGACACAGCACCACTGGACTCAGCAGGACAGAGCACATGACACAGCACCACTGGACTCAGCAGGACAGAGCACAGGACACAGCACCACTGGACTCAGCAGGACAGAGCACAGGACACAGCACCACTGGACTCAGCAGGACAGAGCACAGGACACAGCACCACTGGACTCAGCAGGACAGAGCACAGGACACAGCACCACTGGACTCAGCAGGACAGAGCACAGGACACAGCACCACTGGACTCAGCAGGACAGAGCACAGGACACAGCACCACTGGACTCAGCAGGACAGAGCACATGACACAGCACCACTGGACTCAGCAGGACAGAGCTCAGGACACAGCACCACTGGACTCATCAGGACAGAGCACAGGACACAGCACCACTGGACTGAGCAGGACACAGCACAGGACACAGCACCACTGGACTGAGCAGGACACAGCACAGGACACAGCACCACTGGACTGAGCAGGACACAGCACAGGACACAGCACCACTGGACTGAGCAGGACACAGCACAGGACAGCACCACGAGAAAGAGCAGGACAGAGCACACCTAACACACCCTCCCTCTTCCCTGATCAATGCCCGAGTGAAGATGGCGGCAGCAAGCAGGGAATATAAAGAATCCGGATCTCGCGAGATCCGACGGCGAGATTATGATCAAATGCCTCGTTTTTAGTTTGGAGTCCGCCGGGAATACCCGAACAGTGCTCGGATCGGGCTTGGATCTGCACTGTTCGGGGGTGCTCGGATTTACAAAATCCGAGCCCGCTCATCTTTATTAAAAATCTTGCGTGCGCCCCTTGGGGACTAATCTAAGGTGGGGTTACTTTCAAAACTTTTTGCAGCTTAATAAATGTACAACTGCTGCTGTTCCCATAGAGGTCTATAGGGTATTGTAAAGCGCTAAGGAATTTGCTGGCGCTATATAAATAAATGTTGATGTTGATGATGGGGTAAGGGGCAAGCTCTGCTAATTAAATTAATGCCGGAGAAATCGTAACCATTTGATACCATAACAAAGGCTTATGGGCCCTTCGCCACTTGTTAGATAGACTCCAATGATAGAGCTGTAATATCAGTGAGGATGGATCATGTTGCTGACATTATATTATTATTATTATAACCATGTGTATTAGGAGGTGTATATATGTGTAGGGTGTAACACAGATATTACTTATAATAAGAGAATAACACACTGGTTATATCACAGAGAGGTATTATGTGAGAGGTATGAGATACATATAGTGATCATATTACACAGATATTACCTATAATAAGAGAATAACACACTGGTTATATCACAGAGAGGTATATATGTGAGAGGTATGAGATACATATAGTGATCATATTACACAGATATAACCTATAATAAGAGAATAACACACTGGTTATATCACAGAGAGGTATTATGTGAGAGGTATGAGATACATATAGTGATCATATTACACAGATATAACCTATAATAAGAGAATAACACACTGGTTATATCACAGAGAGGTATATATGTGAGAGGTATGAGATACATATAGTGATCATATTACACAGATATAACCTATAATAAGAGAATAACACACTGGTTATATCACAGAGAGGTATATATGTGAGAGGTATGAGATACATATAGTGATCATATTACACAGATATAACCTATAATAAGAGAATAACACACTGGTTATATCACAGAGAGGTATATATGTGAGAGGTATGAGATACATATAGTGATCATATTACACAGATATAACCTATAATAAGAGAATAACACACTGGTTATATCACAGAGAGGTATATATGTGAGAGGTATGAGATACATATAGTGATCATATTACACAGATATAACCTATAATAAGAGAATAACACACTGGTTATATCACAGAGAGGTATTATGTGAGAGGTATGAGATACATATAGTGATCATATTACACAGATATAACCTATAATAAGAGAATAACACACTGGTTATATCACAGAGAGGTATTATGTGAGAGGTATGAGATACATATAGTGATCATATTACACAGATATAACCTATAATAAGAGAATAACACACTGGTTATATCACAGAGAGGTATATATGTGAGAGGTATGAGATACATATAGTGATCATATTACACAGATATAACCTATAATAAGAGAATAACACACTGGTTATATCACAGAGAGGTATATATGTGAGAGGTATGAGATATGTCGAAGTCAGTAAATTGGATAAAGTCATTTCAATTAAAATCTAGCAAACTTGGTTGTCTTTGTCTGAAAAGATGCGTACGGTACGCTATGACGTACAAGGGCACGCTACGGCGTGAAAGGGCGTACGCATCCACTACACGTGGCAGCAACAGTAATTGGTCTTTTACCATACATTCGCACAAACACGCATACTTACAAAATAGTACACATTATTGGTAGTTGCAACACATAGTCAGTTATGTCGAAATATAGTAGTATTTATATGCTATATCAGAGTTACATGCATATTAGTGAAATACACAGAACGGGTTAAAGGAATAACATCATGAGTGGTATCATAATGAACCTTGTTACATATCCTACTGTTTGGTGCGCTCTGCGAGGGAATCGCAGAGTGCATACGCAAGTTATGAATGATAGGGAATTATGAACTACTTAAGACTAAGGAATTCTGACGGGAAGAGCAGAGCATACCCCCTGCAGAGATGACCCCCTCCTTTGGATTCCTTAGGATGAACCAGCCAATGATTGACGACCCCTTGGACATTCCTGAGACCTGGACCAATAGATGCAAGCCATACCATCTTCATTGTATTACTGTATTTGATTGTGTATATAAGCAGCAGCTTGTGATCCAGAGTGCAGACTTCTTGTCCCCAGACTTCAGGATTGAATGACTGCACTGGATCCAGAGCGCCTGCGATAAGTAACGGCTGTATTTACTATTACTTCGCTTGAGCATATTTTTTCCACTTATTGCGAATAAATCTTTGTGCGTTGGAAACACAAATCGAGGTTCGACAATCGTTATTGGTTAGCGACAATACGCACATAACAATTGGGGGCTCGTGAGCTTTGGAGGTTTCGTTGCCGATGATACGCAAGACCAACGGATTTCGGTTCCTCAACAAAGGGTGGAGACGCGTCATAAACGGGTAAGAACGCATGGTGTTCAAAACCTGAATTTTACTCTGTGTTGCGAAACCGAATGTCCGTTTTGCATTATCTAGGGCACGCTAACTAGAACCTAGGGACAAAAGAGAAAACTGTTTCTTTTTTCTGTCATTGTGCGTTTTAACTGTATTGCATTGTTTAGCGTATGTGTACTTCCTGCTGTGCGTACGCGAACCTCCGGTAAACTTGCCACGTGGTTAAACAATCGTTTTGATAGTTATTATACATGCATAGTATAATTACTTGTGAAAGCCTCTGAGACATTATTACTATTGTTGGGAACTTTTGATTTTCTGCGCAGAAAAGGTGTATAGTGTGTGATGTTGTAACGTAGATACACTGTTTTATTGTTGAGGTGCTCAGTTGCTGTCTGACGAGGCGGATTGCCCAACTGAAGGACGGTATACAGGGCAGGTATATCGAATGCGAAAACTGGGTTTTCGCAAAGCGCTACCAATAGATCGCAAGGTTTGCTAATAATTAGTATTGGTAGGCAGTGCGATCCGGTCGCACCGTTAGTGCGAATTGGTGAAGCAGCTAGGAGGAATTATACTGGAAAGGCAGGTTGATTGTATCGACTTTGCGCTCCCAGCGATAATAAACTCAGCAGATTTTGTGGTTTAGCCAGGGTATCGAGGAGCTGATAGCCCTTGGGGCCCACAGTGATATTTCTGTATTAGGGAAAAGCGAGTGAGCGCGGCTAAAGGAAATACGTTCACCGAGGATTATAGATCTCTAGCGGTGAGTATAGCAACAGAGTTGAAATTATTAGGTGGAAAGAACAGAGCATTGCGGTGTGTCTGTATTTCACATTTGGCCGGAAGGAACAGAGCATTGCGGTGTGTCTGTGTTCCGGGTAGAAGGTATATTGTTCAACATGGGTGCTAAGCATACGCTAGAGATGGTCAGTGTACTGCCTAAGGAAGGCCCTATTGGTTCAGCGAGGTTTCTCATGTGTAAGAAATATGGTGCATATGCAACTGTGTATTGTGACACGTGGGTCGGGATGACCAAAGCTTGTGATAGGCCTTTCCCAACAATAGGGAGTTTTAATGCAGAGGTACTGAATACTGTAAAAGATAAAATATGGTTGATCAAGTCAACGAAAAAGAGAAATAGACATAATGATTGTTTAAAATTGTGGCAAATGGAAGGTAACACGTGGCAGAGCAGCGAATGCAAACCGGAAATAGGCGTGGCGAAAAGCGCGCGCAAGGCGGATGTAACCATTGAGAAGCGTGGCGAACTCAGCGCAAGCGCGCCCCCGCCACCTTATGTGGCGGGAGGGGTAAGTACAGCCGTTGTTAAAACTGAAAATAGAAAAATTACCAAGTTGTACCCTGTTTTAAATCAGTTTCAATCAAGTGTATCTGAAAACGAAGATGAACCCACTGTGATTTCGGCCATTGCCCATGCTGTTAATGTACTAGAGGCTCAGCGCAAGTATGAGAAAATGGCTGAGATAGGTGAGAGTAGCGTGATCACTAGGAGTGAAAGTGTTCTAAATCTAGGGCCTGTAAATCCTGTAGCGTCCCCTGAAGTTAGTGTACCAGAGGGTGTGTTCCCGGTCCGCACAATATCAGTTCCCAATGGGAAACCGGATAAGGATGGTGTAGTTCCTTTAAGAAATGTTACAATGCATTGTCCCTGGACTAGATCAGAATTACGTTCCATTATGACTGAATTCCCAGATCCTAGAAAAGAGTTAGCTAAATGTCAGAAATTTGTTAAAGACTTAGTGAATGCTCATGAACCAACCAGTAAGGATTGGCGGGTAGTGTTGAGGGCGTGTCTTCCTCCCAATACTAACATACAAAAATTTATTGGAGATTGTTTGTTGGAGGAAGATGACACCCTGACTGATGAGATTAACCAACGGAATATAGAACAAATTGTCAAACACTTAGCCATCTGTTTTCCAGTAGTAGTAAATTGGAGTAAGATTTTCACCATTAAACAAAAGGATAGTGAAACTGCCTCAGATTACTTTGCTAGAGCTATAACAGCGATTGCACGATTTACTGGGATATCCAACATAAGTGAGGACCCACATCACAGAGAGGTAGCTGTAGGGGTACTGATGGATGGCCTTAGGGAAAATTTAAAAACGAGAGTACAAACCACATTACCTAATTGGAGAGGCGTCACGGTAGACTTCCTTAGGGAGTCTGCTGTGGAGCATGACAAGAACCTTTTTAGAAAAAGGGAAGAGAAAAGTGATAGGTTAATGACGGTGAGTATACAGGCTCTAGAAGGGGTGCATACACGACCACCAGCATACAACCCATATAACAGGAAACCTAAAGTGATCAGGTGTTTCAACTGTAACGAGGAAGGACATTACAGGAGAGATTGTAATAAAAAAAGACTCAATACACATAGGGGTGGGTCACATAGATATCCTCCAAGAAAGGATTCACATAGACTGGCATCTTTCCATCACTATACAAGCATGCAGTGATTACTCCTATTCTAAAAAAACAAAACTCCGACCCAAACTCTCTCTCAAATTACCGTCCCATCTCTCAGCTCCCTTGCCCCTCCAAGCTTCTAGAGAGACTTGCCTACACTCGCCTCACACGCTTTCTTTCCGCAAACAACCTGTTGGATCCTCTTCAGTCTGGCTTTCGTTCTCAACACTCCACAGAGACTGCGCTGACCAAGGTTGTTAATGATCTGATCACTGCTAAGACTGAACGCCATTACTCTCTCCTAATTCTCCTTGATCTCTCGGCTGCATTTGACACCGTTGACCACTCTCTTCTCATACAAACGCTGCAATCCCTAGGTCTTCAAGACACCGTTCTATCCTGGTTCTCATCTTACCTCTCTAATCGCTCTTTCACTGTTAATTTCTCTGGAGCCACATCTGCTCCGCTTCCCCTATCAGTTGGAGTACCACAAGGCTCGGTGCTAGGTCCTCTGCTGTTCTCTATCTATACCGCTTCTCTTGGAAATCTAATAAGTTCCTTTGGCTTTCAGTATCATCTCTATGCGGATGATACCCAAATCTATCTATCCTCTCCTGATATCTCGACATCTGTGTTGTCCCGTGTAACTGACTGTCTTTCTGCCATTTCATCTTGGATGTCCTCTCGTCAACTCAAACTTAATCTTTCTAAAACAGAGTTAATAATATTCCCACCCGCCAACAAGAGCATACCTGACATTTCTATCTCTGTTGATAACATGACCATAAATCCCACCCCACAAGCTCGCTGCCTAGGTGTAATCCTTGATTCACGCCTATCCTTTGTTCCCCACATTGACTCTATATCTAAATCATGTTACATACATCTAAAGAACATTTCCAGAATCCGCACATATCTCACACAAGACACTGCTAAAACCTTAATTCATGCACTAATCATCTCCCGCATTGACTATTGCAATTCCCTCCTTACTGGTCTTCCTCTGTTCTACAAACTTTCAAGCGTTCTCTGAAAACCTACCTATTCAGACAAGCTTATAATATTCCTCAACCACCATCTTAACCTCACTACCTTTAGCCTGTTTAACCTTTAGCCTGTTACACAATTTCACACAAGACAACTACCCCCGGACCAACATTGTTGTGTGACAGGATCATTTAGCTTATGAGTCACCCTACCTTTGCAGTCTGGCTGGGCCAAGATGCAAAATGTATACTTAACCTCATGTGTCAATCTCCCATTGTCCCATAGATTGTAAGCTTGCGAGCAGGGCCTTCTCACCTCTTTGTCTGTTTTACCCAGTTTGTTTATTAGTTTATTACGTTTGTCCCCAATTGCAAAGCGCTACGGAATATGTTGGCGCTATATAAATAAATGATGATGATGATGATGATAGACTAGAAGACTCACATCTACCCGCGCATATTACGGCAGCAAATGCTGCGCGGGAAATCAATAGTCAGCGCTAGGGGTCAGGTCATACCTGTAGTCTACAGCCAGTGAGGTTAACTGAGAGTCAGAGTGAAGAACCAACAATGATAGTTGACATAGCTGGCAGGAAACAAACTTTTCTTGTAGATACAGGGGCGGCCCGATCTGTGATAACCTCTCCTTTCAATCTACAGGTGACCAGCAAAACTATTCCAGCTATGGGGGTGACGGGAAAAGTGTTACATTATCCTCTAACTAAACCCGCCGAAGTTACTATCGGGCCTCTGCATACTAAGCATTCGTTTCTCTTGGCTGCAGCGGCTCCTACTAACTTGTTAGGGAGAGACTTGTTATGTAAAATGGGATGTGTCATATACTGTACTTCAGATGGTGTGTTCCTAGATATACCCGAGAAGGTTGCACATGAGGTACAGGACATATTGGACACCCCTCCAAGGTTAATGTTACACTCTCCTGTTATAGAACAAAGTCCATCTCAAGTAAAGGGGATGTTGCTGGAAATACCAGGTTCCCTATGGACCAGAGATGGACAGGACACTGGACTGATGGCAAACGTAGCCCCTGTCATGGTCAATCTAAAAAGTGGTAGGATAGCTCCAAAAATCCCACAGTATCCATTAAAACCGGAGGTGGAACTAGGGGTATATCCTGTTATTGAGAGGCTGTTACAACAAGGGATTTTAATTCGTACAGCCAGTACAGCAAATAGTCCCATTTTCCCTGTGAAGAAGAGTGGGGGGAGGGGCTATAGATTAGTCCAGGACTTAAGGGGAATTAACAAAGTTGTTGAGAGCCAATTCCCCGTAGTGCCGAATCCAGCTGTCATCCTCATGCAGATTCCACCGTCTGCCAGTCATTTTACTGTCATTGATCTATGTTCTGCTTTCTTTTCAGTCCCTCTTCACCCTGACTGCCAATACCTTTTTGCATTCTCCTACAGGGGAGTGCAATACACATGGACCAGACTACCCCAGGGGTTCATTGACAGCCCCAGTATTTTCTCCCAAGCCTTACATGACTGTTTGCAATCCTTTCAACCCCACAATGGGTCTGTTCTAATTCAATATGTGGACGATTTGTTGTTGTGCTCTGATTCTTTTATGTCATGTTTACATGATACTAAATTGTTGTTGCTTCATCTTTCACAAACAGGGCACAAGGTGGCAAAGGATAAATTACAGCCATGTCAGACTAAGGTCAAATACTTAGGACACTGCCTCACTAAGGGGCTAAGACACCTGACAACCGACAGAATTGAGGCCATACAACACATGACCCTGCCGCAGAGCCAGAAGCAGATTCGTACTTTCTTGGGGATGTGTGGATACTGTAGGTCCTGGATCCCAGGTTTTTCTATTCTGGCATTACCATTGCAGGAGCTAGTCTCTTCCTCAAAACCAGAACGTGTCGTACACACAGAAGAGTCGGAGCAAGCGTTCTTTAATCTTAAAGATAGTCTGACAAGAGCACCTGCATTGGGAATACCTGATTATGAAAGGCCTTTTGAGCTATTTTGTACAGAAGCTGATGGCTGTGCAGCAGGTGTCCTCACACAGAAACATGGTGACGCTAGCAGACCGGTAGCATACTACAGTGCACAATTAGACAATGTGGCAAGGTCACTCCCAACATGTCTCAGAAGTGTAGCAGCAACGGCCCTTCTAGTAAGTAAGAGCGAGGATGTAGTATTAGGACATAATTCAACCATCTATACACCCCATGCTGTATCAGCTCTGTTAAATTCAGCCCAAACCAGACATGTTTCTTCAGCTAGATTCACAAAGTGGGAACTAGCCCTGATGGCACCCTCAAACATCACCATCAAACGATGTAGCACCCTAAATCCAGCTACATACCTTCCGTATGTGTCTCAAGAGACACAAAGGGTGGGAGGTGAGGAGACCCTGGTTGATGATGAGTTAGGCAAGAATACTGACACGCATGACTGTATGGAACACCTGAATCAGACCTTTACTGCAAGGCCCGACATACGTGACACCCCCTTAGAAAATGTAGATTTTACGTTTTATACAGACGGAAGTTGCCATAGACAGACAGAGACAGGAGAGCTATGTACTGGTTACGCTGTTGTAGACGATCAGGATGTGGTAGAAGCTGAACCCCTTGGTCCACCTCACTCAGCCCAGGTGGCGGAACTAGTAGCACTAAGGAGAGCGTGTGAATTGGCAGAGGGTAAATCAGCCAACATATATACTGACTCTAGGTACGCCTTCGGGGTAGTGCATGATTTTGGGGCCCTTTGGCGTCTTAGAAACGTTACGACAGCAGCAGGTACACCAGTGGCACACTCACAACACATAAAAGGACTTCTGACAGCGATACAGTTACCCAGAACAGTAGCCGTCATAAAGTGCAAAGCCCATACCTTTGAAGAAGACCCAGTGTCATTGGGCAACAACAGGGCAGACGAAGCTGCTAAATGGGCAGCAGGGCAACCTATGACTGTATCGACCGAGACTATGATGGTTTTTCAGACATTAGACACGCAGAAATTAATTGAAATGCAAGATTTGTGTTCCCTGCAGGAGAAGGCGGTCTGGAAGGCGAAGGGATGTGGTCAAGAGTCCTCAGGACTCTGGAGGGATGGACAAGGTAAGCCTGTAGCTCCCCGAACATACTATCCAAGCCTGGCTGAAGCAGCACACGGCCTGACTCACCTGGGTAAAGAAGGTATGTGCAAACTGGTGAGAGCATACTGGTGTGCTCCCGGATTTTCCTCTCAAGCTGGTAAGAAAGCAATGTCATGTCTTACTTGTTTGAGGAAAAATGTTGGGAAAACTATTCCAACTGAGCCATCCCACATCCCTCCTACAGACGGACCTTTTCAGGTAATACAAATTGACTATATCCAACTACCACCGTGCAGGAATCTAAAGTATGTGTTAGTGTGTATTGATGTGTTTTCCGGTTGGGTAGAAGCATATCCGGCAGCCACTAATATTGCTGTGTTCACTGCAAAGAAAATTGTACAAGACTTTGTGTGTAGGTTCGGTATCCCTAGAATCATTGAAAGTGATAGGGGTACCCATTTTACTGGTGATGTCTTCCAAAATATGTGTAAACTCATGGGAATCAGTAGCAGACTTCACACCCCTTACCGACCACAAGCCAGTGGTAAGGTGGAGAGAGCAAATGGTACTATAAAGAACAAACTAGGTAAGATAATGGCTGAAACTGGGTTGGCATGGCCTGAGGCTTTGCCGTTGGTCCTCCACAGCATTCGAACCACTCCTAGACCTCCTCTTAATCTGTCCCCCTTTGAGATACTGTTCGGACGACAACCTCATTTGATCGTGAGTCCACAAGACGACTTAAAGTGTAATAATGAAGTGACTGTACAATATCTTATAAGAATGAGTAGACAGCTGAAACAACAACAACAAAAACTAAAAATGCTGTCACCTGGTATGCCAGAGACGAACTGTCATGATGTTGAACCTGGAGACTATGTTATGATCCGCAATTTCTTACGTTCAGGTTGTTTAACAGACCGTTGGGAAGGCCCGTACCAAGTGCTGCTGACCAGTACTACATCACTGAAGGTTGCAGAGAGAGACACTTGGGTCCATTCCACCCACTGCAGGAGAGTCCATAATCCGGAGAAAGTGCAAGACAAGACTCAGACCGACGACATAGAGCTGTCACTTGTGAGCCTGTTCCGGGAGACCTAAAGCCTGCATTTGAGACACCTGAACCAGAGACGTTGCCTCAGAACTATCTTTCCAGCGATGGAGTGGCGGTTTTTGTTTTTCTTTTGTTCCAGGATTTTCCTTGTTTTTACTTTTTCTAGGACATTCTATTTTTGTGAAGGAGGATGGAGGACGGAGGAGAGTTCTGGGAGTGATACGGATGAAATAGAGGCCGAAGAAAAGTTAGTAGGATATCCTGAGCAGCCCATTATCAAACTTGGTCCAGGGGTTATGAAAAGGTCTGCTAGCTCAGGAACTCGGAGGCAGTGTGAGGGGCTATTGTCTGATGAGTATTGTATCTGCAAGTTCTGCAACTCCCTAGTTGACGAGAGATGCATCCAACGATGCCAGTCCCCCAGTACTCTGAATATAGGCGGGCATCCTTTGGAGGATTATCACTCCCTGGTGGGTAAGGTGCTAAACCAAACTGAGTGTTGGGTGTGCTCTCATGTGCCTCAAGGGCAGCATAACATAGGACTAGTGCCATTCCCGCTAAACATATCCGAAGTACTCGAATTAAGGGGTGGGAGGCCCATAGAAGGGAGGTACAATAACACTAGGTCCCCTAGTCTGACGCTTCGACAATACTCCATAGGCAGATCGTTGCTGTGCCTAAACATATCTCATGCAAAGCGCCTGGAGAATTGGGAGGCTGACCTATCAGATCAGACAATGGCTCGCCACACTCATTTTAGAGAGAGACTCACAAGGTCACTACTAGGCAGGAATGCTGATGGAAGTCACAAGTTAGGGCGTATAACCAAACATAAGAAGGTATCTATTGGAAAAGTCTCTACAGATAAATGTGAAAATATCATTAATGCCGACACGTGTCTAGAGCAGATGGAGACACTAGGCATGGGTAGTTTTATCAAAACTCTGTGTGATATAATTCATGGGCATACTGTTCCTTATGTTCTCCCTGATGATGTGTATTTTGTTTGTGGGAGGAAAGCTTATTCCTGGGTGACTCCGAGTTCCAAGGGCTTGTGTTTCTTAGCTAAACTGGTTCCTGAAATCATGACTATTACTCATGAAGAAATGGTAGATATTCACAAGACTACATCACCACCATACATACACACAGTATGAACACTGTGGCAAGAGAAATATGATTCCTGGTGAGGAACCCATAGCTACAAAATTGATTAGTGAAACTGCTGGTTTCCAAGTTATGGTTGCTCTAGATCTCACCAGGACCGCTCGGGGAACATTAAACTTTAAATATATCCAAGACCTAGCTAAATTAATAGATAATATCACCGAGATGTATGATGACACTTTCAGGTATACAGGAAGGGAGCTACAAGCGTACAAAAAGGAGTTGGTGCAACATAGACTGGTACTAAATTATCTCACCTCTATTACTGGTGGGTACTGTGTGACACTGGCCACCCAGTTCGGTGTCAAATGTTGCACGTACATTACTAATAATACGGAAGACCCTAAAGAGGTTATAGGCCGGAAGATGGATAAAATTTTGCAGCTGAAATGGGAATTTCGAAAGAGCCATAATTCTTCGTTATATGAGGTCGGGGAAAAGGTGGCGGGTTGGTTCTCATGGTTGAACCCAGCAAAATGGTTCTCCGGTCTGGGGGAGTGGGTACAGGAAATGATTGCGAGTGTAGGTAAGCTCCTTCTCCTTATACTGGGTGTCATCTTAGCAATTGGTTTAGTTGTCAAATGTGTTCCTACTGTGTTGAAGTGTGGAAAACGGTCTCATGGGAGTAACACTGAGAAAGAGACTGAAAGGGTGGTACCAGATACCGAGATCATGGTCTGTGAAGAAGTATTGTATAATCCTGAACTTGAAACGGTGATGGGGTGATAGTTTATTACACTATCAAAGGGTGGAACTGTCGAAGTCAGTAAATTGGATAAAGTCATTTCAATTAAAATCTAGCAAACTTGGTTGTCTTTGTCTGAAAAGATGCGTACGGTACGCTATGACGTACAAGGGCACGCTACGGCGTGAAAGGGCGTACGCATCCACTACACGTGGCAGCAACAGTAATTGGTCTTTTACCATACATTCGCACAAACACGCATACTTACAAAATAGTACACATTATTGGTAGTTGCAACACATAGTCAGTTATGTCGAAATATAGTAGTATTTATATGCTATATCAGAGTTACATGCATATTAGTGAAATACACAGAACGGGTTAAAGGAATAACATCATGAGTGGTATCATAATGAACCTTGTTACATATCCTACTGTTTGGTGCGCTCTGCGAGGGAATCGCAGAGTGCATACGCAAGTTATGAATGATAGGGAATTATGAACTACTTAAGACTAAGGAATTCTGACGGGAAGAGCAGAGCATACCCCCTGCAGAGATGACCCCCTCCTTTGGATTCCTTAGGATGAACCAGCCAATGATTGACGACCCCTTGGACATTCCTGAGACCCGGACCAATAGATGCAAGCCATACCATCTTCATTGTATTACTGTATTTGATTGTGTATATAAGCAGCAGCTTGTGATCCAGAGTGCAGACTTCTTGTCCCCAGACTTCAGGATTGAATGACTGCACTGGATCCAGAGCGCCTGCGATAAGTAACGGCTGTATTTACTATTACTTCGCTTGAGCATATTTTTTCCACTTATTGCGAATAAATCTTTGTGCGTTGGAAACACAAATCGAGGTTCGACAATCGTTATTGGTTAGCGACAATACGCACATAACAGATACATATAGTGATCATATTACACAGATATAACCTATAATAAGAGAATAACACACTGGTTATATCACAGAGAGGTATTATGTGAGAGGTATGAGATACATATAGTGATCATATTACACAGATATAACCTATAATAAGAGAATAACACACTGGTTATATCACAGAGAGGTATATATGTGAGAGGTATGAGATACATATAGTGATCATATTACACAGATATAACCTATAATAAGAGAATAACACACTGGTTATATCACAGAGAGGTATATATGTGAGAGGTATGAGATACATATAGTGATCATATTACACAGATATAACCTATAATAAGAGAATAACACACTGGTTATATCACAGAGAGGTATATATGTGAGAGGTATGAGATACATATAGTGATCATATTACACAGATATAACCTATAATAAGAGAATAACACACTGGTTATATCACAGAGAGGTATTATGTGAGAGGTATGAGATACATATAGTGATCATATTACACAGATATAACCTATAATAAGAGAATAACACACTGGTTATATCACAGAGAGGTATATATGTGAGAGGTATGAGATACATATAGTGATCATATTACACAGATATAACCTATAATAAGAGAATAACACACTGGTTATATCACAGAGAGGTATTATGTGAGAGGTATGAGATACATATAGTGATCATATTACACAGATATAACCTATAATAAGAGAATAACACACTGGTTATATCACAGAGAGGTATATATGTGAGAGGTATGAGATACATATAGTGATCATATTACACAAATATAACCTATAATAAGAGAATAACACACTGGTTATAGCACAGAGAGGTATTATGTGAGAGGTATGAGATACATATAGTGATCATATTACACAGATATAACCTATAATAAGAGAATAACACACTGGTTATATCACAGAGAGGTATTATGTGAGAGGTATGAGATACATATAGTGATCATATTACACAGATATAACCTATAATAAGAGAATAACACACTGGTTATAGCACAGAGAGGTATTATGTGAGAGGTATGAGATACATATAGTGATCATATTACACAGATATAACCTATAATAAGAGAATAACACACTGGTTATATCACAGAGAGGTATATATGTGAGAGGTATGAGATACATATAGTGATCATATTACACAGATATAACCTATAATAAGAGAATAACACACTGGTTATATCACAGAGAGGTATATATGTGAGAGGTATGAGATACATATAGTGATCATATTACACAGATATAACCTATAATAAGAGAATAACACACTGGTTATATCACAGAGAGGTATATATGTGAGAGGTATGAGATACATATAGTGATCATATTACACAGATATAACCTATAATAAGAGAATAACACACTGGTTATATCACAGAGAGGTATTATGTGAGAGGTATGAGATACATATAGTGATCATATTACACAGATATAACCTATAATAAGAGAATAACACACTGGTTATATCACAGAGAGGTATATATGTGAGAGGTATGAGATACATATAGTGATCATATTACACAGATATAACCTATAATAAGAGAATAACACACTGGTTATATCACAGAGAGGTATATATGTGAGAGGTATGAGATACATATAGTGATCATATTACACAGATATAACCTATAATAAGAGAATAACACACTGGTTATATCACAGAGAGGTATTATGTGAGAGGTATGAGATACATATAGTGATCATATTACACAGATATAACCTATAATAAGAGAATAACACACTGGTTATATCACAGAGAGGTATTATGTGAGAGGTATGAGATACATATAGTGATCATATTACACAGATATAACCTATAATAAGAGAATAACACACTGGTTATATCACAGAGAGGTATTATGTGAGAGGCATGAGATACATATAGTGATCATATTACACAGATATAACCTATAATAAGAGAATAACACACTGGTTATATCACAGAGAGGTATTATGTGAGAGGTATGAGATACATATAGTGATCATATTACACAGATATAACCTATAATAAGAGAATAACACACTGGTTATATCACAGAGAGGTATTATGTGAGAGGTATGAGATACATATAGTGATCATATTACACAGATATAACCTATAATAAGAGAATAACACACTGGTTATATCACAGAGAGGTATTATGTGAGAGGTATGAGATACATCATATTACACAGATATAACCTATAATAAGAGAATAACACACTGGTTATAGCACAGAGAGGTATTATGTGAGAGGTATGAGATACATATAGTGATCATATTACACAGATATAACCTATAATAAGAGAATAACACACTGGTTATATCACAGAGAGGTATTATGTGAGAGGTATGAGATACATATAGTGATCATATTACACAGATATAACCTATAATAAGAGAATAACACACTGGTTATATCACAGAGAGGTATTATGTGAGAGGTATGAGATACATATAGTGATCATATTACACAGATATAACCTATAATAAGAGAATAACACACTGGTTATATCACAGAGAGGTATTATGTGAGAGGTATGAGATACATATAGTGATCATATTACACAGATATAACCTATAATAAGAGAATAACACACTGGTTATATCACAGAGAGGTATTATGTGAGAGGTATGAGATACATATAGTGATCATATTACACAGATATAACCTATAATAAGAGAATAACACACTGGTTATATCACAGAGAGGTATTATGTGAGAGGTATGAGATACATATAGTGATCATATTACACAAATATAACCTATAATAAGAGAATAACACACTGGTTATATCACAGAGAGGTATTATGTGAGGGGTATGAGATACATATAGTGATCATATTACACAGATATAACCTATAATAAGAGAATAACACACTGGTTATATCACAGAGAGGTATTATGTGAGAGGTATGAGATACATATAGTGATCATATTACACAGATATAACCTATAATAAGAGAATAACACACTGGTTATATCACAGAGAGGTATTATGTGAGAGGTATGAGATACATATAGTGATCATATTACACAGATATAACCTATAATAAGAGAATAACACACTGGTTATATCACAGAGAGGTATTATGTGAGGGGTATGAGATACATATAGTGATCATATTACACACATCTATTATCTCTGTCTATGTGGGGTTAGAACAGATTGGATACTGTGACGTCAGAGTCATGTGATCAGGGCCGGGGGAGGAGCCCGGCCGGGGATGGTTGTAAAACAAACAATCAAAACTACATCACCCACAATGCTCTGCGCTGTCCCGGCCATTAGCAGTGACGTCATCAGCCAGCGTCTCATCCTGAGAGCCAGAGGTATCTTATATAAATGTATTTCTGTGTATAATATATAGCAATTGTGTCTGTTATACTATATACAGTGTATAATGTCATTGTTATTTGTATATATATAATAAATAGGTACAGTAATAGCCATATCGTTTATACAGCACATAATACAGTCACTAGATACAGTATATATACAGTGTATAATATATAGATACAGTCACTATATATACAGTGTATAATATAAAGATATAATCACTATATACAGTGTATAATATACAGATATTATATTCACAGTATATGTTGTTTTGATTGAATAGAGAGTAGAAAGAGCTATAATTTGTGTGTGTACTATAACAAGATAGGCATGTTTCACTGGATTTTAAGTTCACATCAGATCATCGTGTTTCACGCAGGTGTAATGTTCCAGCAATGAGATCTTTTTTTGTTTTGTCAAATTTGTAGTTCACAGTATTTATAGCCTACTAGGTAAAAGCCCGTCCAAATGATGGAAAAAAAATAAGAGTAAGATCATGATGATCATCATCATGATTTATTTATATAGCGCCACTAATTACGCAGCGATGTACAGAGAACTCACTCACATCAGTCCCTGCCCATGTTGGAGCTTACAGTTTAAATTCCCTAACACACAGACAGACAGAGAGATAGAGACTAGGGACAATTTTGATAGCAACCAATTAACCTACTAGTATGTTTTTTTTGGGAGTGTGGGAGGAAACCGGAGCACCCAGAGGAAACCCACGTAAACACAGGGAGAACATACAAAACTCCTCACAGATAAGGTCATGGTGGGGAATTTAACTCATGACCCCAGCGCTGTGAGGCAGAAGTGCTAACCACTTAGCCACCATGATGGACAGAAGTCATGTGACTGAGAGGATATTAAATCTTACTCACTCACTGGAGATCATCTACTTGCTGACTGGGGAGGTGAGGGGTTCTGGGAATGTCACAGTGACATCACTATTATCTCTCTTGAAAAACAGTGATCTGACTGGTAAGGTGAAGTATTCTAGGAATGCTACACTATTTACATAGTAATATTTTATATTTTTCTCTACGGGATTGCAGAGTAGTAAAGAAGACATCTGATGAGTGTGTGACACCCAGCAGCCATCCCCATGCCTCAGTAGGATTGAGCAGAATCTGGTCCCCCATCACGGTGCCTCCACCTCACTCACTGATACATGAGAGAAACAATGACCAGGCGATCCTATATCTCACCAACAAGATCATTCAGCTGCTGACTGGAGAGGTGACTGCTGGGAATGGGACATTATACAGTAACACCAGGGGATGTGTCTGGGTGATGACTGTATCATTGTGTGTGTCAGGTTCCTATAAGGTGTGAGAATGTCACTGTCTATTTCTCCATGCAGGAGTGGGAGTATTTCGAAGTATACAAGGGTCTGTACAAGGACGTGATGATGGAGACCCTCAAATCTATGGGTAAGAGGAGATCTTCATTTATTGTAAAGGAGAGAGCAGTTCTGAGCACCACCTAGATGTACACATCACCCATTGTTATCTACAGATGGATCCAGTAACAGAAATACCCCAGAGAGATGTCCTAGTCCTCAGAATTCTACAGACGAGAATCACAATATCACAGAGAATTATGAGGTAGGTGGAATTGGAATTGCCTGGTATCAACAAGTGACTCTACAGTATATGATTAATTTAACTAAATATTATCTTTACAGAATAACTCCATACACAGCTTTAAATGTAGTCTTTGGTGAAGTTGGGTGAGATCAATAAAATAACCAAAACAGACTTATCGCTGTCCCCCGATCCTTTAATCAGGTGTGTCCATGTATCTAATGGTTTGATCACAAGATCTTCTCTCCTGCTTGGGGTGGGCATGTTTGGTCTTCAAAATGCAGCAGAAGTGTGAGAAAAGTCTGCCCTGAGCAGGAGAGAGTATTTTCTTCTCAGACCATTAGCTACATTGAATGTGCTGCTGGATAAGATGATCAGGGATCTTATGTTATTAATTTCACCTTTTTTGTATCCAAATTTATTTTATTAATTCTTTCTTAATGTTAAGATAGAAGACCTAATTGTCATTAAAGTAGAAGATATAGAGGAAGAAGAGGCGTATAATCAGAAATGTAAGGAGGAGGAAATCCCTACAGATATCAGCACAGGTGAGTAATACACACTAAATACAGAAGTCACATAATCTCCTTGTTCAGTCACTACAACAATCTCTTATTCTACACCCTCCTCTGTCTGTACAAAATACTGTTTCTTATACATCACAGCACAGCGGGTTTGTCCGCTCTTTATTCATAGTCCTCTGGCTTATCATAGTTACCCGGTTACTGAATCCATAATTCTCCTTGTACACTAATGTTAAAGGGTTAATTCCCCCTAACTTGTCTCCGTGTAGATCATTTGGAGGATGGTTGTTTGACCGGCCACAACAAATCGTACAAGTCCAGTCTGACTGATCATGAAGGCTGAGTGCATTGTAAGTGTCACGATATCTGAGCACCCCCAAGCTATTTGCTCACAGCAACCAGCAGACCGTTTACCAGAGCTTAACTGGCAAAGACAACGGCACCAAATCAGTGCTTACAAGGCTACCTTCAGCCTATCACTCACCCTCAGTACCGTGAACGTGGGAACATATTTTTACTCCCACATGGAATGAGGATTAAGAATGAAGTCCACGCAGTCCTTCACTGTCATCTCCACTTCTTGGTTAGTCCACCAGGAGCTGTATCCCCTCACCAGTCCTGACATATAGGTTTGTGATCACTATGATGAAATCACCTGTCTCCTGGTCTCCTGGCACAGCCTTTTATCTTGGCTTTGGTTCCCACACTTGTGCCTTCTGGGCACAGGGAGGAAGCTAACTCTGCTGCTTACCCGACTGTCAGTCCTTATCTCCTAGAGGCTGGATAGGCACTAATGGCTCTGGTAACCTCCCTGAATTATACCTTTTAATCTTTCAGAGAGATCCGAGAGCTCTAGACGTAATGGCACTTTTGTGCTCTAGCTGGCCCTCTGTATGCATAATCCCACTACCAACAGCTGCAAAAGCCGGCTCTTAGTGAACCTATGGATTAAGCTGCACTTGGATCAGTCTTTGTAGGATTGGTCTTTCTTCTGGGTGACTACAGCTGTTTTACAGATTTTGTTTAATGGTACAAACATGTAGACTCATTTAAACATACATGATTCATAACATCAGTGTGCGGTTAAACATGAGTGGGGTTATTTGTAGAAGGGTGGGTTTCAGCGGGCTTAACCTTTAGGAAATACTCGTTGTCTGAGACAAGGGGCATGACCAACTACATACAGGAGAGCGAGGGTTCATCAGCAGTTCAGGTCCCCAACTGGTGCAGGGTTCTTTTCATGCTGGAAAACGGTGCATTAACTATCTGGGCCTCAACGAAATGAGGAATTCTACCCCATCAAACTTATCTTGGACTTCTGCTAGAGTATCCATCAGGCCACAGTCTACTAAACTAGACCTGTGAGGATCCTATAACATAATTAGTGTCTGGGAGCTGCATGAATGGAAGATGGCCTTCAATACGAAGGATGGGTACTACGAATAACGGGTCATGCTATTTGACCTGTTTATGCCCCAGTCATCTTCCAAACATAAGTGAATTTATTCCATTACATGGCAAAGAAATGGAACCAGAGAAGCTCTGTGCTGTGCTCGATTGGCTGGTGCCTAGAAGAATTATGGCAATCCAGGGGGGTTTGTGAGGTTTAGCAGTGACTACAGATACTGTATTTTATCAGTTTATAAACAATTGTTAGCCCTATAACTACCTTGTCTCCCCAAGTACAATAGGCTTTTATAACATGTTGAGACATCTCTTCACCTCAGCACCCATCCTCGAATACACCGATCATATTGTCGGGCCTATACCCTTGGAGTTGGCGTATTCGTGAACCGGAGCTATGCTCTCCTGGCAAGGATGTCCGTCAGCCTTTCTTCTTCTTTTGAGGTTCACCTTTGTTCAGGTCAACGTGGGAAAATGGGAATTGGTGCCCTCCATCATGGCCCTTACTGAATGGAAGAAACTTTTTGAGGAGGCTAAATTCCCCCTTTCTATCTTCACCTACCACAAGAACCTTCAGTATATTCTGGGATCGAAGAGGTTGAATTCTCAGCAAGCACAGTGGATGTTATTCCTTACCGGATTTGACTTTGTCCTAACCTACTGACCTGGATCAATAAACATCAAGGCCGATGCACCTTCCTGGCATTTGTCTCCTGAACAATCTGTTATGGAGGGCAAGGTCATTATCTGTCCGGGCTTGCTTCCGGGTGCTCTTCAGAGTTGCTAAACAGGATCCAGGTAGAAACGGCAGCATTCACTGAGGTGCCCGAAGGCAAGAGGTTTGTTCCTGCTGACTACCAGCTGCAGGTCCTGCACTAATCATGATTGGCAAGGCAACCTAGCATTTAATTTTCTAGGAATTCTGGTGTCCAACTATAAGGAAGCATTATGACTGGATGGACCTCCTATGCCAGCCTGTCCATTGTTGCTGTGGACTGGCGAGGCTTGCCTTGCCACCATCTTCTTTCTGTAACCCAAATTACACCCCTCTAACCGCAGTAGGAGTGGGCCTGCTGCCACTACTAGGCTCCTTCACCGGCACCTAAAACGGCTTCCTTCTTGGTAAATCTCGCTGCTAGTGTACCCCCTCGCTGGGCACCTGGCTGGTACCCCAGACTTCTTGCCTTCAGATCAGGGTTGCTGTGGATGGTTCCCCCTGGCCTATCACACTGGCCAGAGCTGCAGGGTAGCGGGCAGAGCGGTGGTACTGGATGCTGGGTCCCAAACTCAGAACAGCCGGATAACGGATTACATTGGTCTAATCTATAGTTCACAGGAATTAAATCACAGGTAAGTAGTCGTCAAAGCAGGATCTTGAAGCAATGATGTTGATTAGCTCAAGTAGTCCTTAGAAGGACAGTTAAACATGCCAGTTTGTGGTATTACCAATCTTTCCAGAAGTGTACAGATGAAATAATACTAATACTTGGTCAAACAGTACACTTTTTATACAGATTCACACAGATACCCTGGCAGGAGATAATCCGGCCTCCTGCCCTTTTAACCAATCCATGTGCTTCATGCAGCTTGCACATAAAACAGCCTGGAGGGGTTCAACATCTTTTTACATTGCTGCTAGCGGCACCACTACGACTGAGGTTTCTATTGAATGTTTACCATCAGGATATAACATTTCTCTAATCTTGCTTTGAATGCAATTTAACTTGCAAAATTCACATTCATCTGTGATCACTTGCATAGGGAGTCTACCAGCAAGTATAATTACCTCCTCCTGTCTTTCAGGCTCAACAGACGTTTTGGTCTCTCAGCGATGAAAAGGTCTAATTAACATGAGATTTCCTGTCTCCAGACAGTTGCAAAACTTAAACATGACATACTGTCTCAGAAGTCAATACATTTCCACCCATACCAATATTAAAAGATAAGTGCATTTGCAATGATATATAGAGGTGCACTGCACCCCTAATTAAAATAAATATCTACAATAAGTTATTTCTATGTGATCCAGCCATAAATACGTTATTTATTAGTGATCCAGACACAAGCATGTCACCTCCTTTACACTATATGTGCACACACCAAGGCGTCATGGACCCTGTCCTCCGGACTCCTGATTTCCTGGCCCATTCTACAAGGACCACGGACCTATTTCTCTATGGATTTCATCAAGAACCTTCCCAGCTCCCAAGGCAGTACCACCATTCTGGTGATAGTGGATTACGTTTACAAGCAAGTCCACTTCACGGGCTTGGAGAAACTGCTGTCTGTCCTTCGTTATTTTTCTGTAGGTCCTTCAAATAATAATATTATTTTGTTTGCCTGTTCATCAACTTCAGCTTCGTCCCTCAAGATCCTCAAACTCATCAAAAAGAAGAGGCTTTGTCCATGCCTCTCAAGGCTAACTGGTTGAATGTGCTGTGTTTCTGATAGATACCTAGCCAAGCAGTTCTCACTTGGGAGCAACCACCATCGTGACAATTTCAAGAAACTGACTTCAGGGCTTCTTCTGGCACTACTACGCAGACACAGCCTTCACCTCTGACCAAGTTTTGGGGATTTTCCAAAGAAGCACTTAAGCAGACTATGGAACAAATTCTGCTGTCACATCTGCACAATAACCAGTCGCACCCCATATGGGCAGTTTACTGTAAGCCTAACATTTTGCTGGCACCAATCTGTCTAGTTGCATAAGACACCACTTCTCATCTTCTGACACTTTGGACTGCAAAGCTCTTTCTCAGCAGGAGTTCTCTAGAGAAGAACCTTCTATCAAACTTACTCTTCAATATTAAGAACTCACACCTTGCTGTTGATCTTAAAGCCTAACATTCTTACTCCACTGGCCTCCATAAAAATAGAGCACTACCCATCAAGTGAAGAAAGCTGAAGTTATTCCTGTTTTGAAATTGACTACTATGGAAACGACATGACATGATCTTCTTTTTGCAATAATATAACACAATTGCTAGTCTAGACCTATTCTGTTCAGTCTCTTCACAGATCCTTATGTCTTCACAAAGACTATGGTGGTCCATCTGTGGAAAGTTCCTTCCCAATCATCAGCACACATGCTGGAAGAGCTCTATAGACCCTCTAATGCCGATATGTATCGCACATTATCTCTATCCCACCGCTCTATCTGCCTTGCTATAGTGGACTTTTGGCTTTCCCAAGCCTTTATTGCAATGACTGTTTTCCGGTGGGAAACAGTGGTGTACGATACTAGGCAGGAACTTCACTAGTCAGAGATTGTGGTTCCCACCAGAGGAAAAAGTTTCAGTCCATTTACTTTGTACTCTCATTAACTGGGTTTGGGGTTTTTGTTTTGGTCTTCAACTATCATAGCGGAATAAGAAGAGTTCAGCTGCATTTTAAGAAGTGTCAAAGATCCTCTAGTTGAAACCAGTCAATGCCCTTTATATCTTAGGTAGACCTATTGGACCTAAATAACATCACTCTAAACTCCAAGGAGTTGACTCACAAGAGTCTTTTTAGTTCCTGGTTCCTTGAATTAGACCTCATGGCAACTTGTTAAAGTCACATTTCCAGTTATTTATAAGATCATCAACATTCTAACTATTCCATGTCTCATCCCATTGGTATTTCTACTCTCTGGGGGAATTTCAGAAAATCAGGGGAGAGGTAATGGTCATCCTTGACACACCTGGTTCTAATATTTTGTCATTTTTTTTGTGGAGATTACTTCTATGGCCAGACCTGACTGTGTGCAGTCCTGGCACTTGCATCCCGGATTGAAAGGCGATTTTCATGTAATACTTTGATTTTATTGTTATTTTTATTAACCTTTATATATAAAATGGCAATATATTATGCCGGGAGTTACTGGTGTTTATTTCCTCCTTGCTATTAACCTCTCTTGGTCTTCTTACACATCTGAACGATGGTGGCTCCATTAGAAAAATATTTTAGGAAAATAAAAAATGTTGTTTAAGTACTTTAAATAATGAGTTAAAACATCACTGTTTTTATTTCCAGCATATGGACGTGACAGCAGGAATACCTCCGAGGGACATCCTATTTTATCTCCAGACTGTAAAATGGAAGATAATGATATCGTACACGATTCTCCAGGGCAAAACCCCATTACATCAAATATTCGCCCAATTCTTCATAGTGCAGAAATATCATCTGATCCCTCTAATCATGACCAATGTTTGCTTAATAATTCAGATATTGTTACACATAGTATAGCTCATAGAGGTGATAAAAGATTTCCATGCTATGAATGTGGGAAATGTTTTAATAAAAATGCAAATCTTATTACACATCAGAAGATTCACAAAGGTGAGAAGCCATTCCCATGTTCTGTCTGTGGGAAATGTTTTACACATAAATCAGATCTTGTTAGACATCACAGAATTCACACAGGTGAGAAGCCATTTACTTGTTCCGAGTGTGGAAAATGTTTTTCACAGAAATCTGTTCTTGTTCAACATCAAAGAATTCACAATGGTGAGAAGCCATTTTCATGTTCTGATTGTGGGAGATGTTTTACACAGAAATCAATTCTTGTTAAACATCAGAAAGTTCACATAGATGAGAAACCCTTTTCCTGTTCTGACTGTGGGAAATGTTTTAAACGTAAATCAGTTCTTGTTGAACATCAAAGAGTTCACTTCAGTGAGAAGCCATTTCCATGTTTTGATTGTGGGAATTTTTTTGCACAGAAATCCGATCTTGTTGAACATCAGATAATTCACACAGGTGAGAAGCCATTTTTATGTTCAGATTGTGGGAAATATTTTAAATTCAAATCGGATCTTGCAAGACATCAGAGAATTCACACAGGGGAGAGGCCATTTCCATGCTCTGAATGTGGGAAATGTTTTACACAGAAATCAGATGTTGTTATACATCAAAGAATTCACAATGGTGAGAAACCATTCCCGTGTTCTGAATGTGGGAAAAGTTTTACACAGAAATCCGTTCTCCTTAATCATCAGATTATGCACACAGGTGAGAAGCCATTTTCCTGTCCTGATTGTGGGAAATATTTTACACGGAAATCAAATCTGGTTAAACATCAGATGATTCACACAAGTTAGAATCTATTTAATGTTCTGAGTGTCAGAAAGGTTTTACACAGGTGAATAACTCTGGGTATGTTTGTTAGTGGGAGCTCTTTTATCCAAAGAATAAGTCATTAAACAGAATCCATCTCTCCAACCCTGATAATGGGCTCTGCATTCATTCTTCACCGATCTTTGTATCTCCTATAAATGTCTGCTGGCACCTTATTTCCTAGTTGTTGCATTATTATTTTGGAGACAATAAAAACAGCTGTTTTCTGCTAGCAAACTTCCGCTATGTGGATTGCTCATTTTAAAATAATGGAAGCTTGTTGGTACATATTGATGATGTATCAGTCCTTATATTTCTGAATTACTGTACTGATATAATTGGATGTTCATCAAGACCTTCTAATATTCCTTCCGCTCTACTCCTGAACTTCCCATCTTATTGCAGTTATCCGGGCATTAAAACACGAGTGAATTAAACCATCTGGAGTTGAGCCAGTGTGTCACATGGTCATGTCCTGCAGCTTTTAATACAAAATGTTTGAAATAAAAGAACAATGCTTTGCAGGTTGTAAATGCATTGAAGGGTGCCATCAGCGATTTATATGTACAAATCTAAAGCCACTGAAGTATGGTTTGTTGTGTGCAATATTAAGTGGATACAGAAATCGATTCTATAATGTAACTGGTGTAGCGGTTAGCTGTACATTGTCATTATAATGTTTATAGTTTCTAGAGTATACATATTTGTCTATTTATTTCTCCCTTTTATATGATTTATGCACACAGTATGGCTAAGATCTCTAGCTAACAAATAAGTCACTGTATATGAGTTTATATTATATTATTTAGTGTATTCGCTTTGGTTGGCAGTGTGCAGTTTCCATTGCTTTAAAGTATTTGTTTAGTAATTAAACAAAAATAAATTTGAAAAAAGTCTATGTTAAGAATTCACTTCCTAGCATCCAAACAACTCATAACCATTCGTTCCTTGGCTCCTGTACTAACCTTGTATATCTATTTTTCAGTACATGATTTTAAATGAGCCTTAGGCAGTTTTAATCATTAATATTTACTGTGTCTCTGAGCAGGTTGGTTTTATTCCATCTTCTCAGCATCCTGCGACAGAGTAAAACTGTTCTTTATCATTCTATCCAGTCTTGTATAATAGTCTGCAGTATTACAGTCAATTATCTGATTGTTGACAAGGGAAGTTAAAAAAGTCCCAAACCCCAGCGATCTGATTTTTAGGCTACACCCATTTTATCCTGCTGTGCAGCTCTGGATTGGGTCAAGAGAATGGAAATTGCAGTCCTCGTATTGATTTTCTGTAACACGGTGTGTTTTCTGTAAACTACAATCGTAAATGCTGTTATAAATAACAAGTATTACTGCACTGAAAAACAGAGTAAGAATCAGGTGCCATTTTTGGGCATTTATATGTGGATTCTTGCAGGTTGATTTTGCTGGTTTCTGTTTCTCGAAGTACCACTTTATCAGTATGGAGGACTGTTGGGTTTTGTAAAGAGTCAGCCAGGCTGTATGTCTCATTAACACAATGAATTGGTTGGTACTTTGGGAATGACAATGAAGCTGGGTACACACCTATGCAATCTTACTTCAGATGCAATTTCTGTAACGATTTCACCAACGACTGATAGTCCTGATGAGTGTGCCGATTCATGTGTACACACCTACACGATTTACCTTTAGCTCTGTGATCTTCATCTCTCATAACCATCTGCTGATCGTGACTCTGTGTACTCTAAGGATATCTGCCTACGCTGTCGATCATGAGTGCGTACACACGTCCACATTTGCCCGACGTCGTTCCATTGTTGATCGTGATTTTTAGGCAGTTTAGAAAACCAATTTACCAGATGTGATGTGTTTTGGTACATGATCATGGGAGCATACATACACTTGCAATATCTGAACAAACGTTCATGAATCATGTGATCTGCACGATAATTGCATAGGTGTGTACCCAGCCTTAGATAAGAACATTATAACTGGCAATATTTTATTTTTAGAACAGTTTATTTTATATCTTTTTTGTTCTTTAACACTACAGTTATTAAAGAACTAATAAAGATCTTATACAACATGGTGTTTCTTTATTTGCTTTCATAGCTAGAAATGGAAAAGAAAATATGCTGAAAGAAAGAAAATTCATTGGACAGTTCTCTGGTATGCTACAATGTAAACGGTTCCACATAACATTTCTTTAGTAGACGTAAGGGTTGCGATGCACCAGAAGAAACCAGACATCTTTGTCCCTGAAATAATACACTTATTTATGAGATTTAATGCTTAAGGCTTCTAGTGGACACATCCAAAATATATACAATAGGTCTTACCTATATCTCCCCCACACTTCCAATACCATCCTTGTAGAACTCGTCAGGTGGGTAGTATGTTGAAATGCGTTTCTACATATTTATTTTTGCCAAGAGCAGATTAATGTGGCTGCGTTATCACAGACTCGGGACCAACATCTCCAAGACTGCTCTTTACATTTTCACCTTTTATAGTGTATGCAGGATGCTAAAAGGATCCATCCGGGAAGAATACAACTTCAACATAAGGTGTAGAAATCAAGCCTTTTGGAATGGACTTGTATTACAGAATGAGCATGGCACGACCAAGCTGTGAAGCCTGTAGTCTCTATTGTCACTATAGTGGTATTATTTAGGTAGGAACGAGATGTCTATGTGAGAGATCATGATAAAAAGCTTCTTAATGACAATCCAGGAACTTTATAATTTGGGACAATCCCGCCATATATGTAGAAAAGAGCCTACACATGAACAGGATCTCCCAACAGATTTTTTTGTATTGAAGCCCGAGGTGCGTGACTCCAACTCACCCAGTTGCAGTGCAATACTGTGTTGGGGACTTGGTGCTTTGGACCCTTCCCAAAAAGGAAAGGACCCTGTGCCCCCCTTTTTACCAGGAGTCAGAAGGACACAAAGAAGGAAAAAATAGATCTTCAGGCCCTCCTTTGCCAAGGCTAGGGAGGGCCGCTTTACATCCCCGATCTCCAGAGCCAAAGGGCCCCTTGGGAGGCAAGGGTCTTCAGGACCACCTCCGCCACAAGGCTCTGGTGGCCCCCTTTACCCCGAGGTTGCCCGAAGAGACTGGTTCTTCATGTCCCATCAGAAGTAGGGAGCCTTAAGTGACTTGGGGAGAGGGTTTCCCATAAGGGCCTAGACGCAAACCCCACCAAAATGCAAAGACAAAACATGTCAATCAAAAAAAGGGCTAAATGCTGCATGTTAATACATAAAAAAGTGCCATAAGGCCACAACCTTTCTGCTGGAAATATAACATTTTTCCTTGCACCCGCCCAAAAGGCTAGGGTAAAAGAAATATGGTGCTGCCTGAAAATTAAAGGTGCATAGTTCTTTACTCTGCACAGGTGTCTTCTCTCCAATATGTGCATTTTTGGGCATCCCCGGCTCAGACAGCACCAGAGGCACGTAATACCTCTTGGCCAGATAACCAGGTGCCTTTAAGCCGCACTGCTTACATGGGCATCTACACCTGATGTTAGCCAAAAGGCTGAGAAGCTTTATCTGATGTAGCTGGGAACATTGTATGTATCCACAGATTTTTCAATTTTAGTCCTACATCATAAGCCTAAACGTGCTCCCTGGTTTTTCAAACATTACATTAATTGAAGAAAAATATTATCCTCCAGAAAACCCAATTTAAAAATAACAACTATCCGTTCATGGCATCTAAAACTAACCTACCCACTCCTAAAACTTAATGGAGTGACAATTCTTTTATGCCTTTGAACTGATGATATCTCAGACAGATGAAGACCTGTTTATTAATCTCACGGGTAAGTTAGGGTTAAAAGGTAATCACACCTGTTAATTTATATACACCAGGTCAAGCTAACTTCTTCAGCCCTCTATTTAAAACTCATAGGATCTTGGTTCTGGCAGACAGATACGTTAGTAAAATTGATAAAACAGTCTATGGATAGATCCATAAAGTCTACTAACGCTCCCTCCCACTAAATAAACACGAGCGAGCCCACTTGAACCCATCCCCTCACTGGACTACACATTTTACTCTTGCCCCCCATGGTGACTATATTAGAATAAATATGCTCTTTGGGTGCAGCCTAAGCCTCCTGTTGACCCATGCTAAAATATTACCAAACTCTTGGACTGAGCATTTCACCTCTTCGCAGGTTGAAGTGGAAGACGTTCCTGGAAGCTGAATGAGACTATTCAAGACTCTGTTATTTTATAGACCATAGCAGACTACTTTTCCATTAACACGCAAGGGTAGCACTTCTGCTCACAGAACTGTGGTATTGAGTTCAATTACTGACCATGGCCTTATCTGTGTGGAGTTTGTATGTTCTCCCAGTGTTTGCGTGGGTTTCTTCCGGGTGCTTCAGTTTCCTCCAACACTACAAAAACGTACTAGTAGTTTAATTGGCTGCTATTAAATTGACCTTAATCTCTCTCAGTCTGTCTGTGTGTATGTTAGTAAATTTAGACTGTAAGCTACAATGGAGCAGGGACTGATGTGAATGAGTTCTCTGTACAGCGCCGCGGAATTAGTGGCGCTCTATAAATAGCTGCTGATGATGGGAGGCCTTTAAAGGAAAATGCGGGCCGCATTACACTTGTTTTCCCATAGTACTGTGTGGCCGCAAAATGTATGCGTTGGGCCGCAAGTTTGACACGTCAGATCTAGGGCATCTTGCACCATTCAAGCAATCAAAGATAGAAAAGGAAAATTGCAATATGACCTGGGTCGAATGAACTCTTTATATTGTGTTATGAAACACTTTATAATTGTTAATATTGTTGCCTATATTTTGTATATGGCAGCAGTACCAGAGGTGCGGCTGTTCTGCCCCTGAACTGTCCACCATGCCTGTAGGAATTAATCTCCTTACCTGATTAGAACTGCACCTGTCTCACAGCTCCAAATACCTACCTCAATTTGTGCTCTGTGCAGTTCATCGTTTTTACCTGGCTGGTGCTTGCCTCCTGTTTATCTCTGTTCCAGTTTTGCTTTGCTACTCTTTGACCTCCTGTTGCGACCCTCTGCCTGATTCCTGGACCCTGTTTGTTTGCCTAGAATCAGTATGTGTGTTGAAACTACTGCTAGATAGCCGAGAGCTGGGGGTGCTGATGGTGCGCTATGGCCGACTCCCACCATGGACGCCGAGGGCCCCCACCCCGGACTTATGTCAATACTGAGCAGGGAATCCACCTCAGGAGGTCTTGGTTTTCCTTTATTCCAAAGGTAGAACAATGCCACCCAAATTAATCAACTAATAACTTGATATGCCCACCCAACACAAAAAAAGATGGGTTGCTTGGTAAAAATTTTACCCATAAAAAAGCAAACAAGGAGAAAAAAAAGAAATGAGCATAAGACAAAAGACCTATGTATATAACAATAAAACCTTAGGTCCCTGGGACCTGATGATAAAGAAGGGTCATGAGACCTTCCCAAACACACAAAAACAACAGTCTGAAAAATGATACTATGGGCGCGCCTCTTCCAATTCTTTATGTTGTAGGCTGTAAATTTTCATTATTCACATACAGTATATAATAATGTATTAGGATCTATTTCATTTGACACATTATTAAAGAGAAAACCCCATTTTTTTAGGAAAGGTTCCATCTGAGACACTATAAAATCCTGAATAAATGTATGCACTTCATGCTGGATTGGCGCATAGTGCCTTTTTGGATTCACACCCAGCTTTTTCTACCATACAACCTTAGCAGGGACCAGGCATAATCAGGGGCGAGCTGTCCTGTCTGGCAGGGTGCCTATAGTGGACTCATTGGGATGGGCCACTTGCATTGTGGATTAATTGGCTCCTACTCTAGAACTGCACTGTGTAAGCTGCTGTAAGGAGCAGCCTCCTGAACATCTCCTCTACCAGACGCCAAGTCAAGGAAATATCTGGTGAGGTGGAGGTCAGACGACTGTTCCTCGCAGCAGATGACACAGCACAGCTCCATGACAGTCCCGGAACCCCTCACTTTTCCAGCCAGCACTATTAGAAATAATAGTGATGTCATGGTGACTTTCCCAGAATGCCTCACTTCTCCAGTCATGCCCATTTTATTCTTAGAGATAATAGTGATGTCACTGTGACATTACCAGAATACCTCACTTCTCTAGTCAACAGGTAGGGTGCACTGCAGATGCCAACACCACAATAAAGCCCCCAAAATGATAAAGATAAAGGCTAGTCCTCAAGTCCCCTTCTTGACCATAATAGAGTCAAATTAATATGGCTTTGCGAGGGTAGTGTGTGCTTTTCTGCCATGTAGTTCCCATCAACGAATTGCAGCCTGTCATCCAAAAAGTAATAATAATATACAATAATCACGACCAAGCCTCCTGTGGGTACTTGCTAACCAGCTCTAAGCCTCTCTCTGTTGCATGTACACTATCTTGCCAGTACCAATGCCAAAGGTGTACTTAACACCCACATGTGAGACTAAGTAGCCCTTTTCCAAAGCAATTAATTTCCCTGTCACTACATTTACTTTAATGAGTGCTACATCTAAGAAGCACCGCCAATGGGTAGTGCCATCTCCTACTAGGAACCATGTAGCACCAGATTATAGCATCCTCAGACTTCCAAGATCTGGTCTTCCCCAAATCTTCCCCCTCTGCCCTGACCAGCAAATGGTCTTTGCTTTTGTCGAAGTCAGCAAATCGGATAAAGTCATTTCAATTAATATCGAGCAAACTTGGTTGTCTTTGTCTGAAAAGATGCGTATTGCACGCTAAGGCGTGGAAGGGCGTACGCAGCCGCAACACGTGGCAATAGCAGTTTTTACTTTTTTACACATATTCGCACCTTCACACACATTTGTAAATAGCACACATTAATGATAGTCGCAACACATAGTTATTTATGTCAAAATATAATAGTGTTTATGTGTTATATTATAAGTTATTTGCATATTAGTAATACATATGGTACAGGTTAAAGGAAATGTGTCATGTCTGGTATCATATTAATCCCCTTTACATCAGCAGCTGTCCGAAGAGATCGCACATTGCATACTCTAGTTATTGATGTTAGGGAATAAACCTTTAATATGATGCTGACTATAAAATGCTAATGGACTAGTTGTAACTGGAGTCTTGGCGGGAAGAACGGAGCACATCCCCTGGAGAGAGGACCCCCACCTTTGGATTCTTTACTTTGAACTAGCCTATGATCTGCAACCCCCTGGACCTTCCTGAAGCCTGGACCAATAGAAGCAAGCCACACCATCTGCATTGTTTTACTGTATTTCTGTTTGCATATAAGCAGGAGCTTTTCATCTAGTGTTCAGTCATATTGACCACAGACTTCAGGACTGAATGACTGTTCACTGGATCCAGAGCGCCTGCGATAAGTAACGGCTGTACTTATTATTATTTTGCTTGAATTATTCTGCTACTTTTTGAGAATAAATATTTGTGCGTTTGGAACACAAATCGAGATTCGACAATTGGATAGCGACAAATCGTGCATAACAATTTTAACAGAAAACTTCTCCTACTTGGGCTTCTAGCTGCCTCATATATGTATGAATTGCCCATTCCAAACTTGTTTGAGAGGAATATTGAATATCCCTTTCTCCACAGTGTCCGCCATATGCGTTTAACCAGCAAAACATTACAGCAGTAAACGTAATAAGATATCTCTGTCATATAGCAAAATCCTAGCTATGGTGGATGTCATCCAGTGGCAGATAAAAACAAAAATCCCCTAGGGCCTCCGGCCAATCGAATCCCTTCCTGCCTCTTTATCAAGGTTGGCCCAAAGATTTCTCTCCTGGATCAAACCTTATTCAGGGGAAGCAGTATTTGCAGCCGGCCTACTTGACCTAATGTAGATCTTGTACCCATTGGTTTGCTATATACCTCAATTCTTAAAGTCTCTTTCCACCCTCCCGGCTTGTGATGCTGCTGTAGCGGGTCCAATGTGATATTCTGATATGTGTGGAACCAAAGCTGCTTGCACTAAGCTCAACTGCACTGAGACATCTTTTAAAAAAACGTGTTAATTTGGAATTTTGGTGTTTTAAAATAGATACACCCCCTTTCACCCTGCTCAGTATTGATGAGAAAACTAGACATGTTAGCAGATTTAGATGATGCCACAAGCTCATTAACTCTAAATGCTGCTGTAAATAATCTTGATTCCCCCTCTCCTGCGCACACACACACCCTATCACTACAACAATAATAATGGCCGTTATATGTTGTTGTCTATCTAGACAATATTTTGGTTTATTTTTCATCGTTGGAGCGACATCGTGAGCATGTGTGTGTTTCAGAAATTGTGAGCGAATCGGTTTTTCGCTAACCTGGAGAAGTGCGAATTGGAGATTTCCCAAGTATCCTTCTCTGGGTATATAATTTCAACACAGGGTTTCTCAATGGATTCAACTAATGTTAAAGCCATACAGGACTGGGATAAGCCTACTAATTTAAAAGCCCTCCAAATATTATTGGCTTTGCCAATTATTATTAGAGATTCATCTGTGACCACCATGTCCGGGAATGGGGCAGATCCTTCAAATTGGTCTATGGAGGCCTCAGAAGCTTTTTGGCCATTTTGTACTGCAACTATACCCTGCCACCCTAATCTAGATCTGCCTTTTGTAATTGAGATTGATGCCTCTGATGTAGGAGCAAGAGCTATCTTGTCACAAGAATCCAGAGAATAAAAAACCTCAACCACTGTGTTTTCCTTTTACAAACATTTTCTGTGGAAGTCAATTACGAAGTGGGTCATAGGGAGTTATTGTAAGTTAAAGTCATACTACAAACTTACTCAACATGGGCACGACGTGGAGAGTTTTCTTGTTTCTGTCCCTCAAGCAGGTGACGTACAACCGTCTGGGTGAGAAGCATGGATTCCTCAAGTCGATCTCAGCCAAATTAAAGGATTACCTCTGAAGCTTGTTGATGATGACGATGGAGACAAAAACAAGCTGCAATTGCTTGAACCCAAAGAGTTAGAATACAAAGACACACAGAATGTGAGATGTCCTATCAGCAGAAACAGTGACAGTAATGAACAATGTGTGTGTACATGTATGTGTGTAGTCTACAGCTCCCACTAAGCTGATAACTGACTGCTCTTTACCAAACTGTGACTTGTATACTAAACCTGAGTGACATCACAAAGACTGTTTATGATGTAAGTCAGTCACATGATCAGCCTGGTCTGCTGTAATATCTCAACATGTCTGCACTTCACCAATGCATGTGAGGATCCAAGTACTCCCTTACAGGTGATCAATGTATGCTCCATAGACTCCAACCAAGGTGTTTCAGTAGAGCGGTTTGTTTTTCCATGACATTTTATATTGAAAATGTGATTTTTGCATTTATTAATAATTATCAAGACAAATTTCTCTCTTCTGTATATGACTTCAGACCCCCTGTCAAAGCCTGGTGCTGGCCTAGGTAAACAGTACTGGGATAAATGAGAAGAATATACCTGTATATAAGAGATATAAGTGTAGAGGGCTAATACATAGTAATATTACAAATATATTAGAGAGAGAACATTACCTGTCTGACTGCATTATGCCAACTGTGAAGTTTGGCTTTTTTCAGGGTTTGGCCTAGGCCCCTTATCTCCAGTGAAGGGCAAGCCTAATGCTTCAGCATATCAAGTCATTTTGTACAATGTTTTGCTTCCAACTTTGAAGCAACAGTTTGGGGATGGTGCTTTTCTGTTCTAACATGACTGTGCCCCAGTGCACAAAGCAAGGACTACAAAGACATGGTTTGAGGAGTTCGCTGTGGAAGAACTTGACTGGCCTGCACAGAGCCCTGAGCTCAACCCCATCGAACACCTTTGGGATGAACTGGAAGAGATTACGAGCCAGGCCTTCTCCTCCAACATCAGTGCCTGACCTCATAAATACTCTACAGAATGAATGGGCACAAGTTCCCACAGAAACACTCCAACATCTTGTGGAAAGCCTTCCAAGAAGAGTGGAAGCTGTTATCGCTGCAAAAGGGGGACCAACTCCATATTAAAGTATATGTATTTGATACAAAGTCATCACAGTCCCTGTTGGTGTAATGGTCAAGTGTCCGAATACTTTTGTCCATATAGTGTGTATGTGCAGGGAGGTAACATACACAAATTGCACACATATATGCTATATATTATTATTATTACTGTGTCTATGTGGAATTAGGAGGGGTTGAGGGAGGTGCTGTATATATGTGTAGTGTGTAAGACATAGTGATATTACATATTTCCTATGTGACCTATAG